>JAOTQQ010000001.1:149663939-149741348 GCA_026546715.1 Gallinago undulata | reverse complement strand
GTCATCTGCAAACTTGCTGATGTTGCTCTCAATCCCTCTGTCTATGTCATTGATAAAAATGTTAAACAGTACCGGTCACTATTCCACACCCATTCCCATTAAAATATCTTTCATCTACAATGATGAGATAAAGATAACATGTATCAGTATAACCCAGAGGTGATGTCCACGCCACTATAGGTCAAGAAGACCTCTTGAAATTTAAGTGGACAACCTTCACAACCTTCTAGGCTGCAATGGTTATGCAGACAAATCAGGATGTCATTAAAAAAAAAAAATGAAATAAGAAAAGCAACTCCCTGCATGCCTAGCTCAAGTAAAACTTAATCCCCAGTAATTATACATCCTCTTTGAAACGTTAAAAGTGCTATTTTTCTAGACATCTTAGGAGCTCATGCACTCTCTATCAAACAGGCAGATCAATTCAATATGTGTCATGTCTACGCAACAAAGTTATAATGAAAATTAATGGTAATATGAAGAAGCTCAGAATAAAAGCAATTAACTTTTTTTCCAAACGCCAACAGTACAAAACTTAATTAGTTCTCTATCAACTTACTTCATATTTTTCCATAACATGTAGTTATTATCTAAATAAAACACTCTTTGGGGACACATTTTGCAGAATGATGGAGTAATTTTGTTCCATGTTGATAATGTGAGTTTAGATTTTACCCTAGTCTGGGAAGAATCTCTCCATCGAAAGGCTGAACTTTTAAATGGACCAAGCACAGACAGATCATCAACAACCCTTTTGTCTTTAGTTTCACAGTAGCAAGAAAAGAATTATCCTGACCACAGGCATTGTGTCAATCCATAAACAACAGGATGCTGAGGATTAAAGTAATCCATTATAACGGGTTCATCTCTTCACAGGAAAAAATAAAAAAAAAAGAAAGGCTATTTTACCAGGTATCTTACAGATCAAGTTTATTCCACGTTTTCCATTTACTTTCTTAATACACAATCTGTGTTAATGTCCAGGATCTGATCCCTAATGTGCTCTTATCAAGAGGAGTATAGATTCACTACTCTGTTGAGGTTATACTGGGCTTTGTTCTTGTTTTCAACTGAAATAGAAAAGCTTTCCCATCATCATGGCAAATAAAAATGCAGCTTTTGTTTCATAATTATCACAGCTATTCAGAACTTGAATATATAACTTGTTTTTTGCTGTAGCTGTACTATGCAGATCTTAGGGGTGTCATAGAAACTAGGAATGATTCACTGGGCAGACATGTTTCTTCTCAGTCAAGAGTGAACTAACAACCCAGAACAATACTAAGAAAAATTGGTCTAATGAAGATGGTATCTTTCTTGAAACAAGTTTTTTACACATCATTTGCTTTTCTCTATTCCTCTTGATAACTGAATTCAATAAAGCATTTTCCATAATCTTTGTGCTGCAGCTATGATGCTCTATTATATATCTGCCTGATAAACACTGCCAGTTTGAACTATTTTTACAAGAGGGCAGAACTGTGAGCCTTATGATAGTAAAAAAACCAAAAAAAAACCCAAACTCAAACAAACGAAAAAAAAAACCACCCCAAAACCCAAATTACAACATTTTTGGAATAACTGCTTTTGTGTGAAATGTTCCAACACTACACAAGATAGTACTTTTAAAAGTAATTCAACTCCTCTTTCTAGCAGCAATCTTCCTCTTTATTTTATGAGAAAAATCCATCTCCAGACAATCTGTGTTATGCAAGGATGGGTACTGTCTCCCTGTGGCATTCAATCTAAGATTCTGCAACTAGAAATTAAGTTTACAATATTTTGATGAAACTTGAGCCAGAAAATCAGGCAGTTCTCTATCAGCTTTACAGTATTAGCTTTTCAAAAAGATAGTGCATTCTATGCATGTAGTCATTTTATTTTAAATAGAAGGATGATTACCCTTTCCCCATGGCAGCTGTTTTCTCCAAAATCCCACATACAGTAGCCTATTAAATATTTTAGAAGATAATGGATGACTAGAGGACATCAGATGTCACAATGGGATGTAGAACCTGCTCAGTTTAGGTTCAGTCACATTGTGGCCAAGAGTGACCCACTACCTATGTGACATACATAATATTTCATTTGTATTCTTTCTTAAAATGCTTCAGGCAATTAACTAACAAAAACTAGGAAGATGTGTCTTTATAAAAAGCAGAAAATAGCAGTACAAGGCATCGTCATCAGACTGAGCACATTCTGTGTTAAGACTGGAAAGTAGGGAGAGACAAAGGAGAAAGGGAAAATTACATACCACTATTTGTGTTTGTTGTAGTCCTCCCTCTTCTTCCACCCTACAAAACAAGATCCCATACAGCAAGCGTTATCTACCTACTAGGAAGCAGGAGGCAAAAAGACTGTCAATCACAGGGGTATTACATATAGTAATCTTCCACCCTTTCTCCCCCTTGTAGTCCTTAAAAACATAGGAATAAATTTTGTAGAAATAGGAAATATAGTATTATGGAGAAAGTCAGTATAATGTAAAAAGGGGAAAGAGAGAGGAAGGTAGGATGGGAGAAAACAAGACTTTGACAAACACAATTACTAGTACGTAATTTTACACTTTTGTATGTCCTGTCTCCTCCCATCCTACAAAACAAGATTCCATACAACAAACAGAAGTGATCAGAAATGAAATCAGGAGATAGGCTCTTCTTAATTGCCAGTTCGAGGAACTCTTCAATGAAAATCATCCAGATTAAGCAATAAATCCTGTTGATAACAGTAGTGGCAAGAGCTGTATCAAGGATCAAATACCAGCTTTGCATATAGCAGGCATGGTTGCCTCAGTCCTTTGGTCTGGATGATTAAAATGCTTCCAGTACACTGCTCATGAACAGTGAGACATCTAAGGTTTTCCTGTAACCAATGGAGTATCTTCACAGCACTAAACAATGCTTATTTCAAGTATCACTAAAAGCTTACTTTGTCATAGAATAAAACAGACATCTTCTTCACATGAGTGTGGTCTAGGTCAGGGAAGATGTAAGTACGTCCGATAGCTCTTAAGAAAACCAAAATGTATAACTGTTCATACATAATGCTGAAAACTGAAGACACACTACACAAACAACTTCATCTGAAAGTAGATGGTTCAGAAAAATAATGAAGTCTGACACCAGCGGGTGTTTGTGTAGAAACAAATCAGAGGGCTCAAAGAAAGATTTTAGAATACCCAGGTTTTGAAATACAGACTATGCTTTCCTTATTGTCTAGCAAGTTGTATCTTGAATACACCAAGTACAGAAACTTTGAGAGCTCTAGGAAGTGTTTTTTTATGATCTTAATGGAAAGGGGAGTTAACACCCAATAGCTTCAGAGATCACTTGATAACAAAACTATCCTAAAACAAGAGAGCTCAACAGATGTAAACCAGCTTCAATGCTTAAAAATATAAAGAGAAACTGATGTTGAAGTTGTAAGACAAATATGATGAAATTACTACTAAAGAGAATGAGGTAGGTAGGTCAAAGCTGGTTGTAGATAAGTTCAAGAAGACTGGAAGAACATATGTTGAAATACATACCTTGATGCAGGAGGTTATTTCACTCTTTCTACACACATTTAAACCTGTCAAAGTCTCAGTAGGCAACTAAGCCAGTAGGGGAGGAGAGAGGGAGTTAGATACTCATGCATTAACTGGTCAAATGTTACAATAGGACAAGCTTTAGAAATGCAGTTTCCTGACACCTTAAATACGTGTTTCTTGTAACTGCTACATCTGGATTATAAAAGAGCTGCTCTTGAGAACATAAATCACTCCTCTACATCAGTTCACACAGGAGCTACAGTTCATTCACTAAGCTATAGGAACCAGAATGGGATTAAGCTGTACATTTTGGAATAATTATTACAGTATTGGTAAACTTCCAAACTTTAAAGGAGGATTTTTGTTAAAAAAAATATTTTAAAAAATTTTTCTACACCAAATGGAAAGTTTTGACCATATGAAGGTTAAAATTCTTCAACTTTGAAGTCTCCTTTAGAAAAATACAAATAAGTAACAGGGAGCAAATAGAGCAAGAGGGAATGGCAGTATGATGGAAGAAGAAAATCCAAGAAAAGACTGAAAATATTCATGTCCTATAGCCCAGGTTTTTTTTCAAGAGTGAACCCACAGAGGCAAACTTTGAAGGCAGGTTGAAGACCAAATAACCCAGAGACAGAGAAGCTCAGAGACAGAGAAGCTGTGAGGAAACAGAAATGTTCTGTCAGTCCCAGGGAACAGAGCAACTAAAATAGATGGGATGGAAAGGAAAATAAATTACCTGTTTGCCTTGTTGAGGCTACAAAATACTTTATAAACTTCCTTTCTCAGGTAGAAAGAGAATACATTTACAATGACATGTTAAGACAGCCAAGAAAACCGAAAAGCCACAAGTCACAAAAGAACAGAGGAACACAGCACCACACAATGACCACCTGGATTAGGGAGGACAAGGAAAACTGGATCCCATAGCTACTGCACACAGGCAAGTGGTACAGCTACCATTATACACAACGACCTCTGGCTACCTAAATATGCCATTTATGGATGGGTTACCTGAACCAGAGCCTTCATGCAGGCTCAAAATCAGCACCTTGCTACAGGTCCAGAGGACACGCCACTTCTGCTGTTGTACCTACAAAAATATTTGCCAGAGGAGGAAGGATCTCAGGCAGAAATTCTAAAAAGGAACATATCAGGGATCTGCATCATGGGGCTGTGTTTATGTCTGTGGAACTTGTTTTGACCCTACAGCTACCTTAGGCTCCAGCCAAGTCTTGCTTATACACATCAGTCATTGAGGATAGCAGGCTTGGATTTCCCACACAAATTCAAGCTCCCCTCCATCATACACATTTGATCCAGCGGGAACATCCTAATAGAGCTACCAGTCAGATGACATCATCGTTATATGCAATTTGCTGTCAGATACGCGGTGCCTGACCAGATTAATTGGAGTAAAGCCTGCACAGTGTACATAGTGCAGAATACCAAAGCAGGCCCAAATCTCACTGCACCAGTGCTGGTAACACGAGTGTAGTGCTTTTAGGCCCATAAACTCTGCACTCAGTCACCTTCACTCTAAATAATGCATGCGATTTTCTCATCAAAAGCACGTTAATGGCCATGAAACCCACAGAGAGCACAGTAAGAGATGTCATTCACTTGTGGTGCCTGGAAGATCCTTTAGAATGAAAAGTTTGCAAAAAAATTATATAAGCAATCTTACAGTACAAATTTTTTTCTTTGGCAAAAATCACCAAGACGTTGATATTAATTAAATACATTTTTACTAAAATGAAGTACAGAAATTTTTACCATTCTCTTTCCTTGAGAAAAAAGTTTGATTCCTACCAGCTCTACTGAAGTTGCAGCAGCTTTATGAGATGTGGTCGTTTTCTTATACAAGTTGATATAACATGTTGGAAATACCTGTTGAAACACTGCACTCAATCAAAACCAGAATTGGCCTTTTTTATGGTGGTAAATATCATATCTCAAATGTTCTTGCAAATTCATCTCAAAATTGCTAGAAGGCCTTTTTTTTCTCAGAAGAATGATGTTCCACTGGGGCATTGTCCTAAAGTTCTGAAAAACAATTGTTTTTGGAAAAGTTTTGTATCCATATAAATGTCATTATTTGAACGGTCCCACTAGTCTAAGTAGAAAACATCCAGAATGCTTGATCAGAAGCAGGCAGTGCAGGAATAAAAAGAAAAGCAGCTATTTTTGCTGGGGCACGCTCCATTTAGCCAGTGGTGAATGTACACAGAATAAAGAGTACAGAGTGAATGACTATTAGAAAAGAGAATGACTACATAATAAGAACAGTTACAAAGAGACCACCTATTGAGCACTGGAGATGAAGGACAGTTTTATCTATTGTAAAGAACACGTCAGCTGCCAGAATACTTGGGAGGGAGAGGGAGGGGAGGAATAAAAATTAAAAAAAGCCAAGGAACACACAAGGACTTAAATAAAGGCTACTGAGAGATCATCTCATGATCTAACAAGAAAAAAAGCAGAAATCAAAATTTCTCCCCAGAATCTAAAAAGAGACTATACCCACTCATATTTGCAGTCTGCATTTTAGCACAAGCTCAAGCGGAAGATACACACCCAGAAATAACATTCAAATGCTGGAACTCCTGGTTTCCTTGAAAGTTTATTTGGCAAAGGAGGGAAAAAGATTTTTTAAAAAAGAGAAAAAAAAAAAGAAAAAACCCCCACTAACCAATGCACCCTGGGGCACTGAGAAATAGAATGAGGAAATCAGACAATTACAACTAACTGGCGATGCTCTGCCAGGGTGTCAATGATAATGGATATTTCTGTAACAACATGAAGTGCTCAGAGATGGCATAATGTACTTTTCCCACTTCTCCAAGAGACAGAGGTTACCTGTGACATGTGGACCAATAACAATGAAAAAAATTTGAATATTACTTTTTTCCCCTTCAGCTGTCTTTAAGACATGTATGCAAGGAGATATACTTTATGCCCGAAGACCCCATTGTTCATTGGAAGCAAAAGGTTTGGGCTCAGAAGCACAAGTGTTAAGAGATCCAGTGAGCTAAGGCAGGATGTAACTGGATTGTTTATACCTTCCATTATTAATTTTTCTTTCTGTCTCCTCCTTGCAAGTAGGTGGAGCTATATTGCTTATTGTATGAAAAGTTATTTTTGTGGTAGAGGAAGGCACATATGAAACTAAAATTAAGATGAAATCTGAAAAACAGTAGAGAATTTATTTCGGTAAGGCTCACCTATCTCTGAAACATGAGCAAAACAGCAGCATTGAAATCACCACACAACTACAGCATCTTAGATGTTGGAGGTGGAAGAAGGAAGGAAGAAAGGAATAACATTACTACTACAGTATGGAGTTCAGTTTTCAGGCATTTACTCCTACCAAGATACTGCTTACAAAAATGGAAAAATACAAATGTACAATAATGGTAACATTTATTAAACAAAGGAGATCAGACGATTTTCACATATTTCAGTTGAGCATGCAAACAACTTTCAGGAGAACACACAATTATTTTGTTCCTCTGGGGTCTTATTTTCAACTGTTAACCTCATAGTGAAAATAGTGGTGAAAAGGATTGTAGCCTGGGGATTTATTGTTTAGGTCAATTAGGCTTAAGTACTATATAGCTCACTATAAATGCCCATACCAGAGCTTACAGTGCACTGAAGAAATTTCATAATTGTTTAGAAAGGTAACCAACCTCCTCTGGCCCACCAGCCTTCATAGCATAAACAAAGTTATTGGATATGCACATAACAGCTCACAAATTGCATTATAATTAATATTTATTCTCTAGTCACAACAGTTAATCATTCACTGTACTGTAGACAGGCAATACATCAGGCAAATACTACCTGTAAAAGGCAGCCATATAATTAAATTTTATTTTATTTATAAATCAGTACCTTTTGCTATCCCACATTTGCTTCATAAACAATTGGAGCTTGACAATACTATGTTTACTATTTTAAGCCATTTGCACATGAAGACAATTAAGTCCAAGGTGCCTTGGGGAAGGAAAGACAACAGCAGGAATATAAACCATATGAATACAAAACAGGTTCTAGACAATGTAGTTAAGTGCAGGTTTGATGGAATATGATTATGAGCACAGCAAGGAACACCAAAAAACCCAGAAAAAATGTTATTTATATTACTCTGCTAGGCTGATCCAAGAAATGCTAGAATACCATATCACATCTGACTTCTGTTACAGTTGCCCACTTAAAATACTGCTGCACTGCCACATTTGAGAGATACTTAAGGAAGGATATAATTCCTCAGTTTTATGAAAGCTAGAGCACAAGAATCAGCTTTGCTTCCATTTTTTTGCAGTATACAGTAGGTTTCTGGACTATAGCTAAGCCTCTGAAGTACTACTGCAGTCAAAGTAGCAGGTCTACCAGCACAATCTCTATGCAAAGCTATTCAGTTGTGGCTGACTGCCCACCGTATCTTTGAAAAGACTACAGAATTCTTTAATTCTGCCTCAAGTTAAAGATACTTATTTGTAATATTTCGAGTTGCTGGCCACATAAACATCCTTTTTTTTGAGAATACACAATGAATTATACTCTTTCTACTGTAAAGCAGCAAAGTAGGTGTGAATCCCATACAATAATATTAAAAGCCCCCAAACTTCAGGGAATACCATAGAATGGCCATCAGGAAAGACACGAGAGAAAATCCTCTGGAAAACACATGCGAAAGAGAAGAGCGGGAACATGTGATGACAAGATAAAGCACTACATGTAGGTTTTCCATGGAAATCAAGAAGGGCAATGACAAGATATCTAACCTGGAGGAGGAAGCATGATTCCTGACTTCAAAAGGTGAACCCACCATGATTAGAGTGAGGAAGAACACTTGGAGGAGAGAGAAAGAACTTTATGGATAGATGGAAAAGAACTGGAGGCAGACTGGACAACAGAATAAGAGAAAGTGTTCATATGTGTGTTTGTGTGTGTCAGGGGGACACTGACATTAAAAGAAATTAGAAAAAGATAATTTACAGAGGACATAAGTAGACATTAAAACTAGCTGAAAATGGACTTTAAGAGGGTATAATCAATCTTTAGAAATACATGAAAGAAACATGCACATGGTAAGAAGAGTGCAGGTAAATAAATTATACTTTAACACCTTTCTAGAAAACTCAGTATTTCTGTAGGTCTCAACAGCCTGCTATTCTGACTGTCCAAATTAGTTTTTAGAACCTATAAAAATTGTACAATACATCTATGTGTTCAGATACAGCATTTAAATGCCTAAGGTTATAGAACTGCTTTTGAATACTGAGGTCTTTTTGTATGCTATGATAATTCACTCTAACATGTAACAACTGGGCTGTTTTTAAAACTTAAACACCCCCAAGCATTGGAACAAGAGCTAAGATGACTAACCTCAGTTGTAGAGGTGTTGATTATATCCCCTCAGTGCATTACTTATTAACTTTTTCTTTAAAGAATATTGTGTGCTAGAGCAATAAGAACACGTTATGCTGGGCTGTAACAGCTTGAATCCAGGGCTAGCATTTTGTCCAGTCTGCATATCAGACAGCTGTTGAGTGGTACCTAACTTGCATCAGCAATTACTATGGGTCCAGGACACTGTACAGAATGACAAATGTCTTGATTATTTTCTAATCAATTTACTTTTTAAAAAGTCTTCGCTTTACTGAAAAATCCCAAGAACGGGCTCAAAAGGAAAAAAAACAATAAACTGTTCATTTCATGGAAAATTACGTCCCTACATGTCCCATGTACCTTTTAAAGATCCTTCTTCTTACATTAAGTATGACTCACCCCTTGTAAGTTGTTAGAACTTGCCACATAAGGCTAATGATTAGAGGCTAGATTTGGGCACATTCACTTGATCCTGCTATAGCTCTCCAATGAGTGAATACATGAATACTGAGCTATCTCCTCTACATGCTAGCCTCAGAAAGAGCCATTAAGAAATGCTTTGTAGATGATTTTTCTAATTGCCCAGCTTCCACTCAGGTACCTAAAAAAGATTTTTTCCAAAATGCTTAGCAACTGACATATTTAGCATCTTCAAAAAAGCTGATGCCTTATTTTGATAGCTAGATAAGACTGGAGTATCTTGCTGGTGTTTTAGAAAAATAAAAATCTAGTTCAGGAAAATCAGTCTTCTTCCACTGACAGCAAGTGAAAAATATCTTAATGGTACTGGAGTTTATTTGGACCTTAAATATATTTTCCAGCATGCTGTCCAGCTCTGCAAATATATTAAGTGGACAAAGACACAGCCTGCTACACACGTTTTTAATTTGTGTGAAATAATAAGGAAGGACAGTATAAGACATAATCAAATAAAGATACAAGGCAAGAATCTGCTCACTTAAATGTACTCAGAGCTACTAAAAAAGACAGTATATTTACCAAGTGAATAAAACATGATAGCTCCCAATATGTACAACAGAAGATTCATCTGCGTTTAGTAACTTTATTACCCTAGACTGATTGAAGATTTTCATTTCCTAACCAGCTGTCCTTCAAAACAGTATATTTTAATCTGACTTCACATCCTGCCATTGAATTTTTCACAGAAAAGATTTTGAATGTATTTCCACCTCAGTCTCAAAATTTCCTGACCAGTAAGGCAAACACAGCAAAATTAAATTTCGTATCACTCAACATAGTAACCTTACACACAATAAACTTGCAGCAGCAAAGCTGCCCAAAGGCAGGCTATCCATATTCCCCCAAATGAACCCCAAGATGTGTGCAGCCCATCCCTGTCCTGTAATGCTGCTCCCCTAAAACCCGCCCATCGTTGGGCTACAGATGACATCTGTAAACACCTGGGAATGGCAGAGTCCAGCATACCCACACATACCTGGTATGTACTTCTCCAATTCTCAATTGGGTTCAATGTTTATATAGCAGGGAATACTGATAGGACATCACTATAGGAATCATTACAGGAGATGGCACCCGTCACTATTTGTTGTGAGTTTCGGAAGCCTGCATTGCCTCCTCCCACTCTCTTTGTGGAACTTCCTTGGAGGAGCAGAAGACAGAAATTTCTTCAGGATGACAATAAACTTGACTCCTGATGTCTCCAACAGTTGAAAGCCAGGGCAATCCCAGGCCACACAACCCACAGCCTCCTTCAAATTTCTGCAGGTGAACTGATACTCAACTAGGGGAGCATCCATTATTGTCTTCAAATCTTCAGGTTTCTGATGTTATCCAAAGACCATTTTGGAATATTCTAACCATGTTAAGGGCTCAACATTGGATTTAATCTGTCATTATGCAATCCCTCAGCAAAGACACAGCTATGCAGTTCCACTGCCTGGAAGACTATATGCATTTCTTAGCTCAGGGAGTCAGGTCCTGCAAACTGAAGAGCTTCCTGCAAAGTCTGAAGGACTCTTAGCACTCCTCAAGATAACATGAGTTGTTGGAGTCCCACTTAAAGAAACCTCTGAGACTCTTAGCTGGTTTAGAAAAAAAATCACTAGTTCTGTTTTTATCATTTGCATCTTAAAAGATGTAAAGTAACCTAGAAAAAAAAATACCACCCAAAAAGGAAAATCCCTAATTTAATAATATTGAAATCTCAGTCACATCAGCTGGGATATTTTAGTTAAAAATTCAGAAGTCAAATGTCTTTCGGTTCATAGGTATTAAAACACAAAAGATAAATATTGTGCAAATAAATACAAAGGGAACACTTTTTTTTCTTTGCATGATCTGAGTGTAGTCAACCAATTACATACACATCCATAGGAACTAGGAACTTATTTTTGAAACATGAAGGCACACCACATCCAACACTTCAACTTAGGAGAAGAGTAATATCATCACTGAATAACAGCTGAGAATTTTAGCTAACATTTTACATGCTAAATCTCACCACCCCTGCTGATTCAAAGGAACCTCTTCTGTACTTACACATATGCAAGGAGTTATACCAGGATATAGGTTGCTGTAGGTTCACGTTACAAATTGTCACATGGATGGATATGCAGTATGTATCATCACAGTTAACATATAATTATTAAGAAAAATGAAAGGCAGCAGACCACACATTTACGAAAAAGATTGTATCCAGATTTTAGAGATTTAATTATTATACTCAACTGCAAATTTAAGATTATAAATGAACAAAGTTTCTTTCCAACAAGTATTTTAGCTTACTCAGTAGCTTGCACAACAGGCCACAGTTTCAGCTCATTCTCTTGATTTAAGCACTTTTAATAATGCAGTGTAAGAGATAGTTAAATTATTCTGTTGTAAACTGCTGTCTTTGGCTCTGGAAAACAGAAAGCTTCCAAATTCTACCTAGTTACTAATTTTTCACTAAGTTTTACACGAAAAAATGTCAAATTTTTTTGACGTTTTGTCATGGTGCTAGGAAATTCTTTGATAACTATTAAGGACAAAGGGACTTACTTAAAAAAAATAGAATAAAATAGAAAAAAAGAAAGTGATAAGATATTCCTTTTCCCAGAGAAAATATCCCTCTTAGCTGGCAGAAGGAAGAGCGACAAATCAACTGTTCCTGAATCGAGACAAGAGGAAATCAGCTGTTATTGACATAGGGGGACAATGCTGTCGCACTTCAAGGAGACTACATGTCCAAGAACACTAAACCTTCTGGACACGGAGTCCCCACATGGAACTAACAGTCCACTGTGAAACTACCACATGTTAAGTCACTTGAAGTATGTGAATACAACTTTTTCAGCCTTATATACCCTCTTATATAAGATTTCTAAAGCCAGTAGGACTTCAGCAGCTTGTCAGATAACATTTTTTTCTTTATTAACAATCAGGAGAACTTGCTGTTATTGAAGGATTTGACTCTTAGCCATGTTTCTCACTGTGCTAAGCACGCTGTATAGAGCAATGCCAAGGAGTATTCACAAAATGTTTTCTTCTATACACACAGCTTCAGCTTTCATAATTGGTCTCTCCTTCAGTTCTTGGGCTCAAATTCATCCCAGCAAGATATTCTCTTTATGAAAAATCTACTGAAATGAAGACTGGAAGTGATACCTGCTTATATTTTCATTAAAAGCACTTGTCAACCCCACCCCCAAAAAATCCCAACTAAACAAACCCCAAAATAGCGGATTACTTTAGTATCTGTAAAATTCTTCCTGTTGATTGAGGCTGAAAGAGTACTTCTTGTTTTGTTCATATGAAAAGCAAAAATAAAAAGGCTCTAATGAAGCTTCAAAATATATATTTTTACTATAGAGTGAATCAATTTGCTACAGAGTGAAAATGATCCAGATGATAAAAATCGACTGTTCTCAGAGCAAACGGGAAAATAGTTAAATATTCATTCTGGTCAAAAAATATGATATTAAAAAGACATGTCTACAATTATGCTATTGCTCCTCACATGAAAAATAGCAATCAGAAAAAATATAGAACAAATTAAAAATTTTCTTCTCATAAGGACATTTACTTTATATACTACCGGTCAAATTGTAAAACAAATATCAAGTGTCCACCATCCAAAGTGATTTGAGGGAAAAGACATAGAAAAGGAACTGGTTGCCAGTTATCATCTTTGACATTATAAGGAGGTAAAGAGTCCAAGGTGTACAAGAGGTCAGGCACATTTCTGCTCAGCAGCTACTTAATCTGCCACTCCACAGCATCCTCCAGAATACAAAATGATTAACGACTATTAATCAGGGGAACTGATTAATAGAATCAGAATCAGGAGGCCTTGTCTCCAAAACCTGGTATGAACCCACTGCCTTGCAGCTGGGGAGACCACAGTTTAAAGCCACCTTCACAGGAAAAAATCATTTGTGTGCTCCTTGTCCTCCAAATCTTCAGTTTCGGTTCTTTGCCTGTACCTCTCCTTCCCGCTCATTCTAGACCAGCAGTTGTCAGAGGGTTTAGGTCACCCTGCACTCTGCCCCAATACTGCTTGGGGTCAGGCAACGAACCAGCAAGTGGCACCAGGACAGCAGAAGTCAGACTCACCAGCATCCGCCAAATCTGGGGTCCTGACCAGAGCTGTCCTGCACGTCATTCTCAGGATTTCCCTCCTCCACAGTGATGAAGAGTTACCAGAGATGCAGGAACAGTATCTTTGTTAACAAGTATTTGTTGACTGTTAAATGGTACAAGACAAATGACATTTTAAAGATCTTTAATAATTTTTCACTGGATTTTTTGTGATGGGGAGAGGCCATAAGTATTGTCCTTTTTGCTGTCTTCATAACCCCCTTAACTTTCATCCATCTGTCCTTTTATAGCTCTTCTGTCTTATTTTTGAAGCTCTAAAATCTATTTCTTATTCCATTTTCTCCCCTCCCACAGAGATGTTTTTTTTTCAGTCTCTAAATCTCTCCTAGAAACCAGAGCTGAGAAGCCAAAGCTGAAGACGCACAGCAATCTCAATCAAAACAGCAGCACTAAATTGACATCTTTGCCCCACGAAAAGACTCTGTAGACGACATTCATGTCCAAGTAAAATATTTAAATAAATACCACTGCAGAGACAGCACAAATGTTCTTTGTTTTTGGCTGTAACTGTATGTTGCACTAGGAACTGTACCCTGTGATGAATGGTGGGAAGCCTGAGAACTTGTATTAAAAATGAAATAAAAAATAACTTGAGGCTTTGGTTTTAAATGAAATCCAACAACTTAGTTACTCTTCCAGAAAACAAGAATGTGATTTTGTGAAAAATTTAGTATTTCAAAAGTATGAGATCTTTTAAACTTTCCTTTGGGATAAAATTAAAACAGAATTGGCAGAAGAAAATATGAAGGAGAAAATGAATTGTGGAAATAAAAAACCCCACCTTTGAAGTAAGGTAGTGATAGTCTAGAACATCTTACTAGACGAGTGGTGGGGAAGAATTAAAATATCAATTTCTGACATGGAAAAATTTAAAAAATGGATAGCTATGGTGCCTGTAATAATAAGAAGACTCTGCATGAGTCCCACAGCCGTTGTATTCTCAAATTCCTGACAGCCATGTCCAAAGAAAATGATTCTCCATGACTCTAGTAAAGTCAACATAAATTGAAAATTTTGCAAATAATATAGGAAACATAAAAAAGTGAAAGTTGTGATATATTTTTTTAAGATGAACAAGAGGGAAGAAAGTGCAGGAAGATAATTATAACAGAGCTATTTGTTCCAGTTACTCATATGCAGCAGGAACATGAAAAGGCAGGAGGTTAATTATACTCTGTAAATAATGTTTTCAAGAGAACAGCTTTGGTAAGTCTAATAGGTTCTCTGGAATTGCAACCATTATTTATTGGAACTACCTGTCCAGAAATATATATTAGCTGCAATATCTGTGGAGGAAGTGATACATACCATATTTTAAACAGAAGTCTCAATTGCTAGGTAATATCAGCAATTCCCATGTGCAATTTTATGTATATTTCTAAGTTTCCCCACCTTCAGGTTGGTGACTGAATATTATTACTCCTCTTAGTGTTACAGTCTGAAACATTTCAAATGCATTACAGCATTTCAGAAAAACACCATGACCCTCAGCTACTCCCCACAGTGAGTGAAAGCGCCATCACACACGGCAGTAAATCACTGACTGTCTTCCACGGTAATCACATCCTTTATAGGCTGTTTATATGGGGGTTTGTAATATCATTCAATATCAATATCAGCACTATAAGCAGTATTATAACTTCAGCACTGACAGCGTGATGCTTACATTTTCATGTTCACTGATGGTTTTGCCTCTGAGAAGTAGAGATATGGTTACTGATATCAGATAAACTTTGAGACACCAAAATAAAAGTGCTGTTGATAACACAATTTGGAATAACTCACTCTTATCTGGAAAGGGAAGTACCAATGATGAATTCAAGAGAATAGAAATGCCAAGGGGCTGCACAAGTGCAGAGGTTTTTCAGATTTCCCTGGCTGTAGCTACTGAACTCTGTACACCCCCTTGCCTGGTGACTGCTCAGGAAAGGGGGAAAAGAAGACCACGCATAAGTAACAGAAGACTTGAATGTTACCATGGGTAAGAAACACAAGCCACGTCACAAAAAAAATGTATATATGTAAATATACCGACCTTTTACTTCATTAATCTGTAGAATTTAGCACCTCAGGCTTTTGCTTGCTGCATATAAGGTACAAGATTACATGGGATAGCTTTGAATCATCTACTTCAAGGCTGGAGCAAAAATTGAGAGATGATGCTCTACATATTTAAGAGGATTAATTTCAGTTAATAAAACTTTGGAAAAACCTCAGAGCAAGTTATTAAATAGAAATGATTGAACATTTTTAGAAAAACTATAAAAAGCTTGTTAAAAATGCATGTGATCTTGTTTTATTTCATCTAATTGAGGTAGTATACAGTTAAACATTTCATTTAAATGTATATAGTCCTGAATGAAGTAAACTTACAGTAAATTAAGCTTGCATTTACTCATCTACGTACAATAATACATGAAAGAAGCAGAAGGAACAGAAAAATCAGAAGACTAATTTTATCACTAATAACAAAAAATTAAATTCTTTATAATGTTGAATAAAAAATATAAGTAAAATTAAAGCAGTTGCTCAACAAGATATTCTGTTTTTCTAAATGCACTACTAGAATAGCAAAACCCCAAATACCCTCAGGCAGTGAATAGTTGCATCTTTCAAATTACATTTACAAAATGTTGTGACACACACGACAGATGTGAGAAAGATTCAATAACCTGGAATGCAAGACGTATTTTTGATACTACCATAAAGCTGAAACAATCCTGATCAATACATACCAGGGCTGTTAAAAGAGAAATAAAACTCTCCAGCACTCTGTTTTATTTTCTTACAGTTGAAGAAATTTAATTCTGAGATTAAAAGAAAGGACCCCACCATATACTCATAAAAGTTACAGTAAATTGTAAGATCAGCTATTTTCAGGTTATTAAGTAATATATTACACTTACTGCTGAATCATTTAGAAATATAAAACAACACTATTGGCTGGACAGTCCACATAAAACAAAAGCCTTTAAGAATAGATAAGATCTTGAAAATACAAAGGCAAAATGGAATTTACTTTGTTTAATCTTCTGTTTTCTTTCTATATACAGATTAATTAATACAAGTTCTGTTGACCTAGCTAATGCATCATTAGATTAACTTGGCAGCAAGTAACTGTATCTGCTTAATTTCACAAGTTTTCAAAATATGGTACATCACAATTACCTGTTCCCATACTGCTTCATTCCTTTAATTTTATTTAAATTCATCTTTACTTCAGCTTGTGCTAAAACAAGTAATTAGCATAATAATGCAAAATACTAATAAGAAATCCAGTTGCTACTAAGCAACTAAGATATACGATATTTGAAGACTTGAGGCCAACCATCACTAATTATCACTAAAAGTTTTTCCTCCTGCTAACAGGGAAAAACAAATAAGATAGAGGAGTGCTATCTAAAACAAGAATAACGTGAAGAAGATATGAAGGACAGAAAGTCAAAAGGTGCAAGGCTTGGAATTCCAGGCTCTGTTTACTTATAAATGTTATATATAAAAATATATTTTATTATATCTTTTGTATCATTTTTAGTACTCATAAAGGAAAGACTTGATAGGTTCAACGCTGGGGGCGAACAGGAAGCCTGCAACTTTATACAGGCAATGCAGGTGAAGACAACTATATACAAATCCCAAGGACAGGTGGTAAATATTGATAAATAATAGAGGTTACATTTTTTTGCTGCTATATCCTTGTTTTGTACGATTGAAAACTGAAACAGGACACTGAAGAAAATGTAAGGAGACTAAAATGTGAAGAGAAAACCAACATTAAAAGCAACGCTAATGTGATGTTCTCTTGTTTTGTTTTTCTGATGAAGAAGAACAGATACTACCTTAAGTGAGGGTTAAGACAAAGACTAATGTCTTTCAAGACCTGGATTTAGTTTATCCTGTAGATGAAATTAAGTCACAGGCTTTCTGCAGTTAAGATGCTGAATCACAATTAATACTGTCAGGGATTTGTTGTTTTATTCACATGCTTGTTAATTTTCATCATCGTAGCTTCTCTGTCACAAGTGTCAGGACAACTTGAATTCCCTATAGGCATAACCACCAATTACTCACTGTATTTGTTATTTTATACATGAGTAAAAAAGAACTAAGAGGCCAAAATGTATATGATCTCCTTTGAATAGTTCTGATCTCTTATTCCAACTACAAATCTCAAGGTTTTCACGAAGCAACTTTAATAAAGAAAAATTATATACAGGAGAAGGAATAGGTGTGAGGATGACTATGTCAAATTCTGGTTTTGTTTCATTATTTCCTTTTTATAAAGTTTTCATAAATCAGATTTGATGTTAAGATCATTGCAGGGAGTTGATGGGGAATAAAAAAAAAATAAAATTGATGAAGCCTTAATTGTTTATTTACCATAAACTGACATGCAAAATACTAGTCTGCTATGACAACTGTCCATTCCTCATTATTATATTTTATTTAAACTATTTTGGTGCCTGCTCAGAAATGTTAATTGAAATTATGGGCTTTCTCCTGCTTCTTGCATATTTCACTTAATGATATAAGAGCAGTTCATCAGCAATTCTTCCATGCAGTGCATGGTGATACTGTCTTCTTTCTTTGAAAAAAAAAAAAAAAAGGAAAAAAAAGAAAGAGAGTAGATGTGAAAAGACATCAAAATAATGATTTGCCAAATCCAAACATTTGGCTGGAACACATTTGTCAGTTTTCACAAGAATGGATTTTTTCTTTTTTGAGGTGGGAATATGAAAGCATAAAGGAGGAAAAAGAAAGCTTATAGAAGTAATATTTAAGTAATATCTTCAGCAAAGACAGCGCTTGGAATACAGAGACCCCTTTTAAGCTATACTCGCTGCAAAACTTAGCAGGAGGTAATTTTTAACCTTCGTGTCCATACCCCAGTAGATGTTGATTATCAGGCTCTTTTTGGTTCAATAAATAAATATAGTAAAATGGTAAAAAATTGCAGTCATGTCTTAACTGGATGATTAGCTATTCTGTGATGGGTGCACGTGCCCATGAGCTCATCTCCAAACATTCAGTCCTGCTGCAGAACAGAACGCATTTAAATTGAGACATGTCTTATGGACAGGGAAACTACACTTTTCAACTCTTCCTACATACCACTATGTACTACAAACTATTTTATACATTTTCTTTTATAGAGTGACATTAAAAATGCCACACATCATGTAATAAATTAAAAAATAACACCACCTTTAAAACGTATTTAGACTCCACTTTAGCATACATTCCACTTCTTAACATTTTAATTTGAAACAAATATTTGTAATTAAAATTATTGTACAATAAGCAGAATGATATTACTCAACAAAAGTCAAAGTATGATTCACCACACAATACTGCTTTCCATAGCAACTGCTGAAAAAAAATATTATTACACTTGCACACTCATACATACATGTACTCTCATAAAAGGAAAGCTAATCCTCTATTGTTTCCTAATGATGGAGCCAAAAGTCTAGGCCATATGCAGGGAAAATGGAATTTATGGAGATCTGCTTAGAACAGATAACTAGTTTTCCTTTTTTGCAGGGGGGGATTGGGGTGGTGTTCATGTTTTTTTGTTTAAAGAAAATGGAGAAAAAAGCATTATTCAGACCTAGCAAACAGTTGATACGGGAAAGGAAAAAAAATCCCTGAAGTCAGCCATTGGTTGCGTCCATTCCCTTAATGCATTTGGGACTTGGGTGGAAAGTTCAGATTAAATTCTGTTGAAGAATATTGGAAAATACTAGAAAATTTCCAGGATTTTAATTAGTTTTTACTTTGAAATGTTACATAAGCTAAGATTCTTCAGCCTTGACAACAGCACTGCTGTGGGTGGGGAGTGTAAGAGTTTTCTGTAAACTCAGAAGATCCATAGGGAAGGTAAAAAGAGAGCAAATGTACAAGTATGACAGCAAGTGGAGTTGGAAAGAGGCAGGTATGAGAGAAAAGAAAGTCAGTGAACTTTGTCACTGGATATTGTAGATAAATCAAGGTATCAACAGGCTGCAAAACTGATTTGAACAGATCTCAGGCAAAAATCCTGAATCAAATTAAATCAAAATATACAACCTCTGACTCTGGAAGGTCCAAAACTGCCTGTCACTGGAAAATGCCTTTCATAAGGATGTATCTCTACCTGCCCACCATGTTCTTATTGTTCCCCAAATAGCTATTACTAAGTGATGGCAAACAGAGCTAGGTGGACCTTTGGTTTGAACAATTAGAGTAGTTTTAACAGTTACATATAACTGCCTGCATACCCGTCTTTAGATAACCATAATCAATCTGAAAGAAGCAAATGTCCAACATACCATCTAAGAAAAGAAGTAAGCATGGTTCCGGCTTGAGCAGAAGTCATCACTGTACCGTAAGGCACAAGCCTTGATGCCATGTGGGACATCAAGAAGGCAGAGAGGACCTCAGCCTGCCTCTTCCACCCTCTCTCAGCATGAATTTGGACCAGGAAGCATGCAGAGCACGCATGAAGAACAGTCATGCTCCCACAGTGTGCCAGCTGATCATATTCCAATGTATTTTTAAGGTCCATCCTGAACCTCTTTGCAAGATGTGTTTGCTTTAGAACAACAAAAGTCAGCGTTGCTTTTAGCCATACAAATTCAGCTCAGTAGAAGTAATCAAATACAAGTAAACTTGTGTCAAGGCACACAAGTAACACTACTAAAGCATGAGACGCACATCACTGTGCGTACGTCCATACGACTGGCCAGCATGCTGAACCGAAGACTGCCAGAAGCCCTGGTAGGATCCACACAGCCTGAAATGAGCTTTGGAGGAAGGTCTGCATAGGGAGAGCTTTGCAGCTCTCCCTGAACAGTCACCTGCAGATGTTTCTCTTAGAAAACAGCATAACGGACAAAAAAAAAAAAAAAACCAGCAGAGCCACACTGAGATGACAAAAACTGAGATGACAAAATACTGTACGCTGAGGTGCTTGAAATGTGGTATTTTTAAACAAGCAGATTTGATTTGAGCTAGTATGCTTTTAAACCACTAACTGCATACTTGTAGAAGTTGAGATGGTTAATATAGCTTGGTATTAATACTCAAAGCACTAAATATGCTTTACAACAATTTGGTTTAAAGAGATGTACAAGTTCCAGAAGGTGAGGGTGCAAACTGTGGAACTCATCCTAAAATAAAATAAACAGCAGAAGGAAGAAGCAAATGCCTTCTAACAAAATCACCCTATTTTTAAACCAGTCCCATTTTGGGGTTTTCTACATACATATTTCATTTTTCTCATTTGGTAGGGAAAATACAACAGTCTTTTATCAATCGATCGCATTTCTAGTCTCAATTTCCCTATGGCATACAGCTCATTAGGAAATGTATTAATATTAAATTATCTTTTTCTTCAAGTATATCCTGCCATTAAGTAGAGGGTTATTACTGCCTTATAAGTACATACTGCATTGTCACCAGAAAAGCTAGATTTAGGGGGGAAGAAGCTTTACTCATAAACGAATACTATTTTTCTTTTTTCAACCGTCAGTTTGCAGTGGAGGCCTTACTGCTGACACTTAGACGTTTATCCTCATTGCTTACAAACAATGCTTTTTAAACAAACAGCATGACTGTTCTGTGTCACTGTGATGAAACTGGAGAGAAATACAAGAAATTGGTAATGTTGAAAGTTGGCAACTTTTCTTCATTCCCATAAGAATTTGACATCAAGCACTATTTGAATTCAAACATTGCAGCTGTTCCTGTAAACTTGCTAGGGGCTGGTATTAGTTATGACCACAGGCTGCTGTAACACAGTAAGGTTTCAGGAAAGAAAACCCACTCTGCTGCTTGCACAATTCATTCTGTTGGGATGGGGAAATGCTTTGGTGTCCATGCAAGGAAGTTTCAGGCGAAGCTTGGCAGCCAAGCCAAGGGTGAGAGAGGACACCAATATGTCACGGGTGACAGAGAGCCCTGGACATTCCAGGGAGCAGACACTCATGCAAATTTCTTACTCATACACAGAAATAATTGTAATTTTCACACTGCACTGGTTTTGTGATATGTCATTAGTATCTCTACGGCTACTCCACCTAATCTCAGACCTTTGTCTAGAAGTTGTGAACATGCCCCAGTGTCTCGTAGCCTTGCAGTGCAACCCTGGAGGTGGCTCTCATACCACGGCACCCCGCATATCAAATGTGCTTAGCAGGATTCAGCATTGGTTCTTCTACTCTTTGTTAGGAGTGGTGACCAGTGATGAATGCAACAACCCAAGACCATTTTATTAAAGCAAGGGTGTTTAACTCTAGGAATAAATCATAATACTAAAGCAGAAAGAGGTCTGCATGGATGTCTACTTACGAATGCCACCAGTGCAATTGGAGACATGACTGTAATAGACAGATTTATTCAGGCCAATTCTGATTGTGGTCATCCTGACACCCACAGCAGTGACGTGGGAGAAATGGATTTCAGGGCTGAGCAGATTCTATCAATACCAGTTAAAAACAAGCAAGAAAAAAAAACCCTACAACAACAACAAAGCCTAAAACAAACCTCATGCCCTCTTGCTATCAATAACCCAAAGGAGAAAACCACTGCAAAAATATCAGTTTTTCCCTTGTTCAATATAAACCATAGCATCACCAGTACTATCAAACTACTTCATTCCCAGTGGTGACTCAGGGATTTGAAATGAGAAAACAAGCACAATCTGTTGTTAATTTATTGACAAGGAAACAAACTCTTCCCTCACTCTCCTCTCAAAGAAAAGAAGCTATGATGGTTTGTTCCTCTGTGCTTTAGCTGTAGACTCAAAATATCTAGCTGCTACAGGTATTGGAAAAATCAATTAATTTATTGCAAAACACATGTAAAACAACATATAAAGGGAAGTCACAGGCTGTTAGTTGTCCTCTGAAGTGCTTTCCTATGGGCAGCAGGAGGGAAATAGAAATAGCCTACTAAGACGCACACATAAATACTCTATTAATGTACACAGGTAAGGAGAAGCATTTTCATTTTCTTTCCCCTATTTCAGTTCCTTGTCAAGATCACATTAATCGCATGCTAACCTCCATTAATTACACCCAAGATTGTATTCAAATTCATAATTTTCAAAGACATTTACCACCAACATTTTTATTATCCCCCCCAAGATATTTATACCCCCTGAAGCACAACATTTTACAGATTTTTACAAATTTTAAATATTTCAGAATGTTAAAACAGCTCCCCTATTCCCCTCACATCCTACTACAAATCACTATTTTGGGTAGAAGAACAGCATAATTTACAATACGAACTTCACCATCTATTCAACTCTGAGAGCACACTGCTGCTAGTGTCAGGTAGCTTGCCTGGGGAATCACACGTCAAATGCAGCCTTTTGGCTTTTTAGGTGCAATACAACACAGTCTGGCAAGGCAGTGGAAGCAACAGAATGAGATTAAACTGGCCCTGCCTCCTGGAAAATTTAAAATTTTGAAGGAAACCCGAAACTAGCCTTGATAAAGAAGCAGCAACACAGTCACGGATCCTGCCTTGCTCCAGCCTCTTTGTCTCTGCACTTTTGAGGCACCACATGGGAAAGAACCTCCCGTGATGCAGTCACAGCACTATATGGCCTGTGTTGGCAGCACAGGATAAAGGCATTGTCAGCAAGAGAAAAATGAAAAGGAATGCTAGAAATACAGGAGCTGGAGCTGCTGGCCCCTCCTGTCAAGCAGGGCTTTGCCCACCTTGGTCAGTGAAGAAGTGTGACAGGAGAGAGCAGAGGACTCCAAGGGAGGACGAGCAAAGGCTGCATTGTGCCCAGGTCTGTGAGCACATTTAGTCGCGAACAGTCCGATCAGAGAAATAAAGCAAAAGTCTGCAGGAGTCAGAGACATCTGCTCACCCTCTGTCGCTTCACTGATCCCTCCAAGAGAAGGTACTGTCAACGCATTTTCTTCTGCTGCTCTCCATATGAGCTCCAAACACCTGTTAGCCCTCTCCTCACCAGCCATTTATTACAGAGCTTTCATGGGCCTCTAAGGCCAATACCCATCATTCCTCTTCCTTAAATAAATAAATAAATGGATCACAACACAATATCCTGTGTAAAAGTTGTTGGAGCCAGCAGGCAATAGCATTTTGCAGGGCGTGGGTGCGAGCAAACTGGCTACTGGGGGGACACAGGAGCTACCACAGGTCAGTCTCCCTTCATCAAACTCGGTGTGCTGCATTGTTAGCCACGCCAAACCACTGAACTCGTGGGCCTGTTCCAAGAAAACATCACCTTATGGAAAAAGACTAAACGAAACAGCAGTTTAGCATCCATAATCCGCATGTGCTACTGGCCAGCCTAAAGTAACTGAGGAATTTTGGGCAATTTGCCACTCTAGATTCAGTTTTCCCCACTCATGCAGGAAAAGGAAGAACAGGCTGGCAAACCTGAGTACACAACACATAAAATGTGTGTAAATAATACAGTTGTGAGAACTTAATTCCAAAGAGAGCCAAGCACTGAGGAGGAAAGCAAAAGCATCTCATAAAGGTACTGGCAGCTTTATAAATGATGAGCAATCCTTTTAATGTTTTTGTGATGTGATTTAAAGGGCTCTTACTACTTTACAAGAAATCCAGGGAACAATGTTCCTGTCTCCAACAACATAATTATTAAACTGAGATATATACCCAGTTTCAAAGGCATTGGAGAGCAGGCTCCTACTCTCTCTCAAAAACATGGGTAAAATCCAAGAGGCCTAAGGTCTTTTAATCTACAAGCTTTTGTAAATCAGAGAAGCAGACAAGAGTTTCAGTGAAGCAGCCTGTTCTGAAGGTAGGCTTTCAGTACCAAATTAATTGGGGTGACAGGCCAGAGTTCTCCAAAAGCGTCTGAATTTACTTTAACTTCACCCAAATGAACAGTTTCACTGAATTCCAAACTTTGTGAGAAAGCCTCAAATACCAGTGCCTTCATACTTGGAGATTATTAGCAGAAGATGGGGTATGGGAGAAAGGTGTTTAAAACACATTTACATAAATAAAATTCAAGAATAGCAGCCCTGCTTCCAGCAGCATTCATTACAGGCTGCTGAAAATGAGTCTGTTACCACAGTAACCAAGCTAATATTGGCTTTCCAGCTTGCAGGCATTAAATCCTTTAAATGCAGGTGTAAATGATGAATTCACAGTTTTGGAGCAGGTGAATTTTCACTGACAATAATGTCAGAAGTGGAAGAAGGAAGATGCTATAAATTTTTATGGCAAAGACATAGTAAATCAGTTACCCGAGGAAAGAGGTGGAGGGGCTTGTGATAATAGTAAAATTTGCACTGGATGGAGCACAAGCTCAAAGTACACAATCCCATTGGTCTTACTCAGAAATAACAGACATTGTTTGGAGAGTTACTCTGGTGATGCTCAAGATGAACTAGAATTCATTTCACTCCCTTTCAAGTCTAGGAATCACAGGCAAAATATAGATTATTTTTGGTCAAGTGAGCAGCTGAGGTCCTGAATACAAACAAGCAGTAGACATGTTGAGACAGAGCATCCTTCCTATGGTTGTTTTCCGAAAGAATAAAACTCAGGTTTAGAAATATCTATTATACTCCAAGAGGACTGCGTTGTGTGAGCCTCTCCTACCAAACAGGTGGTACAATAGGTTATATCTAGATATGGGTCGTAGACATCTAATTTTTCCTAACTTAATGAATAGTACTGAATTCCAGGAGAAGGAGAACAATTACTGCTAACTCTTCCTAGAATTATTTTAAAGGCACTAATTTTAACAGCGGGTTTTTTTTTTTCATTTAAACATATACTGCTCTTTTGTCTTTTACATTAATTGCAGCCTAAAAAAAAAAAATTCTTACAAACTAGAAGTTTTATAAATCATGCAGAGCATCTATATATTCCAATGAATTTCTGGATTTAGTGGTTAATATTTTGTGTTCCAGAATGGAATTGCAATCAGAAATTAAATTGTTATTTTATCATACTTTTAAAATATATGCATTTTCATACAGCATCTGAGTCTACTGGCTGTATAGCTTCTAGTATCATCTCAGGAGAAATCTCTGCAAGTCTAAGAACATGAATGTTTGGGGAACAGAAGCCAAAAGATGCTTGTTTCAGCCTCAGGGGGTGTGGATGACACCAGGATGCCCTAACCTCTCAAAGGGGCTGCACTGAAGGTGAGGTTCATGAGTCACTTCTTTCTCTTCACCCTCTGACTGACTCAAGCATTTCAAAAAAGCATGACAGAGGTAGGCAGCCAACTGGGACAAGCCACCCCCAGAGAATCTGGGGCAGGCTGGGTTGGCTTAGGAGAGTCTCCTGCCTCTTTCTGTGCACAAACTCACTCAAGAAGCCTCAGGTTGCAAGGCCCAGATTTTAGGGTAGCAAGATGACATTTCCCAACTCACCTCCTATTTTTTCAAAATTAGTTCAGGTGAGTTTGCTAAACATTAGAAATAAATAATGAAAGAATGTATGAGGCAGTAAATAACTCTGCTTGCATTGCCATGGGTATAATCAGAGAATTTAGTTAGTGATTCACCCAAATGATTTTAATAAATCTTTCCTCTCTGAAGTTTTACTGTCAGAGATGACATTCCAGATACAAGAAATCTCTGAAGCACATTAGGTAGAGCAGTTGAAACAGCTGAAACTTTTTTTTTCTTTTTTTCTTTTTTTTTTTTTTTTAATGAGCAGAGGATAAACACAACAAGTTTTTATAACAGAAATGTTGGTGCAATGCTCTTACTCAGTTTTCATAAGAGTTGGTGCCTTTCCTAGTGTTCCCTCTCAGGACCATGATCTGTGGTCATTTAAGCATCTGTGCTGGTCCAGAGGGAGTTTCTGACTTTTAAAACTTTTCAATATAAAGCCTGTTTAGAATACCAAACATTTCAATAACAGACAAATTACTGAAGCATGACACTCTCCTGAAATCTATTTTTTCCTTTCTCATATGATAGTAACACCTTGAAGTCTATGCAGCATGACAAAGTAAAGTCACTGCCACACAAATCAACAGACCTTTATAAATACTGCCAGCTGGTGTACTATAAACAAGGCTCTATACTAATGGTTTATTACACAGTACCTAAACATATAGAACATACATAAACATGGCTATTTAATAACAATATTATAAGATACTTGGGACATGGGGAAAAAGAACACAACACGCTAGCATTCAGCAGGAAATGCTGAAAAAAAATATGGTATTTTCTACACTACTCTGTGTTTTACTGGTTTTCAGAAAAAATCGTAGCAGCGTCCTACAAAATGAATGGGTCTCAACCTGCTAATAAGCCATATAAACTGTTTCCATTTTATTACCTCACTTTCAATCTTATACTAGGAAAAACATAATGTTTTTGTGAATAGTTCATCATCCCAGTACCCAAAGAGTGGTTCAGTGTCTGGGAGAACACCAAGACTCATGCATTCGATGCCACTTACAGCTCCCTGGTTTTGCTTCTAAATAACTTGAAGATGTTCTCTATACTGCTTTTCCTCCATTCACAGACAAACTGTTTGTGCCAACAAGCCAAGGACGTTAAGAGTGTCCGTTTGACAAAGTACGTCCAGATGTCAGTTCCTGAAGTTTGCAATGAAAGCTAAATCAATGTAACAGGTATTCTGGCCAAAAGAAGAAAGTCTTGAGTAAATCTTCATTTAAGATATTTGTTTTACTTCATGTCTAGTAAGAAATGTTGACCAGAATGCAAATAATTTTAAACTGAAATTAAGAACTGATTTCCATATAATCTCTAATAGCTATTATCTAACATAATATTGAAATGTTGTGCCTTTAAGTAAAAACATTCAGATTTTTTTCCTTTAATTTTTAATTACAAATTGATATCAAATATAATCCAGCACCTTCAGGCTTTCAGAAATGTTGATTAAATGCAGAAAGGCAGAAAGTTTTTGAAACTTCAGTTTCTCCGCCCCAGGGACCTCAATATGAAACTCTGTTACTAAAGGAAAACTAGCTGAAGTGATAATAATTAGTTTAAGAACTGTAGAAGATAGCCATAGTATTTTTAGGGACACCTATTAAATTAGTAATCTTAATATGGAGGACACCAAATAGATGCAGCATGGGACTACTTAAAATCCAAACACAGGTGGTACTGAAACAAGTGCCTTACAGAAATTCAGAAATACAGTCAGCAGGCAGAGTTGTCATCTCTGCATGACACGGAATCACTGATGATTTTGTGACAGGTCCCATTTTTCATAAAATTATACTGACTGACTCAAGTAAATGTTCATCCACTGATATCTTACTGACTGCATCTCCTGTGGTGTCTTCAAGCTCTGACGATGAGCTAAACAGGTTGCAGTATTCTCTATCAGCCTGTACTTACCCTTAATGCAAACAAAAACCTATTGCATTTTCCATCTCTCTTAAATGCATCATTAGTATCAGATTTGTTGAACTTTGTCACTGACTCAGAGCTTTGTGGTCAGTTCTTCTAAATGCCTTTAGTATAAATTATCAAGCCTGCAAATAGAAAAATGCTCTTGTTTTTTAGCTGATATTTAACTCCCCCTCTGACTTCTGCTTAAATAGGTAATGTGGCACCAGTGCTCTGACAGCCTCTCAGCTTTCCTTAAAGAAAAACAATTCATTATTTCTGTCTTTTCTCCATCATGCTTGATAATTTCATAATTCAAAGTGATACCAGTGCAGAAGCTCTGATATGTCAAAGCTTAGATGTTAACTGAACTACTTGCTATGCACATAATCTTTACTGGAGTGTCTAACTGCTTCAGTCACTCACTCCTAAATTAATTTATTCTCATGATTTAGCATTCCCTAAGAGTCTAGGTAATGTCAGTCACCTCAACTATCACTTGTACCTAAAATATATTCCATTAAATTAATGTAATGTATACTAAAAACACTGCATATAAATAAGCACGTTAAATTTCAGAACTTTGGCATTTTCCCTCTACTTGTAGGGAAATAAAACAACCTTTCAGTACTCAGTGCAGTTCTGAT
This sequence comes from Gallinago undulata, assembly GCA_026546715.1. NCBI lineage: Eukaryota > Metazoa > Chordata > Aves > Charadriiformes > Scolopacidae > Gallinago > Gallinago undulata. The sequence continues at coordinate 149,712,816 of JAOTQQ010000001.1, read as the reverse complement.
TTTTCAAAAATGTAAACTTTAAGTATTCTGGAAGATTTGACAGGTATATGTTGGCTTAACACTTGTAAGATAAATAAATAGGCTGAACCAGAAACTAATTTTTGACTCTCTCAATTTTATCATTTGAGAAACCGTCACATAGTATACCGACACAGCATAAAGAACTCAATCTCACAATTTTGCAAGCTGTCATGCAAGACCGCTAAGGGTCCTAACACTGCATCAAGTAAAGGTGGTGTATTTTTGAAATGTGGAAATAATAAATTATTAATCTTTGAGTAAGACAACTGTTGTTTACCAACAATCCCCAAACACAGCCTTAGTTTATTTTCCCGTTTCCTTCATCTGCCTCCAAAAGCCCTGCCTGTTTTCAAGGCTTCCTGCAGCATTTCTCCATGATTATAATTTCCTTAGCTTCACCAGTCATACAGTGTTATGACATACAATGGCAGATAAGCTGCACCCATTACAAAGAGCAACCACATTTTCCTTATCGTCTTCTCATTGGATTTAATTTCTGGTAATATAGTAAGCCACATATTCCTTTTTAATGTTATAGAGCATGTTGTTGTATTATGGAATTACTTCCTTATTCTACAGAAAGCTTGAAAATCCTATTTGTTTTAAAGGAAAATGTATATTGAAAATTTCTAGATAAACTGCTTTTTTCAGTTGGACTCTTAGCAGTCAAGAATTTATTTTTTTTTGTGACGAAATTAAATAAATATACAACATGAAAGGAAAACAAGGAAAACATTAAAATGCAAGAATAAAATTTTTAAAATAAAAATATTCTCGTATTTTATAAAAGTAAGAAGCTTCCTTCCCTCAAGGGGCTTTCACCGAACTGAGCTAAAAACAGACATGAGGGTAGCAGCACACAGCCCGCAAGCACTACACCCTCCAAAGCTTGTGTCATATTTCCCTAACCTCCTCCTTCCCATTGAAAAATGTGTGCCAGTCATCATTCATGCATATTCAGACCCAGCTGAAGTTAGCAGTTCCCCGATTTCAAGAAGTGAGGTAAGAGAAGTGAGAAAACCCACGGACTGCTGCTCTGGGTAGACGTAATCTGTCAGTGGCTGGAGAAAAGCTGCAGCCCAGAGGAGAAAGACACTGCATAAACAGTCTAATTGGGCAGGAAAAACCTTCCTCTGTAAGCCACCAAAAATATTTTTTTTTTTACCTCCACATCTAATACTTCATTTAATTGTTCTTTATAGGAAGTGTTATACTGGTTTACTTCGGAAGGATTGCTTTAGTAGGCATCTAAACACTTTTGGCATAAGCTAAGCAGAAGCATATGCAGTTTTTTTACCAGAAGATAACTGCAGTCAGCAATTCAAGTTTTAAAAGTAACTGAGGTCTTCAACTAAGATACATTACTCCAACATCATGGCCAAACTGTAGCATTTCGCATATTTACATTATCATTTTAATGCCCAGAAAAATTCCTTCCCTAAAAAACCATGAAGAGAAGCTTCAACAAATTTTGGTCTCCACAGTAAAGCACAATGAATATTTAAATCCAGTTCCCCAGCAAGACCTCACAAATAATCTTACCAGGGACAAATATTGCTCTAAAATTCTGCTGTCATTTGAAAGAACATATGATTCAGCAGGGTATTTTCCACTTCACTACCTAGCTTTGGGTTGAGGAGTTTGTGAGTGGTTTCCGTGTCCCATCATACTACAGAAATTACAAATTTCTACACATTCCCAATGAAAATATTCTCCAGATAAATATGAATCAAGTATCAGAGATGTTTAATTGCTCAAGCAAAAAAAAAACCCAAAACCCCAAACCAACAGAGACGCAGTTTTCTACCTGCCAAATAGCAGGAATAGATAAGGGAGGTACCCTCCAGGTGTTCTGCCCCCTCCAAGTCAAGAGGAGTTTGTCTTTGACCCTGATGAGAAAAGAAAAGCCAACACAGCTGCAGAAGGCTTTGCCCAGGTGGTACCAACTCCCTTCTTGCTGTTGACTTCTGCATTGGGCTCCCAGTATGTCTGCAAGCTCTTGGCATCCCTGAAACACTGCTGTGGGTGTTGTAAAGCATCCCCTGACAACACATGCAACTGAAATTTGATGAGCTCTGGAAGCTCTGGAAGGTCCCTTCCAACTCCAACAATTCCGTGATTCCTTTGAAGAGGTCAATTGACAAAAACCGACCTGGATTTTTTTTCACATGCAATAAAAGCATAACTAAAACAGGCATCTTCGTAGTAAATTCAGTAGCACTGTATTCACTGTAGTGATCACCGCCCATGGCAGAGAGAAATAAAAACCCTCAAAAACTGCGACAAGGTAAAATTTTAATCTGTTCACTAAACCTCTCTCCTTCTCCTGCTGTGACCCTGTCAGTGAAAGAAACCTTGGGGAAAGCAAAGTAGCAATGCTTCACTGAAAGCCATATTCGCTGATTTAGCTCTAGCGCCAGAGCACAGTGAAGTGGTTTGTTAATTTAGACTTTTGCAGTTCTGCTAAACTTAGTAAAACTGATGTCATCGAGCCTAGAAGCATCTCTAGAAATGTGCACACCACTTCTTTTCAGAGAATGAAAAAATGTGAAGGATACAGGCAGATCTGGATGAAAAACAAAATTAAAAAACAAACAAACACACACACAAAAAAAAGGGTATTGAAAGTTGTTTTCCTTCAACTTCTTAGAGAGTTGTGACATTTCATGGAAGAGGAACAACAACCACCAAAAGCACGTGAGCGAGAAAAGCACTACACCGGTGTAGACCCAACACAGACATGTACATTAACATGTACATTTCAAAGAAATGACCTAAGCTATGAAATACCACTTATTCCAAGACAGATAGATCTTATTTTAAACCAGAAATTAAGTCCTAGAAAACCCTGTCAAAAGTCACATTTAGAGACCTGCTTGCTTTTGGTAAAATTGGATGTTTTTCACCAGAGACAAGTGAAATATTGAAGAGCAAGAACTAATTAAACATCATTCCTATCTTGAATACTTCATCTGAGTACAAGTGCTAGGACAAATTTCTGGGGCTTAAACAGCAAGAATGTAGCAAAACTTGGCTGCTTGTGAATAAAACCACAATCCCAAAACAAACTGTGCTCAGGCAAACTGAGCAGGATAGCTAAGAATCTCTGCAAGTTTTATTGAGGAAAGAAAAATAAAAGAAATAAAAGAAGCCCAGAAGGAGTTGGTGTCTGCCCTCTGGTTTTTGTAGCAATATGCCTTGAGATTATAATTCACCTCCCACTGAAGGCTTTCAATGTTAACAGCAACCAGTAAGCCTGACTGAAATAGTGCTGACATACCGAATTATTTAAACAAGAAAATCTTCATAATAAGGTGTTTTCAAAAGCAGAAGAGAATTATTTTGCTACAGTTCTGCTGCATGTCTAAGAAGTCAGAAAATAAAAGCGATCTTCAAATGTGCTGTAGGTGATATCAGCACCGGGGGCTGTCAGTGGGAGGTGAACAACTGAATCCTACCCTCGGAAAATGCTTTCACACTTTTTAAAAGGAAGAATAGACCGGGGAGGGGGGGAGAGAGATCCCTTTCAGCTCACTGACTAATATCCTTGAAGTTTTCTGCCTCCATCCCGCTAAATTAGACGTGTAAGGAGGCACAAGGGCTAGTGATAGAGACCCTGTTGCTGTTTGGAAACACGGTGCGTAATGAACATGAAAGTACACACCCCAAATATTGATTCACATCAGTGCCACCAACTCTATTCCCTCCTGTCAAGTCTTGTCTCTGGTCTCGTCCTCCTCCTTGCCTCGCCTCTGAAGGATGGCAGCCGACACAGCTCCCAGCTCGGTGGCTGATGCCCAGGGGAGCAGCGGCAACCGGAGCGTAACCCCACTGCTGGGAGGGTGGCATTCAGGGCCAGCTGATCCGAGGCTTTGTATGGGAAGTGTAAGGAAGAAGCCTTTATGCACTGTTAAGCCACCCTCGGATGTGTGCAGTCAAGCAAGAGACTCTACCAGTCACCCACTTACAGGGATGCAGTATAGGTTTCAGTGTGGCATCTTTTTCACGTTTAGCAGCATTTTTTTTCCCCGGAGAGCAATAACTCATCTACGCAGTGGGACGCACCATTATGTACCGTTCTGCATCCTCCCTTAAGAGGGATGGTGCAGAAACACTGCAAGTTACAATATCACACGAGAGAAATATCTGGTTCTGAGTTCCAGATTCAGCATCTCCCTGTGCAGCTTGGCATCTGCCATCAATACGATATTTTTCTTTCCAGCTCAGAACATATGCCTTTTCGTGCATGAGACAAGATTGGACAACGAATGACATCATCTGCATCTTTGCTAACCCATTTTCAGAAAAGTGGGGTGCCTTGACAGTTGAATTTAGAAAGATAACTAGTTTTTCCACGTGCTAAACCAAGATAATCTCCTGTGTTTTGTTTCTTCTGGCATCTTGTTTAGCGCTTATGCAAATAATATAATTTATTTGAGCCATTTGCAACATTAAGCATTGAATTCAGCAGACAGCATGCACAACCAAATTGCACAACCATATGAGAATGAGATGGTTTCCAAAGATAGTTACATTAAGCTTACATTTGCAGAATAAATAATTCAATCCTCATGCTCCATATTTAAATATTTATACAAATACACTGCTTGTCACAATTAGTTTGATTAAACTGTTAAGAAAAAGGAACTGTGCAAGAAATGAGACTTCATCCAGGAGGAGAAGCTATTTATATTGCAGTTAATTACGTGAAATTACAGAAGCAGCAGCAGGTCAGGAAGCGGTCCTTCAAATCCACGCAAAGATCTGACCCCCAGCTCGTTCAGGGGAGATTTTCTACACATTTTTTTTTTTTTGCATTTAGCAAACAAGACCCTGCATTTATTTTCCTCTTTGTCTTATGGAAACATGACACATGTTTTCCTCTTTCTCCCATGGAAAGTCTTATTTATAGACTGAAAACACACTGTAGTTTACAGGCTATTTTCTGCATAATTTTCTTCCACAACATGCTCAGGACAAATTATTTTCTTTCACAGCACACTCACTGCAACTTCTTGAAGCAGGAAGAGAAACATTAATGGAAAACCTTTTCCCTTTAATCTCAGGGGTATTTTTCAGGAAACTTCAAAAATCTGAAATAGCCTCAAAGAAAAGCCTGGATTTGTGATCCTGATTATAAATCAGAATAGGGATTATTTCTGATCTATGTGAGGTCTGGTGCTACAAAGTTTAGGAAGACAGAATGACACTCCCTGTCTAGGAGGAAGAAATCAGCTTACTCCAACTCACTGGCATTAGTTTTAATGTGACTAAGGCTATCTAGAGCTTCACACATGACATTTTGTAGTACTTCTAACAAATCAAGCTCTGACTGTATGTACAATATTGGAGCACGGCTGAAAACAAGACTTATGAACAGACAAGTAGGTCACCTTGATCTGAGACAGTTTATCCTGTGTTTTTCAGTAATCAAAGGAAAAAAAAGGATGACAGGGGCCTCGTCCACCACAGAACAAGTTCAACCTGAACAACATCATGTAGGAGCTGCATAAAACAACCAGTCAGTGGGAGGGATTCTGCAGGGCAAGCCAGACTGCCAAACTAGCATACAATTCAAACTCATGAGGGATCTGCTCTTGCATCAAAGGGCACTGAGTAGAGACTTTGTCCAGGGGACAAATAAAAAAATTCCCTTGTTTCTATCTAGTTATTTTAGTACTATTTGTGGAATAAGCCTATGAGAGCCAGTTTAGGAATGCTGCATAAACTCATAAACGCCTGTTTTACCTTTCAGTCGTGGCTGATGTTGCAAGAGCACAAAGAGTGTGAAGAAAAGAGTGGGATACTGCCTTTACAGAATCACACAGAATCACAGAATGGTAGGGGCTGGAAGGGACCTTCAGAGATTATCAAGTACAACCCCTCTGCTTTGGCAGGGTGGGCAGGGGAGACACCTAGAGCAGGCTAGACAGAAACGCATCCAGGCAGGCTTTTAATATCTCCAGAGAAGGAGACTCCACAACTTCTCTAGGCAGCCTGTTCCAGTGCTTTGGCACCCTCGAAGTGAAGAAGTTTTTCCACATGTTTGGATGGAATTTCCTATCCTACTGATAAAACTGTCACCACACCACAGACCTGCTCTTCTTCACTAATGGGACAAAAAAAAAAAAAACAACCAAAACCCAAGAAACAGGCATCATAGGCTTCTCTTTTGTGGACTACTACGAGGGGAAAGTAAGTACGCATGATATGAGTATTCATCAGCTTGATCTTTTCAGGAAATGGATTACTAGTACCCTTCACTTTCTCCTTTTTTATTTCTCTGACACCAAAACAGCAAAGAGCAACACTTTTGTGTCAGAGAGGGCAGCCATCAGGAGCTTTATTACTATATTTATTATTACCTAGAGAACCTGTCTCACCAACAGTCCTCAATACTGGCAACCTGCTGAGAGAAAGAAAAGTAGAGTGCATGAGTTGTTTGCGGTATCTGCCAACCTGTTCCTGACATTTTCACAGGGGCTGGGGAAAGACTTCATTCTCATATTGATCATACAGCAACAGTAAAGATAAATTCCAGTCAAGATCTTTGTAAAAAGGCTTCTACAAACCAGGACTTATTGTAGGACCTGTGTATCAAAAGTATTCTTGCAAATTTTTTTCTTGACTATTTTAGCTTAGTAAAGTAGTTCTAGTAGAGAACTTTACACCAGTTTAACTTGGAACTGCTACTGAAAGAAACAGTCCTGCCAGGTTGGTTTCAATTTGGAGACAACTCTCCAGCACTCTTTACTGCTTAAAGGTTTGTACCAGTGTGACACTCTGGCTGGAAAAGGTGTAGGAACAAAGGGAAGTGTGGACCACACGCTGGACTTTTCTTTCAGGAGTAGAGCTGATATTGAACATTTATGAAACTATGAACAAAGATTTGCGGTATGGGAGAGGTTTAAAATTATTGTGCAGCTGTTATCCACCACTTCCAATATTGATTGGTTCAAGATATAGGAATATCATGTCCCCCAAACATCATAAATATTTGCAATGTCTCATAAGATTTCAAGTTACAAAAATATACAAACTAGCATACAAGTTAGGGGGTGCTATTTGAAGTACTAACACTAAAAAGTTAACCTTAAACCAACCATGTAGGTATCTGAGAAACAGTCCTTACCTTTCCACTGTCCCCTACTTTTATCTGTATTTTGGTACTTAGCCATGATCATGTTGCTTCCCAACTGTCATGCAATCAAGGCATAGTTTGTTCCATCAGTAATGTAAGAAGCCATTTACAAAAACATTATTCACTGTCAGCTGAGACTGACTCAGGGGAAAAAAATGTTGAAAGGTTGTAGAGGAGACTAAACTTTTAACCATACTATTAATTTCTCTGATTTCACAATGTGCTACTCTCTAGTCATTGTCCCTTGAATATAAAGTTTGAGAAAAACAAGTTAAAAGCAACTCCGTTATAAAACAGGAGAGAACAATAATGTTAACCAATATTTCCTTCTCTGCAGCAAAGAAGGAAAATTGCAGTGACAAAACATTTTTAGTTTTTGTTCTCAGTGGCAGTACATCTACCATATGAATAACTAGATCTTGTATTATAGATACAATAGGTATTTTACTACTTATGTTCAACATCACATGCATACACATGCTAAGTATAAGAAGTATTTGCTTGCTTGCAGATAGGCTACGTTGATTAAAATATTTGTATTAACACCTGTGGAAGGAACATCAGGGCCTGTTCCTTTCTGGGATTGAACAAATGTGGAATAGAAAGTTGCAGTGTTTAAAAAGCTGTTTTCTATTATGTTTGTAAGGAAACGATTCCATTTAGGAGATACATTTATTTTACCTTTTCATGTCATTAGTAATGGAAAGAATTAAAGTTAATGGAACTAACTCCATATATCCTGGAAAAACCTTTATGAGCTCATTTACCCTGATCCATTAAAACAACCCCTCCATGTGACTCACAGGTTGTTTTGACATGTCCTGTAAGGAAGTCATAACAATCAACCTTGGGCAGAATAATGTATCCCCAGAGAGATCTTATGGAAGGTCAAGAAACTTACAGAAACTATTTTGTTATCTGCAACCATAAAACCTAAAAGTGGAAGGGACAACAAACCATGGGTGTCTCTTACTGATATTCCTGCTGTACTGGTTTTGAAATTGTTCTCAAATGGGGATTAGGGTAAAGATCAGCACTGAAAACCATTAGCTTCAGTAAAGATTGAGGACATTACTAATGTGTATTCCATAACTGGTTAAATACTGTCTTTCATCCTCATATCTTGCCAATACTGAAGCCATCTTTAAGATGGAAAAAGAATCAGGTCAAAGCCAATTGAAGTATTATTATGCAAAACATACACAACTAATTAAGCTGAAGGTGAGAAAACAGGGTGTTCTTATCAGAGGTTGTTCTGCTGTAAGCATTCTCCTCAATGAAATCCACATTTTTTCAAACCTGGAAAAAGCTGTAACATGCAAGTAGAGTGCAGAGAACAGTCCTTCCATGGCTGTATACCATGGGATCCCTCCCATCTCTCAGTGGCTGCCTGTCTCTTGAAAAGCAAGACCTCATTCTCTTTGTAGCCTCAAACACAAAACATGCTCTTTGCTCTTCAAAAACTCTCACTCTTCTAATATTAGAATTATTTATGCTGTATACCTGTTCTGAACAAAAAAAAAAAACTATGAAAGATATGAATAACCATGTTCTTTTTGACATTCTTAGAAAGAATGAATGCTAACAGAAGAACATCTGGTCTTCATACCTCAGAGAGAACAGTTTCAGTACCCACATGGTTAAGATGTTTGCCTTCCTGCAGCTGGACAGCAAAACTTTTTGGATTTCATCCTGAATAAAGTTCATCTCCAGTCCTTCTAACAAGAAGCAGCTTTCTTCACGCTGCAGTGAAGGAACTTAATTAATTTGTGATACAGTAAAATATGCCTAATTATTCATCAAGACCTTTTCCCTTGATCATTCAGTTGGCCCTAGATCACCTTTACTGGATTCAATTACATTTTCTCGGGAGGAAACTGTAACTCATTTCATATACATGCTTCCCAATATTTTAAAGATACTGGCTGGTAGAGGGAAGGTCTGAAGGAAAAAGCCTATTGATTAGAGTGCTCTATTTGTTGCTACAAAAATGGGATTTTTACCAGCTTCAAAGTGTTACCATCGAAGATGCATTTGTGATAAGACACTTGTTAATATTCACAGAAGCATGAGGTAACTCCTGGGTGAAACCACTAGCATAACTTACACATAATTATGCTGTTTTATCAACCTTCTTAGAAAGCTCAGGCACATTTTAATTTTGGCTTATGGTCTCAACATTAACACTAGATGTTATGAACTTTGTGAATGACATAAGACATGGTTCTGAAATTAAAAAAAATAAACCCATGTTAATTTTATAAGTTGTTCAGACATACGGTTGTACAGCTGAGATACCCTGCCTGACAGACACCTGAAAAGTCAGCCAATGAAGCGGGTTTGGTTGGGTTTTTTTTAATGTTGCATAATGTTTCGACTGTACTATACAGAAACGTTGTGCTCTGTGGCTAAACTTCTGTAAAGAAGGGTGCACTTAAAATACTCAGTAAGTCTAAAGAGGACATTGTTGCTTCTAGAAGTATCATTACATGTATTTCAGCAAACAGGCCATGCAGACAATTTTCTTGCATATTGCGGAAGCTGTCATGCTGAAACTGAGTCTTGTATTTTACTTTTTATTGCATAATAATAAAATTAAGCAAACTATATGTTTTTAAATTATTTAATTGTAAGCAAAAGGAAAAACAAAATACCCAGTTGCAACCTCACAAAATACCGAAGGCAACATATCTGGTGTAACCTAGGAGAAGCTCGATTTTACATCACCAGCTCATGGTACAAGTAAGAGCCAAGACGAGCAAATAGAACAACTAAGTCACACTTGAACACAACATGTTGGATTTTCATTCTTAGTTTGGACTCCATACTATACCAGAAATGTTACAGTTTATTTTATCTCTGAGACTTTTCTCCAACTTTGGCTGATGTCTAAATATTCAGACATGTACACTATGTGTGCTGGATATTTGACCAAGTAACTGTTGTTTCCCAGTAGTTATGGTTCATTAAATACAGACTTAGCTATAAATTATTCAGGATGACACTGTTTCTAAGTAGACTTTCTGCTAGAAATGCCATGAAGGAGTACTAGAAAACCTCATTTTCTAGAACCAAACCAGTTAATTTTGAGAGTAGTAATGCCTCCAAGCATTTGAAGGAAAATGTTTATTTTAATTCAATAAGTGATTCTTTCTTTTAACCTCTCATATGTAAGAATATAGGTAGAAAATATCATCTTCTATCTTGAGATTAAAAATAATGCATTGTATAAACTCAGTACATTTTCAGGGTTACCTACTTCATAGAAAGGAATAATTTCAAATATTCTAATTTGGAATACCAGGAGACAAAGCAGATCGCCGTTTCTCAGACATCTGTTGAACACAGTGGCAGACAGCCCTCATTCCCATCCAACTTTGTCCAGAATTCAGCAGACTTCTTAGCCTGGATTATTGAGAGTTTTCAGTTCTATTTAATTTTTGATATTTGTTCTTGACATTTTGGAAGCTCAGGGTTAGTACACACTCTGGTGAGCTGTAGTTCTGATTTATTGCACAGTAATTCATGATTTTTATAGACCTTTTTTCTTCTCACCAAAAGAAATTGGCAAAACAGGGGATAAAACTCAAGAAGTCTCAGCCACAATAGCCTGTGACAATTGACAATTTTTTATGTCAGTCTGAAGATCCAGACACAGACAACTGCAAACCTGATGAGTTACTGGAATGGGGACCATCCATGAGGATCAAAGCTGCTATTGTTTCAGGAGAATACTCACCACCATGTTTTGCATATTCAGGAAGTTTTACTTTTCAGGCCTTCTCACACACAGATTTCCTAATGATACTTAATTATTTCCTTAGTGCATAACTGGAAATCAGATAACATGGTCCCATCTGGGTGGACTGTATCAAGGATACCCTAGTCCACTGCTACCAGGTGATAGAAACCAATGGCAGGAAAGACATGAAGTAGCTAATTTTATCCAATGACTTTTATCTTACTTGCAATGAAACACATTTAAGCACTTTGTCCATATGGTCATATTAGTTCATTAGCTCTGTATCAGAGAGGAGGAAGTAACATATTTCTCTCCTTCCCTCCCTCTCACCTACCTTATATTCTTACATACAGTTATGTAAATCATGACCTGGTGAGACTTGTAAGAGCTCAGAGGGAATTAAAGGTCTATTGTTTCATCAGGGTGTCCTATTCCTACCTAGTTAAACATTGCATGTGGGAGCTATTTTAGAAAAAAATCTACAAGCAGTGGCATTTTATTAGGATAGTCTTATGGAGGATTTACAAAAACCAGCTAACATGGGTAATAGCTTCCATCATCAAAGAATGATAGTATTACTCCCTTGATTTCCACAAGAAAGTTCCTCAGTGCACGTCACTAGTATATTAGTGTATCCTCATTAAATTTCAAAATCTTTACTTTGCAATGAAAATTGTATATTCAAAGTACATTTGTTGACCTACCAGAACAGAATAAAAGTAAAATCCACTAATTTATTTAAACATTTTCATGTAATCCAGGAAACCATGTAAACCCAGGAAAATGAATTAGATCAATAGGCTCACATAACTGATGCCTTCACAGATTCTGTTACAGATTTTCACAACATCTTAGGTTAACCATCTCTGTTTTTGCTGACTTTTGCTCCAGTGACACTTCAAGCATTTTTGCACCAAATAGTTGCAAAAGTTTATAGATTATAACTGTGAGAAATTGTGACCAGGAACCAAGTTAATGTCATTTCTATTGTAACCTTAAATAATCTCCTTCTTCATTACTGAAGACTGTCTAAAAAAAATTACTATATTCCTTCCATGAAAGAATCTCATTTGGCTGTATACAAGGGAACTTGAAAAATGTGATCAAATTTTTCAACACAGAATAAAAAAGAAACAGAAATGTAAGTTTAAATGTTTTGTTCCATAACTTTGGGACAGAAATATATATCACACACTTACTATTTCAGTCTTTCAAGTTGGCCCAGAAAAAAAATCATAGAATCACAGTATCATAGTACAGCTCAGTTTGGAAGTGACCTCAAAAGATCATCTATTTTCACCTTTTGCGGGAAAGGGAGCCTAAATGAGATTATCTAGCACTCTGGCCGCGTCTAGTTACACCAAAAGTGTTAATGAAGTACATGAAAACACAAGTTGTAAGTGACAGTTAAAACAACTACTCCTTCAGCCATCTCAACTGGCAGTCAAAAAGATCAAGAACTTCTAGCACATAAAACACACTCCTGAGCTCTGCAGCTTTGGCTACTGAAGCTCTTCCATAACATTTGAGCAAGGGAAGAGTCATATATGTCTAATGAACAAGGTATCTAGAAAATACATTATTGTCTGCTTCCTTTAATATATAAGCATTTTATATGTATAACAGAATACAAAATAAAGAAGTGAAGATGGACCTCTTCCCTAGTGGCTATTTGTTTACAGAGGTATTTTAGCTTGTATTTACAGGTAGCCTAAACTGAAAAATAGGGAAAAAAAGGCAGTAGTCAGTTGTCCCCAGGACTTTTGTCTGAACAAGAAGTACGTTCCTCTCATAGTTTTTGATGCTTCTCTTATGTCCACATGGTGGATTGCAGAATACCAAATCTCTGTTCTTAAAAATTGCTCTGCACTGCCAGAAAAACACAACTGAGCACCTGGAATTGAGTCTTCTGACTTCCGAACATAAAGGAACAGAAATTAAAAGAAGTTTTAGAATGGGAGAGCTGACCAAGCTGTAATTTAGACATTGTCAAAGGTTTGCTGTGGAAGGCTGGAGGCCCAGCTGCTAAGACTCCCGTGCTTGTCAAGAAGCAAAAAGTTCCTTGAGTATCTTCTAAAAACTAGGCTTGACCTGTCTCTTCAACCTTACTGACCTTTGTCTCCAGGAAGGGATGTGGAGGGATGGTGGAAAAGGACCAACACATGCACACTGTGGTAAATAAAAGGGTTAAAAAGAATCTTACTGTTCTGTATGCTATTAACTACTGCAGCTTCCACAACTTTAGTTTATGAAATATGCATTTTGGCACAAGTACTGGAACAAAAATTTCCTTAAAAATAAACTGAAGCTTTATCATGTATGCATATATGTATTTATATGCACAGAAAATAATCATATTTGTAAGGGACAGAACTGAGAGGAGAGGGGAAGATGAAAATTTATTTTAGATTCATGTAGCTGGATCCTGTTTATGTGGAACTCCTGTCCTATTGACAGAAAAAAAAGCCAACACAGTATCTCTTACTATACAAGAAAAACCCTCTGAGTGCCCTGTGCAGCTAGTTGTGTCCTATGCACTGTTATCTGCAAGAACCACAAATTTAGTTCAAGAGGTCTTTCCAAATTTATACTTTTCTTACAGAAATTTTGCTGACCACTTTCTTATTGTATAAACTGTTATTAGAAGTAAATGCAAATAGCATACGTAGCTATATTTAATGTGTGGATACATGTTTATTTTACCAGACCGTATTACCTAAGCCATGAACCAGTACAGGCTAGGGGCTGACTGGCTGGAGAGCAGCTTAGCAGAAGAGGATCTGAGGGTCCTGGTGAACACCGAGTGGTGCTCAGTGGTGTTCTCTCTCTCAGTGGTGCTCAGTGACAGGACAAAAGGCAGTGAGCACAAATTGACACGTGGGGAATTCTGTTTAGCCATAATAAAGCTTTTTGTCCTGTGAAGATGGTCAAATGCAGGAATAGGTTGTGCAGGCAGGTTGTAGAGATATTCAGAACCTGACAGGGTACAGTCCTGGACCACCCAGTCTTGGTGACCCTGCTTTAGGCAGAGGCATTGGACTAGAAAATCTTTTGGGGTCCTGCCCATTCTGTCAGTCTATGATCTCTTCAGCATATGTCATTTTTCATTTTGTCCTGAGTTGTATTCATTCATAATTTTGCTTCAAAACATTTAAATTCTTCTGTTCTTAAATTCTTCTAGAAGTTTTGCACCTGTAGAAATGTAAGCATTGTAATCCAATTTAACAAGTTTTTACAGTCGTACCCATTAACGTTTCAGAAAGTTCAGCATATTATCTATTATCTACCTTCCTAAACGTAGGGTACTCAATGTACTGCAACAAGTTAAAGATCAGTTTAGCAATAAGGGTCTTCATAGTATTCACTAGTCTGTGCATCTCTCAAAGGCAATCATTAGATAATAAAGATGCCACTAGTTTGTAAAAGTTGCCCTAAGTTTACGTGGCTAAGCCAATGCATTTTGTTTTGTTATTTAGTTAGAAATAAATGACCATCCCTCAATAACTGACATATAAAGAAATAATGTCTGAGTTCAAAATGATTTAGGATCTTTCTGTAATGACTTAATATTTCCTCCTTCCAAAACAAGACAGTATATTACAACAGCCAAATCTGAAAGGAACTGGGTTAGTCAGGAGAGTCAACCAGACGCCACTGGTCACAAATAAACGACAAAATGCCAAGAGTACATGGAAAAATAATGCCACAAAACGAAGGCAGTCCAAAATAATTACGGAAATCATTTGAAGTTTATAAAGTCTTAGTTAAATCAGGTTTAAACTTTGGTTTAACTACTTATTCAGGCTCTATTCTATTTTCTTTCAGCACTCTAACATTAAAGGATGGCTCATACAGTTATCAGAGAATCATAGAACCATATGGGGTTGGAAGGGACCTCTGGAGATCAACAGTGAATTAAAGATATTTATATTAACTGTTGGTGAATATTCCAGCTTATTTCCCCTCAAACTTCTCTAGCACGTATTATAACCTATACTTAGGATCATAACACTGCTCTGCTGTAAGGATCATTTTTTTTTATGTCTTTGTACTATGCTTAGCCTGGTGGGGTACCAGTCTATGAGTGGAATTTCTAAATGCTACCCTAAAAAGTATTACTTAATTTTACTAAATATTATCTCAAAAATAATTATATTACTCAATATCACCTTAACACAAACATTAAATCACTACCTTCTCCAGTAGAAGATGTAATATGTTACACCTTCCTGAGTCTAACCACATGCTGCTGCCAAAAGCACATTTCCATTCTGCCTCCCGCCAAATCTCATGAACATGTAGCTGCAGGGCAACTGGGATAAACTTGATGACCCAGTGAAACCCTGGATCCCATAATTCCCTTTTGTTAGTTAATTCTCCACAAGAGAAATCAATGTGACCCACCTGCCTGCTGCAAAACTTCAGAGGAGCTGAACCTGCAGGTCCCTGAGGGCTCAGGTGGGGATTAGATCCTCAGTTAGATTTGATTAGCTTTAAAAAGAAACTGCACCCCGACAGAGCTGAAAGTGACTTCAGCAGAGCACTGGCTGATTATTACAAGCATGGAAATAAACTGGTTGATCTCGTACATAAATACTGTCGCATAACTGTATTGACTTTTAGTTTATCCTAATAGTCAGGCTACTGATGGAAACATCTTGGCAGTACAGATATCCAATCCTAGTTTCAGAAACACAAGGGTAAGAACCATGCTTAATTGCAATGTGTTGACACCCACCAAACAAGCAGAGCAATTTAGGAAAACATATGCCACAGGAAAGAGTCCTTGATTAGAGTCCTAGCCTTGGATGCAGACTCAATTTCTTTCTCTCCCATAAACCTCTCAAGGTAATTTAGTGCTACTAAATCTACGGAGTGACTGTGATCATTCTTACACCAAACACTAGACACCCAAAGCTTAAAATGTCTGGGCCTGAATACATAATAGGCTTAACATAGCTCAGTGAAGGAATTAGCTATCTTAAATAAAGCATGTCTAAGTAATGTCTAATTTTTTAAATCTTAGTCAAAGAGCAATATAGAAAATCAAGAGCTAGACACAGAGGAAACATACAAAACCTGAGAATTAGAGGTAAGGAAAGAGACTCATGCTCTGGGTGGGAAGACATCAAAAGCCAAGCAGTGGGAAATGCTTGTAACAAGAGACGTGAGCTCATCTTCCTTAGAGCTTTGACTCCTGACCTGCTTGTAATCTGAAGCTGTGATTTTGGTGTGCCAAGGACTGCACACAAGCCATCTTTCCAAGAAACAAGCTGGGGGCGGGGGAGGGCACCTTATTTCTCCTATAAAAGGCAGTAACTGCTCCCTAGGTGAGCTCCAGAATACAAGTCCTTTTCCTGGAGAACTGGTGTTGTTCTCAGTGAGCTCTGTAGATCAGGGACCATAGGCTGGGACTGGACTGTCTGTTTCTTCTGAGGTCTGCTTGCTGTGCAGGCAGCAGTGCCAGAGCAAGACCCCGATGCAGCTGCCTAACAGCTGGCTGTTCCGCAAAGACTGGCTTCTGGGTCCCTCTCCCTTTGAGTACCTCTACGATCAACAGTCAAATAAAATGCAGCAATTTTTACCTTTTCTCAGCACCGGCAACAGAGCTACAGTACAAAAACAACAAATGTAATTGCAAGAAAAATATTAAGGAAAATGAAAGATGAAAACCTAAAGAGTGAATTTTCTCATGTCACCCAGCCTGACACATGTTCCAGGCCATGAAACAAGGGAGAAACTTTGCTGCCGTTCCCAGTCAACTTCCAAACTGCCTTACAACTAGCACTAGCTAGGGCTGAAGATGTTCAAGCAGAGACCTGCAGTCACACACTGCGAGAAGTTGCTTTAAAGATATTTTTTGCAGTTTCAATGGTTAATAGGATTCCTTCTTCTGCCCCTATTCTCAGTCTTGACTATTTCATGCATCTGGCAGAGGTTTTACAACATATGCTCAGCAGGTTCCTTCTTCCCCTCCTTTTGTAAGAAAAATCCAACCAAATAGAAAAAAAATGAATGTCTGAGGGTCAGAGGAGAAAAGCCCTTCACTACTTCTAAAAGAAAAAATAAAATAAAAAGGTTAAGAAAGCTCTAATGTTTTTATATATGTTGTGTCTCATCACAGAAGCACTGGTTTAAATTTAGATTGACTACATTGAAATATCATCTTTGAAGGAATTCAGAAAGATCATTGGAGGCCTGGAGCATCTCTCTTATGAGGAGAGCCTGAGGGACTTGGGTCTTTTTAGTCTAGAGAAGAGTAGACTGAGGCGGGATCTGATCAATGCCTATAAATAATTAAAGGGAGGGTGTCAAGAGGATGAAGCCGGTCTTTTCTCAGTGGTGCCCAGTGACAGGACAGGGAGAAATGGGCACAAACTTGAACGTAAGAAGTTCCTTCTAAACATGAAGAGGAAATTCTTTATTTTGAGGGTGGCAGAGCACAGGAACAGGCTGCCCATGGAGGTGGTGGAGTCTTCTTCTCTGGAGACATTCGAAACCTACCTGGACACATTTCTGTGCAACCTGCTCTAGGTGGACCTCCTTTCACAGGGGGGTTGGACTAGATGATCTCCAGAGGTCCCTTCCAACCCCATGTGATTCTGTGATCCTGTGATTTTGTGAAAGGTCTCTTTTCCAAATTAACAGGTGATAGGACAAAAAGAAATAGCCTCAAGTTGCGCCAGGGCAGGTTTAGACTGGATATTATGAAAAATTTCTTCACTGAAAGTTTTATCAAGCATTGGAACAGGCTGCACCAAGAAGTGGTTGAGTCACCATCCCTGGAGGTATTTAAAAGACATATAGGTTTAAAAGGACATGGTTTAGCAGTAACTTGGCAGTGTTAGGTTAAGGGTTGGACTTGATGATCTTAAAGGTCTCTTCCAACAAGCAATTCTTTGATTCTATGAAATCATGACCACTACAAAAAAAAAAAAAAAAAAAAGTTTATTAAAGAAGCTACACCAATCCCCCTACTTTAAAGGAAGGACATAATTTTGGTTTCAACAGAGGCAATTAAAACTAAAATAAAGACAAATTGGGAATTCTTGCCATAAGCCAAGGTGACACTGAAGACACTCAACCTCCAAGGAGAACAGCTGGGAAAAACTCTTGCTCCTGCCCGCCTCACTTGCCAGAGCCCGTCCAGCAGCAGGGCTTCCTCACAAACCCCATTCAGCTCTGGGGCAGCCGCTGCTGATCTGCCCCGCATTGTCCTGCTCCACACCACTCTGCCTCACAGCGCTTGGCACAGCTCTGCACCGCACAGCTGCTGCAGGCACCCAGCAGAGCAGCCAGCCCTGCCTGGGGCAGCAGACGCGATGATCCGGTCACCTGATTCTCACAGTGGGAGAAAAAAAGCCATCCTCTCCTCCTCACTCTCCCATACCGGGCTTAATCCTGCCCCGCAATTTAAATGAAATTGCAGATCTGCTTGTTTTCTACTCAAGACTCCGGTATAATAAAGTGAGCTTCATGCATTCTCCTTAACCTGCCTCGCAGCCGGCATTTCCTAGAGCTGCATCTTCACAAACAACTGGTGCTTTAGACCTATACATTCTAAAACCTTCTTATAACCTTTCTTAAACTTTTTCTTAGACAGATACCTCAGTGGGGAATGCCATGAGCCTCCCCACCATCTTACGTTATTTATGCTAAGATTTGCATAGAACAGATTGAAAAATGGGCACATGATGAAACAGGAAACAAGTATCTCTTGGCAATTGACTCTCCTACTTCTGTTACATTGAGTCTTTCAAGTTTGGCTTTATCTACTGAAAGATGCACACTTTTCACACTTTTTTCTTTCTTTTTTTTTTTTTTTTTAATCTCAGGACAGGTTTTTTTGTCAAAATGGATCTTAACCTAGAACAACCAGTTGCCAGAGGTAGCTGGGTTTCCTCATTAGCTCATTACTCAGTCACCATTTCTGAGATGTTTTTGTCTAAGTAGGTGGTTGATTCACAGAAGTCTGGAAAAGGCAACCTCATCTATTTTTTTTTTTTCCTTCTTTCTCATATCTCTATTACAAAAGTGGTTGGTAACAGAGTTACTGTTCCTTAAGTTCTCAAGTTCATATTTTTCCATCCCCATAGAAATCCCATATACTGAAGAATTTCAATCAGTTCAACATCTTTTTAAGTGTCTGTATTAATTGAAATAAATTTTAATAATTTTAATTATTAATAATTAATTTTATGGTTGGACTAGATTATCTTAAAAGTCCCTTCTAACCTAGGCAACTCTGTGATTTTGTTATTCTGAAAGACCAATAAACTATGCAAAACCATTTTCAGCATTAGTTGCCTCTGATATCTTCTCAGTTCAGTTGTCTTGTTAGCGCTGATTTTTCCTGTAAAACTAGGCAATGCTATTGCCTTCCTAAGTATAAAAAGTATACACTTAGAAAATCACATCATTGATTGCTAAACACAGGTTTGTTTGTGAAGGAGCTAGGTCAGAACACTGAGCTTAGTAGAGTAAATAACTGAGGAGGATTTTTGGCTATAGATGCTATTAAAGTTGAAATTTGTATGAAAAATGTTCTGACATTGTTTGAGGATATGCTGCACAAATAGACAAAATCTAATGTAATCTAAAGCTTTTCACAAAGTTTGCGCCAACCATCTGTGCTCCAAGAATGATCCTAGAAACAAAAGTACTTGAATGTCCTCTGCCTCAATAATTATGCCAATACATACATTTCATACTACAATAACCACTTATTTTCTCAAAGACCTAAATATTCCAGAAATGTCAATTCAGAATAAAGCTAATTTTCACTTACACTCCTCCCAAACAGGAGTGCTTACATTTGTAGAATGACTGGAACCTT
The DNA here is from genome assembly GCA_026546715.1 of Gallinago undulata. Taxonomy (NCBI): domain Eukaryota; kingdom Metazoa; phylum Chordata; class Aves; order Charadriiformes; family Scolopacidae; genus Gallinago; species Gallinago undulata. The sequence goes on along the minus strand of JAOTQQ010000001.1, from coordinate 149,693,076 downwards.
GATTTAACACAAGGTGACAGACTCCAAGAGACCTTATGCCCCTGGATCACTGTAACTGTCAATGTCAAGCAGCCACTTCCAGAACAGGGGTGACAAAGGGTACAAGCCATGTGCCGTTTGCATTGCAACAGTCTCCTGAAAGAAATCTCTGTCTATAATTTCCATGTGTGAAGCAGTTACTCACTTAAATCTCAAATTCTGTTTTGCAATGGAAAAAAAAAATCACTTTGGCATTCACATGGGCATCCATCCCAAGTTTAAATAGGTGGTCTTCACTGATGTTGTTGAAGATCCTCCATACTAATTGCAATTCCATGTCTATATTTGCAAGGAAACTATGCTATGGGATCCCAAGGCTTAATTTCCTTCACACAGGACTCCGAAGAATTTCAGTTCTCTATCAGAATAATTAGGAAAGGAATCCACACTCTGGTCTTGTTATTGAGTCTTTCTGGGCACACATGATGCAAACTAGTTAGTTCTTTCCTCTTAGATTAAAAAAAAAAAAAAAAAAAAAAGTAAGCTTTCATTCTAATTAGAGATAGTAAGCAAACACTTCTTCCAAAGAATTTTACCTTTCATTGCATTTTATGATAATATGATATGAATTATTTTTTTAAATCCTTCACCGATCTTATGCAGGAAAGATGAGTTCTAAAATACAAATTTGTTTCATACAGTTTGCTTCACTTGCTTTTCACTCTACTCAGTAGCTAACTAGTTTCTTTTACTCTGGGTCCAGCCCAACAACAGAACATGAAAAAGGGAAATACATTTGCTAATCCTAGAGTCCCATAGTCTTTTAAATCCGTTTTCACAGGAGACAGAAAGTTAGGTGTTCAGAGCACTAACAACATCCCTTTGAAACAGAAAGCTCTGGATTTTGTGGGAAGATACCGTCCCCTGGCAGCATGAAAGGTTTATGCCTGCAACACTGTAGAGAAAGGAATACTTCAGTGAGATCTTAATAGGAAGAAGATTACACTTCCACTGTAAGCATAAGGCTTTTCTGTGTCTGAAGATAACACAATTTTACCAATTCTTCTAAGTTACCTTCAGACATGTTCGTTATTTACTACTGGAATAGTAAATTCTGTCATATGAATGATGTTAATCCTTAGAGTCAGCCTTTGGCATATACTCCTTTTAGGTGTCCTCCTAGTAGGCACAGTTCTCACATGGTGAAATGTTTGTTCATTAAAAATAATTAAATCCAAACATTATTATACTTTGCAATAGTTAATTTTCTTAGGGTATTTTCAGTAGCATTACAGAAGTCAACAGACTAAAGAATTCATAGTGTATTGAAGTGGAAAGTGCTAATACCAATTTCACTTAGGTCTTCACCTGAAAAGAATTTCACTTTATATATTTTAATTTTTTCCTGGTCAGAATCCTTGGCAACTTTATTAATAATATACACAAAAATATTAGACTGAACTAATCCCCTTGCTTACAGGACCTGTGGCCTTTATATGAGCCCAGGTGGATGACAGGAACCAAGAGACTGTGGAGCAGAGACCAAAACTCTCTTGAGAAAGAGAGTGGGGAGACCCAACTGACCCTGCATACGCAGACACACAGCAAAGCCCTGTACTATCCTTTGCTCGAAGTGCAAGATTTAGCTGATTCCATGGATGGATTGATAGCACAGATTTTACTTCTCACGCAGAGATTTGTTGAGCTGTAACAAACTATGAGAGACCCTGGAAATTGGTTGCTGGTGCTAGTCCTGTGAGATTGCTGAGCTCCGCCGACAGGCTGGCTGAGATGAGGGCACTGCCTCTGGTCTGAATTTTCCCAGTAGCTGCCAGCAGACACACACTACAGATTTAACACGTCATGTTATTTGAAACTACGTACACGTGCACACACACACACAGGCGCACACACACACACACACGCACACACACACAAAACCTCACCCTGAAAAGTGTAATTCTAGTATAAAGCTGTACGTGTCAGCAAATTACAGGTGCAATCCCAAACTCTTGCCCTTCCAAAACTTCCCCCACCAATTCTGCAGAAGTGCTAGATTATTTTGGTAGCAAGTTATTTGTGATAATAACAAAAATAAGCTCATTTCTCACAAAGGAAGAAAATGGATCAAAAAGTCTGTTAAAAAATGTAATTAACAAAGATTAGAGTACAGACATTAAATAAAAACAAGATGTAAACCAATTCTGCATCAGCTGTTTTAAGATGTTATGGAGGAGTTATGACCATTCAACAGACTTGCTGGTGAAACAGAGGGAAGCTGAAAACTTCACAACCCTCCATTTCGAGAACCAGTTAGCTTTCATCCCAAATCAAAACATTGTTCATCCAATGATTCTCTTCAAAGACTGAATTTCAACCAGTATAAATTTAATAAAAGCAGTTTAGAATCATGACATGCTGTCATAAGAACTGAATTCGCAGCAGCAAGCCCTATCAGAAGACCCATTCAAATAAGAGCCTGCTTTCCTTCTCTAATCCAACAATCTCAAACACAAAGTCTACAAAATGGCAGCAGGAAAAACATAAAGTACCAAATCTAGTGAAATTTCCATCAAGAAAAATAATGGTGTTTGTCAAAATCTGCAGTTTCATTAATGTTATCTAATATTAACTTTATTTCCCTTACTGGTTATATTGTCTCATTACTGCAACAGTCAAACAATAATCACAGTTAATCCCAAAAGATATGGTTTTAAATATGTTTACACAAATTTTTTTTTCTTTCAGAATTATTACTTGTTTGTGAAAATTGAAAGAATTTTTAAAAGCCCATAATTTGCTGCACGTGTTTTGTGTGATGACAACTAGTAGGTTCAATGTGTGGTGTTCCCACATGCCTTATGTTTCCACTAACAAATCATTGAGGGAATGTATTCCTGTAGCCAAACACTACTTCATCAGCAGTAGTTGTCCAGCATTTTACCAATAACCTTGCATTAGGACAGAATATTAAAGGACCCAGAGCTGCTATCCTGGGGTACCAGGTCATCACTCGGTCAACAGGAACTGGGAACAGGTGATATAATTTTCCCTACTGCAAGTGAGACCTCTTCAGTTCTTTCATAAATGATGTTTAGAAAAGTGGTAGAATAGAGGGTGTTCTGATGAGCACTGTGTTGAGAAACAATCAGTATGCGCAGGGAGAAGGAAAAAGCCTTTTTCTCCCTCAGATTTGGCTAAACAAGGGAATGAACCATCCCACAGGATGCCAGAGAAGGAGGAATCATCTGTGCTTAATGCTGCAGCATCCCCTCTTCGTAAAGAAGCTTAATATAACACATCATATCTGGGGGAAAAAGGCAGTCATCTCAGAATCCATGCAATAGAGTATCAAAGAAGCTGCCATATCTTTCTAAAAGCTGTTAGTGTATTCAGTGGGACTGAAATGAAAAATGCTGAAAACATTACACACAGGAAAAAAAAACAGGCAAGGGAGGAAAGTGTTCTTTGAATTACAGGTACGTGTAAACCAAATGGCTTGTAGAGCTACAGTTCACCAGCACAGCTAACACACTCGCTGCAGCCAAGATACAATGGGTTAAAATTAACTTTTCTGAATTTTATATATATCTAATGATACAGGAGGCAGGGAGTTTAAAGCCACCCAACTTCATTCCCAGAGCAAATAAGTCACTGCTACAGCACAAAAGTATGATCTCACCACTTGCTTCGTTTGGTGTGTTGTGACAAATTACCGAAGAACTCCAATTCTTCAGTACCGCATCTATTCAAGAATATTTATAGGCTCTCTCTACCTGATCATCCCCTCCTTTTTGCTAAAAAAGACACATCTCCAAGGATGACTAACTGGAAAGGGGAACACAGGCATCCTTATCGGTAATTACAGCTGCAGTACACTGCCAGCCTCATGGGCTTGCGTCTTCCTCCAGGGCTCCAGGTGTCACAAGTGAGATGATCAAACTGAAGAAAACTACTGAGGGACAATTATCATTTTACCTCAAGTTCCAATATATTATCCAAGGGATTTATGACCTACTTTATTGTGAAGCTAAAAGCTGAAATTAGATACTGGAAGTTTGGGTGGGAGGTAGATAGACCTGGCGGTGGGCTCTCCTCATTAAAACCTGAGGGAAGGCTCTGAGTCCTTGTAATGACTAAAAGGCCATCTAACGAGTTTTAAAATGCCCAGGAGGAGAACATGATTACAGCTTCTTAGCACTTGCTGCTCCCCACCTCCCCAGGAGAACAGTTTGTTCTCTTGCTTATCTATGGCAACAACTCATTGACCAATGATAGACTTTCTAAATTAAAACTAAAACATGTGTCTGTGCTACTACAAATGCAGTCTTGGGCATATTCTTGTCTTTGTGTGTTAGGATCATGTAAAAACAGACAAATGAGCTTTTAATGACAAGAGACACCTGAAGATGCTTCTCTACACCATAGAGCACTTCCTATTAATCATTACATCACAGCAAAGCATTGAACCAGGGTTGTAAATAAATAAATAAATAAAATAACTTTTTACTGCTGTTGTGGCTTCATATTTCTCAGCTGGTTTCTGTTGACAAGAATTTCCAAGTAAAAAACACTCCATGGCAAAGATTCAACAACCACCCACATTATTTTTTCTTTGTTAGTGATAACAATTCAAAGGAAGAGTCATGTCTTTGTGAGTGTTCCACCTCTGAGGAGCTAAAAATTTGATTTTTCTCCATACCAGACCAAGAAAATAAAAGTCTATTGTAAACCAAGTGGAAGCAAATAAGAACTGAAGGACAAAAATTTCTCTAGCAAACTGATGTTCTAAGCATCATATGTTTAAACATACAGTGTAACCAGAAGGCATGGTCCTTGCTTACAGACGATGTTTGGTAAATGTCTGTACCAACAGTTGTGGGGGAGCAGCAGTACCTGCAAAAGCAGGCAGTGGTTATTGCTGTGGAGGCATCCCCGGACAGGAATGCACAGGTAGTAAAGCCCTTCCAGAGATATTTCTTCTCTCCATTCTGTTGCCTGAATCTATCAACTCTCTTCCTAGCATGAGATGTTGAGAGGTATCTGTAGACAAAGAATTTTGAAGTCATGGAGGATCTCTTCCTTGGTCATATCTGTCCATCAATATTTTCAGAGGGGAAAAAAAATCCTTAAAAGCCTCAAAGTGCAAGCTAGAAAAAGATGAATTAAAATACTTGTAATTACTAGTATACAAACTGAAGAAAAGCTCCAAAAGTAGTACACCACTGTGAAAAAATAAACCTTTCAGTTTGTGTTATAGTACATTTGCAGAAGTGAAACAGTGGGACATACCAAGCACTTCAAATACTGCACATTGCTGGGCATTTTAACAGCTTTTTCAAATAACACTTTTGACATCCAGTAGGATAGTATTCCTAATGAGCTTTAAAAAAAAAAAATTCAACAAAATCCCAGCAAACTTTTCAAAAGTAAATTTAACCCAACAGCAGTCTTGTAAAAATGTCAGTGATTTTGGAGTTTCCTATCAAGATCCAAACATAAATACAATCAAATTGGGAATAAAAGCACTGATGCATGGGTAAGCAAGAAGATTTCTCAAGCTTTTAAAAAATAATTTTGTAAATATACAAAGGCATTTCATCTGTGTGAGAACTTGAGCAAAGTAACCAAATGCATAATAAATTATGGCTTTTTAAAAAGCAGTGATGTTCATTCACCTTAATTTCTTTAAGGATGACTTACTGACAAATGGATTTCTTTTTAAAAAGGAGGGAAAAAAGTCCAAATTATTTATATTAGTCAAATGATAGACTATGAAGGTTCATTAATTCAAACAAATTAAATTCCTTAATGTAGGAGCATCAATATATCAGACAGATCTTACAAATTTAGCATGTTAAATTCTGACTACTTTTGATCCACTATAAGCATTTAGTTGATTTTTTCTTGAAGGAACCTCATAGTGCAAAGATTTATAGCTCTTTAATTTTTACGCTGTAATACACTCCCAGATCTCAGTGGAACTATTCATGTCATTAAATGTAGAGGATACACATACATCTTTTGCAGTAGTAGGGCCCAATTCTCAGACCAAGCTTCAAATTCAAGTAATAAGTCAATATTTAATTGCGGGGGGGGAAGGAGGGAACTGCCAATTGCCTTTATCATCCATTCAGTTTTCAGAATGTGGGCTCAAGAGGAAAGAGGGAAAAACCCCTCCCCTTTAGCAGACCGTTGAGGCAAAACATTCAAGGGAAGATGTATTCTCAGTAAAGATTGAGAAGTTGCAAGTCTGTGGAAAAATTAAAAATGAATATGTAAAAGAATGTCTGAATTATTTTAATGTAATTCATGTTTTCCCCTCACCATCTGAAAATGCAGACCTTGTTCTGTTACTACTTTTTTTCCTTTTGTAGTTATAGGCACATTTTTCATTGAAGGCAACTGCAGAGAAACCGTTAAAGGCAAATATTATAGTGAAAACGGAGAAATAAGGGGACCTAAATATTTGAGGAAGGAAATCCTGAGCTAGGATTAAGGAAAAACACAGGCTTTTATTGTTCTTCTAGGCCTAAATTACCTTCATTTGGCTTCAGTAATTTCGAATTTAGGCACCTCTGCTGGGGTGTAGTTCTTGATTCAGACACCAAACTTTGGGTGCCTGTGGTCCCTTTGTAGTCACTTGAGATCCAGTCAGTATCTTCAAGGGGGACAGAAGGAGTCACCTCACCATAAGCAACCACCAGTGTTGGTCACCTGAACAGTCCTCTCTGCTCCACTGGGCATATTGACTGCATTTCCATTGACTCTTGCACATTGGCATCTTCTTGAATGCCTCAGTTTGGACCTGAATCACATCCCTCATCAATGTCAGTATTTCAGGCTTCTTTTCTAAACCCAGGGAGAAAAATAAATACCTCTCAAGAGAAGTTCATCCCTTCCAGAGAATGTATAGAATAACTAGGATGAGCTGTCTTCCAGGGGTACCTGCCCTGCTCCTAGGACCACAAGGTAAGGTTCACTGGCTGACTTTGAAACAGACATATTGAAGAAATCTACAGTGCTATTGTTTAAGCTTCAGACCAGCAAGATAAATCCCACTACTGGGACTGTCTGGTAGGAGTTTGCTCTTTTGAGATACTATTTCACTTAAACTGGAATTCAGTCAGGCCTTCTGGAGCCTGACTGAATGGCAAGACGAGCAGTAGACATGCAAGCCTGGCCCACTTTGGTGCTCACCTGAATGGAGCCTTTTTGTTCTTAGGTAAACCCAGAATTTCTGCCCCCACCCCATGGCTGGTGGACATGAAGGTTTAGTAACTGTGCTGTGAAAGGGATGAGCTTCCTTTCCATTTTCTGGAACTTTTGTTTCACCTCCATTACTATTAACCCCTGCTACTATTTCACCTCTGCAAAACAAAACTCATTACCGTTTACCGCAGTTCAATTTAGCACGTGCTTCCTCCCCTCAGTTTCACTGTTCCCCAGGGTTCCCCATCCTACTCTGGGTCTCTGACTAACCTCTGTTTCAACAAATCTGGCTGCCCACAATTCCTCCTTCTTTTATGGGCTTTGATAATAGCCGGTAAGCTACTTTTCCTCCCACTGATTACAGCTGCTCCACCTGTTTTTCTTTTCCCTTCCTCCCTAGATGTAGTGTCCATATAATCCCAGACCCTGTATGGCAACTTTTCTACCTTCTGTAAAATCTTCTCCTCCCTGCCCTGCCCTACCCTTTAATTTGATTTACAGTTTCACAGGTATGCTGCTTTTTTTTCAGTTTTTCAAATCCCACAGCAGGGCTTCACATTACATACTTAGAACCTAGGACTGAATACTGGCTGCCATCTCCAAGCCACAAAGCAAATACTACTGTGAAGATCAAATGGACCAAGACTGTGCATTTCTGTCAGTGAAAAACTGACAGAAGCCAACAGCTAGAACTGGTTTTGCTGCTTAGAGGTGGAGGCACAATGAAGATAAACAAGACTATCTTTTATCTCTGTCTACAAGTAACTGTCATCAAATGCATTTTCTCTAAAGGGTAAGAATAAGGCCCTTTGATAATTGTACAACATAAATGTCTACTTGGAGGTGCTACGGCAGTGCCCATTGCATATTCAAATGATTGGGAAATCTAGGCCCCATCCAGCATGACCCATCAGCCTAAGTGTACTGTTTTTCAGATGTCATGTCATTTCTTGGCACGCGTGTGCGATATTTTTAGTCCCTGGCCTCTTTCCTGGACCTGCTGGTTCTCTCCTGGTGGCACGGATGCGGTCAGTCTCAGCGGTGGCGACCCCACAAAAGTGTCTTTGCAAATTTACACTTGCATGTATTGATCTACTCTGGAAATGCTGCCACGTCCAAAAGAAAGCTATGAAGGCATGGCAGTTCGCACCCAAATTCTTAGCAACTTAGGCAAAGCTGAGCTGACACTGCCCTCGGCATTTCAGCAGTGGATTAAAGCCGGTATGCCCTATACTGTTACTCAAGCTAAAGAACTTGACCAGAACTTGACCAAAACTCCAAAGTTAAATGTCTAACTCTATGAGGAGTCCCATAGGACTGCTGTGGCACCACTGGGGGAAAGGCTGATGGCCACGGGCTGGGCCATGGGCAGTGTGGGGGAGGCCCCCACCTTCTTGCAAGGGCAAGAAGACCCCTTTGTGCCCTGACAGTGGATTTTCATGAAGTTTGTCATTGTGAAATGACAAAGTCCTATTTCTGAGTATTGAAATCCCAGCAGATTGCATTTCGAGGAGACACTGCTGCATTGTGAATCAAGCTGTGCTGAACATCACATCTCATCATATATTCTCATCTCCACAGCTGTGCTTGAAAAGAGAGACTTCATAATGAACTATGTACAAAAAAAAAAAGGGCACACACCATCAAACTGAATGGGTGTGGATAGATCCTGTGGCTAAGCCAGCTCAGACCTTTATGGGAAGCTACTTAAACCATGGTGGGCCCCCTTCAAAAAGAAAAATCTTTCAAAGCAAACAGCATCTGCAGATCTGCAGCCATTGGTGCCAGAGACATATTTCAACAGCCTGGAACACTGCACTGCTGGCAAAGCTATGAATTTGTGGTGTGATAGTGTAAGGGAGGGCTGAAACAACAGAAATATTTTTGATGTTCCAAAGTTAAAATGAAGTTTTCGGGTCTTTCAGAGTCTTTGCAGTCTATTATCACTCACTGATTAATAAACTAACAGTTTAATCACTATTAATCATCAGCCAGTGAAGCAGGTAACTTGGAATATATTTAGTAAAGATGTGGATACATCTATTCACTCTACATAATTTCTGAAATTTAAGTTAAAGGTAAATTCCTGGCTCCTCTGAACTCATAGGAGTTTTATAACTGATTCCCCTAGTGCAAAATTTCACCAGCTATTCTGTTTGTTCATACAAGTATTGAATTCCTGGCTTTGAACTTATTTTTCTCTATACTGACTCAAGTGTGCTTCAAATGCACTAAAAAATAAAAATTGAAGAGCAAGAATATACACTGTATACATTGTGCCTGTCACTGTAGGCATTCACCACAGTGTGAATTACAGCAGTGCAAGTCTGTAATTTCTAACAATATTGGTAGTTATATCCTATTTCAAACTTGAACAAAAAAATAATAAAATGAATACTTCTGGTACAGTCAGAGCACATCCCCATGTCCTGAAATCTCCTTCCAAGCACAGAAATGATGTTTCTTTTGTTCTCATCATCCTTATGACATTTGACAAATGCAATATCCCTACAACTGCCACAGTCAAATGGTAGAAAACTCATGTTGCAGTGACATGAACAGCAGACTCTGCAAGTTTGAAATCTCACACAGACAAGAATTTATTTAAAGAAAAAGGACAAACTGATATTGTAGATTTATGCATAGGCAACTTGTGGTGGCCTAATAGTTCAAGTATATATAACATCAAGAAAAGTTGCATGTAAATGTAGTTATTTTATATTCAATAAAATTGAGATATTCAGTCCCAAGAATAATTTTAATAAAACTTACATTAACTGTAATAAAAATCACCTTTGCAAATTTTACATGGTAAGTTAGTGCTGCTTGGTTGGCAGGCCGTAATTTGTTAATCCAAAGTGGTCAAACTATTGTGATTTATGTGACTGTGCTCTTTTCATGTAACCACTGTTGAACACAAATTACTTCATAGATGATACTTAAGACTTGGGAGAATCAGCCTCTCCCACACGGAACAACTGTGGCTCAAAATGCCTGGATCATTTCACTGTTTTTTCTGATCCCCCAACACTTAATTGGGGGCAATCACCATTTCATACAACTTCTATCAAACAGTGTTTGCAAATGTAAGGTGCTTTGAACCTGACAGCGCTAAGTGCTACTAGCACACTGAACTTACAGCTAAGACAAAGATCTTTCTTAAATCTTCATAAACAAACCCCTACCTATCTCAGTTTAGATAAAAGCCACAACTACTTGGATGCATATAAGGTTCCATCTACAACTGCTATACAACAAAAATACAGATGTTTGTTGGATGCTTTTTACTCCATTCTTGGAAAATCACTGTCTAATACAATAGGTTTACCTGCTCTGTGTGGATGAAGACTACTACTTGTAACAAATTCTAAGAATTTAAAACAGTAAAAGCAGAGCTGACTCCATGCTTTACATACCCTAGTGTATGTAAGGACAGATTGAGAGTTATTAATTATATCAATATTGAAAATATCTAATTTGAACTACAAATAGTTCTATTAAGGATCAATGTTTTCTCTCTAAATTTGCTGCCGAGCAGCAGCTCTGACTCTTTTTAGCCTATGTTTCCAGTGCTGGCAGCTGTGCAAACAGGAGGTATCTGAGCCAAACCAGTTCCCATTTTTCACACCCAAACTGCAGCGCACCCAGCGCTCCCCACACTCCCGCCTCCCCTTGTCCAAACACCTAGCCTGCTTCCGAGGAGAACAAGAGAAGGGTCGGCAGGAGAAGAGAAAAGGAAAGAAGGTATGCATCCTCTGTGCGTTCAGGGGTGCTCTCAGGGTGCAGTTTAGGAGGCACCCCCAGGATCTCAGAGCTCCCACAACTCTGATGTACCCCACAGTCAGAACACCAGATCCCCCGTGATCTGTGATAAACTCATCCATTTAAACATATAGTCTCTGTAAAACTCCACATACTCACGAGGGCATAGGTTTGCATGCGACAAGATTACAGAATTGAGCCCTACGGGCAACTCCATGCTATTCTCATTATTGCTATCAGCATTGCATCAGTGATATTGGCAGTGATCAGATCAGATCCCTTGCACTGTGCTACATGCAGAGAGATACACAAGATGGCAGTTTTCCACCCAGGAAGGTTTTTTGTTCTAAATTTAAATGAGATCCCATTTATAAATAGCAACAGAACAATGTGGTTAAATAGTCTCCTTTGCCAGCGTCATAATGATTCCAAATTGCATCAATGGAAGCAGAGGAAATTAACAGCTTTGCTTTAATCCTTTGTATGTTATGTTGGGGAACTTGTCAATATGACTCCATTCCCAGAACTTCTATTCCTGTAACTTGTTGTAAGGAAAACAAAATAGAATGTCCCCAAAGAAAAATTATCTGAACCAGAATGGGGGCTAGGATTAAGGTAAAAAGTCCAAAGTTGAAGATACTGCTCATGGCAACTGCTGAGATTGACTGTGTTTCTTAAAAAAATCAACCAACCAAACAAACAAAAAACCCCAACAAACCAATAAAAGCAAGAATCACGCAAAGGAAAAGTAAAAATTAACTTGCCTATTTTCTAGTGGAATTCCCCTGCAGTTTAATACTGATTCCTTTTCTTTAACAGTTGGATATAGCATGCTATACATCCTGGTTTCAGTGTGGTGCTCAGTGGAAAGTGTTGGTCTCCATTATATTACTGACGCTTACAGAGGCTCAGTTAAATGTCATGTAAATAACAAGCCATAGCACACATCACCAGATGGTTGTTCAAAGGCTTGTGTAGGCATCCAGAAAACCTACAAAGATAGCATTCATAATGGGAGTAGTTACTAAGCACACCTCTAGAAGCAGTACAAATACGAAGAGTACTGCAGGAAAACAGCTAAAAAGGGAATAGGTCTGATGTATCACTGCATTACCCTAGTTACACATGACTCTAATTCCACCAATTTTCCCAGGAATCGGTCCAATCCAGCTTTGGTGGACAGAGTTAGAGTGGCTTTAGGCAGAGTAACACAGCAATGAATCAGAATTCTTTACCAACTGTTATTATGGGTTTCTCCCTGTCTAAACCTAGGAGGAATTATGAGATATCTTTGAAAATAACTGCAAAATGATATCTTCCTAGTGATCACCACATATTTAGAAAGAGTAAAAAGTTCCTCAAGGCCAAAAGAAAATGGAAAACGTTACTTTCATTACTAAAGCTGTGACGTGGTAGAAATCTGGGGAGATAAAGCATTGCCTTCCAGAGCAACTATGTGCATATAATCTGAGAGCCTGACTGCTCAGATACAGAGGTGGACACTGCTGCAGTCACCCTGGGGAAGAGCTGCATTATATTAAAAAGAACAAAAAAACCCATCCAATATGTCATGCAGGTTTCCTGTAAGCCGGTACAGGCTTGGGCTTGCTGGGAAGGGTAAAGCACAGAGACAGGCTCAGTCTCTTGTCCATCTAGGGGTGCCAACTCAGAAGGCACCTTGCAAAGACTGATTTCATCTTTGTGTTCCTGTATCCTATTTTTTTCTTTTTTCTTTTTTTTTTTTAATTTAATTTACTGTTATAAGTAAATCGATATATGTTCACTTGTATATAAATATATTTATTTGTATATTAAGTATATACAAGTGAAGAATATATAATAGTTTGTTTCAACTCCTCTACAAGTAAAAATTCTCATTTCTAAAGCATGCTGATGAAAACATGTTTTAACTAGAACGTAGGAAAGCTGCCCTTTCTTTTCTTCAGTTTCTTGTTTTGAGCTTCTGTTTGTCCAGAGACATGTTACATATCATCACCTAGAGGATATGTAGATGAGATGTGTAGAATGTAGGTAACACCTAGACACCATGAAATAAAATGAAATAAAATGAAAGAGCTATTGCAGCTGGGGGAGGAGTGTAGAAGATATGAGATATCAAGGGCTTGGATGGAACACGAACACCCTGGCAGTTTCTATCTGTAATCAGGACTTATATGTCCAATAAAGTACACTCAAGTAGTTTCTTGACCTTCTCTTTAGTTCTTGTTCCCTTTCCCAGGAGATCTACAGTAGGAAACTTCCTGCATGTTAAACTTCTTGCCTTTTTCGGGAGGGGGGATTGGAGCGAAGGTGAAAGAGAGAAGGGGGGTAAGAAAAAAGAATTAAAGTAAAGCTACTACAATTAAAATTTATTTTATTTATAGCAGTAAGAATAATTTTTTGCAAATTTTATCTTAAATTTTCCTCATTTATTAAAACCTTTCCTTCCCCATTCTACACCCTCTTCTCTTCTACGCTTAAGGATGCCCATGCTGGGACATGTATTGCAGTTTCTTCCTCCCACAACTGCCAGTAAGACACCTGAGAATCCTATAACCAAACCTGCAAAGAGTAATCTCTGGTGAGTTATAACCAGTATTTCAGTTGCAAGTGGGAAGAGGGTTTGGAATAGCCTAAGACTTCCAGAATTGCATATTTGTCATAAATAGGAAAAAAGGAGAGAGATAAAACCAATTTAGCTGACCAAAGTATGTGTAAAATAATAATAAAAAAAAAAGTACAAAAAATCCAATGTATTTTCCTTGTCAAAACTGGCAGTTCTGACAAGAGAACAGAAAACACTGCCTTAACAATTTTAGGTCTATTAAGAACATCTGAAAACCAGCACATTGCAGAGGATATTTACTAAAAGCCAAAGATGCTTGTGATGGCAAGTAATAAAAAACTGACACTGCTTCCGTAGAGGGGAAATGATGTACAATTCATTAATTCCACAGGTTTGCTCGGTCTTGATGAACAAAGACAAGATAAAAAACATTATTAAATTTAATTTTTCATAGCCAGCACTTACAACTAGAGTCCTTGTAGGGCTGGTTATATTACTAATGATCAATAGACAACCCCCCTCCAGATTCACTACAGAAAACCTCACTGTAAAATTTAAATTAAACCCAATTTTTTTCTTCATAGTTTGGAGCCTTTTTACTTAATGTAGTTTCCATCCCAAGCTTTTCCACACTAAAGAATCCATGTAACTCCCTAATAATTTTAGGGACTTGACAGACTTAATCTCTGAAAGCTTTACACAGGGAATGCAGTTGCAATTCTCATGATTCAGCTGAAAGACCCCACTAACCACTTCAGTTCCACTTTTGCTACAAATGGACAATATCCAGGACAGAAAACCCTGGTCACCACTGCTGACCATGGCTCCTTCTGCTGCAGAACACAGCTGCCATGGACTCTCAGAAGCTTAGCAAATTAGTGGGACTAAGTGCTTTTCAATATGAGCAGGTTGCAAAGCTACTGCAAAACTAAGGCCATTTCACAAAACAACATTTCACTGACACATAATGTAGTTGTGAAGGCATGACTCTCTGCAAAGTGAATTGTGAAAAAAAAACCCAAACTTGTTCAGACTACATAAAGAGTGTTTTCCTGTGAAACTGCACTATATAAAGAAAAATATGAAAGTAAAATAGTACATGGACACCACAATGAGTTCACCTACCATGCAAGGCTCCAGGCGACAACTGATTTCCCTTTAATTGTGTCTTCCTTGCAACTTTACGCATATTGATACACATGTAAGTGATCCACAAAATTGCCTAGCACGATGCAAATGCTGGTAATTCTCCGCCTTTTTCAATTTTGTTTAGCAAAATTAGTAAAAAATCAGTCCTGTTCTCTTTCGTACGCTTTGCACAGCTTTGCAAGCAGCAAAAAGTGTCGTTTTTCTTGCAACAGGTTGGTAGAGAATGTAGGGAACTCAAAAACCAAGGCTATAAAAGCAAGAATGCGAGAGCCCGAGTGGGAACAGAAATAGAAATTGTATCATTGTCACACACAACAAACAAGAACACTCGAGTATCAGGTTGGTATAAAGGTCATAACCCATGTATGCCAAAGCAGGATGGCGGAGGAGATTTTAAATCCATCTGTGAAAACAGTCATGGTCTTTGAAGGAGAAAGACTACTAGGGCTTCTGTGGTAGAAACGCGGGCAGAAGAGTGAGATACCGACACCCTTGGACATCTGAGGTCTTTTAAGTGAAGTTGTATGGGTTTTTGAGGGCCTTAGGAAGAGTGGATTGCTTATGAGGAAGGAGGAGTTAATCGGGAGTGTGGCCTGGGTTGGAGGAATGTTGGGCAGCAGGCAGCAGCTCATGAGAGCACGTGAAGATAAGAGTGGGGCATTAGGGGAGGAAAACAAATGCTATGGGGATCACGCTGGGTTGTACAAGGCCAGGGAATGTACCTTTGCTGCAGAAGGGCTAAAAGCAGCTGCTGCTAGGAGAGGATGGTGAGGGTGAGAGGAGAAACTGAAGAAAGAAGTCTCAGGTATAAAAAAATGGGAGGGGTAAAAGAATAAACTGTGAGATGGCCCAGGCTAAGGCAGCTGTTATAGTGGTGTTGGAGAAAACACAGGAGAGGAGCTGGGAAGGTGAGGAGCAAAACTATTACACTATTACAAGGTAACTGAGAAGCTTAAACAGAAGTGACCAGGTACAACGGATAAAGTGGCTGCAGTACAAACCAGAAGACAGGTATCAAAATGGGGCCCTGAGGACTGTCACAGAGACATTTGGGATAAGCCTAGTCTACCTGGAACTAAACCTTGTGAAAGCTCATCACCCTCACGACCCTGAAGTCCACGCAGCCCTTTGCACAATGAGGCGCAGGCATACAAATGAACAAGGGCAAGCTATAGTGGCAAAAATAGCAGAGCAGCTAAAAATATGGAAGAGAAAGGCCATTGAGACTACAAGCAGTAAAATATAAGCAGCTACTACTTAGATTTAAGCTTTGTCCAAAGAATCAGGACTTTTGAAGAGGAATACCTACGTGGGGTGGCTGGTGGCTTAAGAAGCTCATCTTGGTTTGATCACTGCTGATCAAAATCAGCTGGTTTAGACAGCAGGTGTGGCCATCAAATGGGCCATGTGCGATGCTGAAGCCACAAAAACACCAGCTGTGGGGAATTATACGTTAACAGCCAGTGCTGAGATGTGTTAAGGCAGCTTGCTCGGTCTCTGTAGGGCTTCATTTGGAAGAACAAAAAGCAAATGGCTCTGGAGTTACATATTGTTAAAAGTAGTTACTGTCTGTAGTTGTTAAACTGGTGCTGGAGAGAAGTGGAGCCTGCTTATGGTGAGCTAATGTTCAAAACCGTGGCACTGGAGGATTCACTCATCCCTGGCCTGTGGCTATGGGGCCTCTGAACCCTTCTAATATAAACCGGGTTCATTTGGAAGGGCAGGATGGTGGGGCTGGGAGATTTCCCCAGCAAGAAGAGCCTAAGAAACTTAATAAAAAAGGAGAATGCAAATAAATACAATAGTAAAAGAAATACAAACGGTTCTTATGCTTGCTAGTACAGGCCCTAAGGGCAAACAAGCCAAGCCCCTGGAAGGTCCTGAGTACGGGGCTTGCCTGCAGGATGGCAGAGAGGGTGGTTTTATTTTTCTTCTTCTGGGACAGCTAGGCAAGTCATAAAGATAGCATTTAGAATAGACCAATAAGAGGGCTTGGAATAAAAAATGGAGTGCTTGGGAGAAGATACAGCCAAATGGATTAAGAAACTGCTTACCACTTTTATGCATAGGTTGTCAGCGCTGTGTGCTAGAAGTGAAGATCTCAAGAATTAGGCTCTGAAACCAGTGCAGGTGAGCTCCGACTGAAAGAAACACTTTCAGCCCCGCTAGCAGTCAGATTTTGAGACTGAGCAGATCCCCTATATCATTCATACACACAAAGTTATGTGTTAGGCTAGTAAGGAACAAGAGACAGCATTCAGCACTGTCTGTAACTTCTGTGACTTCTAAAGGAGTTTAGTGTATGATTTAAATGAAGAATAAAAACCTTAACAACATTTGAATTCTACTGACAGCTGAGATATCCCTCAAAATTACCCTTCTGTGTTAAAAAGCAGGAACAGACTAAGCTTTCATATGGCGAATTGTTTAAAACTCCTTTTTTCCAAAGTACATACATTGTGAAAAAAATCCATTTTCCAGACCTTTTTTCAGTATAGCAGACATCAGCCTTAGATCACTTTTTATCACTAGACGTTGATACCGGCAGGCGTATTGTGCAGCAGTCGGTTATTGAAAATAACAATTTGGCTTTTTGTAAAGCAATTGGTGCTGCAGTTATCTGAATAGCTGCTTGACAGGAACTGCTTGCAACCTACCCTGGTTTCTGCTTTCCCAGAACCAATTCCTGTGGAGTTCCCACCCAAGCTTCATCTCAGTGGTAAAATTAGACAGGCATATTTTAAGAATTGTAATGTTAGTGTAACTGTACAGCTTAAAAATCAGTAATAGCACCTGTATTTAGCATTTGACGTTACTAAGCATTTTAAAAATAGAACAGGACAAAAACCTGCTTAAGTGAAACAGGCTAGTAGTAATATTAGAGTGAAGGTTGAACTTAAATTCCTGTTTTACTTCTGTCTTTTCATTAAGGCTGACAATCCTTCTCAAAGGCTCTGTAAGTTTCTGGGTCACAGAAGGGGCAAGGACAGCGGTGAAAAGCTGAGCTTGCCTGTGTAAAGGTGACCCTCCAAGGATGGGCCATCCACAGCTTCTCTGGGCAATCTGTTCCAGTGTCTCAACCACCCTCGCAGTAAAGAATTTCTTTCTAGTATCTAATCTAATGCTATCTTCTTTTAGTTTAAAACTGTTGCTCCTCATCCTATCACTGCACTCCCTGATAGAGTCCCTCCCCATCTTTCCCCTTCAGTAGTGCCAGGAATACATCAGTGCAGTGAGATGGCATTATGGCACCCCTCCGACTGCCTCGATAGACGTTTACCACATGTGGGTTGGGGGAAGGAGAAGGAGAGGTAGGAGCGTTCACAGGCAGCCTGACGCTGGGCTGTGAGCAGAACATTTGCCCTCAACACAGTCGATCCATATGGGCTGTGGGCAGTTTCTGAAGCCACCTGTGGTACACCGGACTTGCCTCGCTGCCCCCTGTATGGGGGAGCCAGTGAAAGAGGAGGCCGACAGACAAAAAGCTGCTATTTCACTTATTTAAAAGTCCACATATGTATTTCAGTTAAACTTTAATGAGCACCTTTCCTCTTTCTGCCATTTTTCTTTCTCTGATTGATAAACTGAAGAATGAGGGGGTCTGTGCTAAGAAGTGAATGAAGTTGGGCATGGCTTGGAGAGAGAGAAACCAACCTCAGCACTTCGCAGCATCAGCAGCTGAAAATGCTTTCAAATGTCAGTATTCTTATCCATAATGACAGTCACTTTCAAAGGCTGGAAAAGCCTCAGCAGCAGCTTACAGTCGTAAATCAAAACAACAGCTCGACACAAAGAAAAGATTTATTCTTATTCATCTAACACCTTATAGTGCTGTACTTTTTGAAGGCAGAAAATAGTTTTCAGTTGCAAAATAATTTTCTTTCTACAGTTTTCCATAACAGAGACAAAAGAAAATTCTCAAACTGCACCCATCCTTTTTCACATTATACAAAGAGAAAAAATCTTGCAATGAAAAGACCACTATTGATATCAACAGTTGATCTAGGAACAGCTACAGAATGTTTGGTCTGTGCTTTTTCACCCCTTTTAAATGGAAGTCATGATGTAATTTTAATAGCAGTGGCACAACCACACTACAGTTTAATGCTGTCTTGCTAGTGAATGAAAAGAGATGTCAGCACAAGTTATGCCATCAATTCTAGGGACACCTTACTTCTTCAGTGGTTTTAAGACTCAAAATCCATATGCATTAAGTTTAATCTAATCCGAAAGGCAGCACTTCCAAGAACAGAGTTTGTACTGGAAAAGAAAGAGACATCTTTTGTCCACAGACAGTAAACTCAAATTATTCTGGAAGACTACAGCAACTAATAGCCTAAATAATCTGCCTGTTCAACAAATTTTCTTGAAGACTACCATACAGAAATTTTCATGTTGTTCCATCCCATACAAAATACCACTTTAACATACTGAAGGAGAAAGAAGGAGCTAAGAGCATTGAATGTCTATTAAGACGTATGTTAAGAGCACCTTCACTAAAACCTTCATTATTTAAAATATATTTTCTTTTCATTATTTTTCTCTATTAACTGTTGTGGATTTTATTCTTTAATTATTTTTCATGTCCTTCTTTAGTGTTATTTATGTATTGCTGATTAATTTGTACAGCTTTTCTTGTGGTGCAGTTTTCTAGGTGGGCACATGTTCCACTGCAGGACCAGTATCTTACCTGATTCCAGCTCTGATACTGCTCAACAGGCACCATTTTAAATGTGTCAGATCCTGATGCTTAGCTGTAATTGGGTCATTTAATTAAATAGTATCTGGAGCTGCAGTCCAGCCTATTAAGCTTTATAATAATCTCAAATCTCGGTTCTCACGTGCACTGTGTACTAGCAACGTAATGGCAGTTTGGATCCAAATATCTTCATTCACACAGAAGAAGGCATTTGATGAACTCATGATAATTCCACCTCCTCTGCGATCTTGAGCCTTTGCACTGTGTGTGTACACCATGTAGGCTTTTATGTCAGACATTGATTAAGATTTTCAATAGACCCCTGTCTTAATAGACCTGCAAGTCCTACCTCAACAGCAGAAGTATAAAGTTCAGTGTAATGGTATGACAAAGTCCATTATTTAACTTTAGGATTTCATATACTGCACCACTTGAGCTTTACCCTTGCAGTCTATAAGGTAATAATAGTCATTTCACTGAAATTGCAGCCTTGCAAAGCTCTGCTACATACACAGCCTTCTTCACTGTAATATAAGATTTACAAGGCAATATGTAGGAACTGGAACATTTTAAAACCTGATGCAGATATTTGAAGTAGCAAAGCGCTTTACGATAGTTACTGGTAGTGGATGCATGACAAAAATGAATCATGATAATACTATTTTTCTGTAGAGCTGTGAGCAAAACAGAAGTTAAGTCTCCTTTTTCTTGATGCTCAAACAGATATTTTTTTTCCAGTATCTTCTTTAATCTAAGTCAGATCTCTCTCCATTACAAATTCTCTTTGGTCCTGTTGCTCTCAGCACAGGAGGGCAATACGCTGCTCCCTTACTCCTAGCCTGCTTACCAATAAGTAGGTTGGGTTCCTCACAGGCTTGCAGGTCCCCATATGTGCACAGGCTTCCCAGCAGAGGAGCAACAACCCATGGTGGTGGCCCAAACCACGTGACACGCTTTTGTGTCCTTTCTTGTTCTTGCAGCCTGAATATTTAATAGGGAAAAGAAAAGCACCGTCCTTGACAGCCCAGGAGACAAGACCCAACTGTGGTGTTACAAGCCAACTCACCAACATCTCCCTCACCTTCTCTCGCAAATGTTTTATCTGATCAAAGAAGGTCTGTTCTCCTTATTCTGGAATATACTCCGGTTGTTAATACCCGCAAGCCACATTAGATCAGCAACAAAAGGAAACAATTTAAGAATGAGGAAATGGCTGACCCAAATTGTCACACTCTCCTTGAGGACAGTGTTTTTCTAATTCCCTAAGGATCATTGTTTTGCCTTGGAAAGCAAAGACCCTGAAATCTGTATTTTGTATTCTGCATGTCTGACGTGAAGTAACAGTAACTTGCTATGAAGGACATCTTGAAATATTCTGCCTTCGTGAATATGAATGTTGGAATCTGCAGAAACTGTGAATGAACATTTACAACAAACTGTGAGCCTCCTACTGATGCACTCAAATACAAAACAGGAGGCGAGAGAGAGAAGGAAAAGAGATGAATTTGTTTTCCTAGCAAACAGCTGTCTTCTTTAACAGAAGAAACTAAAAAGAAAACAGTGTGGAAGAGGCCAAAAGCTGCATTAATTACAGTATTTTTAGATGCTACAAGCACAATTTTGATAAACACTCTAAACTGTGAAAAAACTGTACTGTCAATGCAATTAAGTCTTTTTTCTTGGTGCAGCATTATCAATGCATGTGCCTGCTGGGAATATATTGTGGGCTGTGCAGTGCAGTTACCCTTTGATTAATGATTCAAGGCAATCAGTAGGGACCACACAAACTCCTGGGGGATGCCACAGTAAGCAGCCCAATGTCATCATTTAATTTATTCTCTTGACCTACATTAGAAAGAGTGAAGACAGAGTCACTATTAAGGGCCAAATTCCAGCCATGGTTATAGAAAAGCAACTTCCACAGACTTAAAAATAAGAGGTACACAGTTTAGGAGCAAAATTCAGCATGGAGGGATTACTTCTTGGATATTTGGAGGGATGTTGTTTGTTTAGATCAACTGGAGGATGTAGGAAGGTGTCAGACTAAATCTTATGTTAGCTTTAATGGCTGCTGTGAGATGCCCATACCAGAAAAAAAAAATCTATATAGCTGGAAAAAACTAGATCTTGTTTCTTAGCTGGTTAGTATTTCTATTTAGGCAGAGCATGGCATTAGAGCTGGTATTTTATCAGGACAGACCTAAAAGTCAGTCGGAAATAATCTTTTTGCTAGAGGCAACCGCAGCTACTGACATCAGCCTGTCAGATGGATTGCTTTTCTTCACTGACATGAAGTCCTCCATTTCATGTCAGTAGGTAGTGATCATATTATCTCATGAAGTATTCAGAGCTGAGCAAGGTAATACAGCATATTTGGTTTTGTAGCCTTCAGCTCTCAGAAAATACCAAGAAGTTCTAAATGTTGTGGCACCTCCTTCAAACAACATTATCTACTGTTTGGGTAGCAAATATGTTCTCTGCTTCCTGAGCCACCTCTCTTTACAGTATTTATTCTTGCCCAAGGTCTCAGTTACTATCTTCAAGTACGTCATTTTTTCAACCAAGGTTGACTGAAAGGCCAACATTAGCAATGTTGCCAACAGCACTGTTTCTCTGACATGCTGAAATTTTCTACAGAGAAGGTGAAGCTCATCAGCAGTAGAGACAACAGGGCTAAGTGTTTGAAACTTATTTCCTGAGTAACCAAAGGGCATCTATGTGCAAAAGTTAGTTTCAGCTTTGACTTCATTTATAAAGTCAAAGCAATCTCTGCTATTTTCATTTTTCCCATGGGGAATAGATGCAAGAATAAATATCATAGATGTTAGTCACATCACTTTCTGTACTTCAGAAAGCTGCTCAGACACTACAGTATGAAAATCTACATCATATGAAATGTAACAAAAGGATATATATGCTTAGATATATGACATTACAGATAAGGAATAATTCTGGCTGTAGTGGGAGTTGTCAGTTTAAACAGCTTCACTGGGTTGTTGAACAGGAACACACGTATCAGCAGAAGGTTAATATTTTTGCTAAGCAAAAGTACTATAAATGTTCCTACATTTATGTTTTTAAAAGAAGTTATCAAAAAAATCCCTATGATGCTGCTTATGAAATGTAGTCCACAGGGTCATATACACTGAAAATTGGCTTCAAATCTACAAATTGTCACCCGTTAAATACTTCCTCTGGGTATGATCATAAAAAAGATCCTGAACAAAGCAGCACACTGTGTGCTTAGGAGGACCACAAGGAGCTGCCTCTAGCCTAGCATTAAACAATTCAAGCAGTAATACTGCAACTCCATCAATTGTCTACTAAATTTGAAATTGATCCAAACTTGTAAAGACATTCATTATTTGGGGCATTCACCTAGAATTTGTCTTTTTGCCTTTCAGTACATAAAAAAGTTGATTTAAAATTGGTAAGTCACAGCAGCTGCTGCAACCATCTTCTGTGTATTTATAGGCAGTTCACCAGCTGTCATGGGCTGCCATAGCTTTCCTCAGCTTCAAACCAGAGATTGTTTAGTGCCTACACTCTTACAACTGGAATGGCACACAAAGCTTGTTGTCTCATAGATTAATCACTCAATTGTTTAAGTCTTAGGCAAACACAGTTATTTCTATTTCTGAATCTATATAGCCGGTATGTAACAGTAATAATCTATCTCTCTGAGCTACTTAAGGGGTGTTAGGTTCTTTTCTATGCATCAGGCATAAATATACAAGTCTCATCTTTTTTTTTTTTTTTCCCATCTTTGTATATCCTTCTCTCTTTATGTAAAGAAGTAATCAATTCTCCCTGAAAAGAATAGAATTTTTAACCCTCAAAATCTAGACTTCAAAATCTTTCATTTGCTTGGAACTGTGTTTCCATCCTTGAGCAGAACTATCTCAAGACTGAGAGAACTGAGGAGTAAAGTTACTTTATTGGCAGACGGTTGGCAGATGGAATCCATTCCAAAGATTTCTCTTACCCATTAACTATTTAACATAAAAATAGGTCCTTGGACCAAGCACCAGAACCACCGTATCCTATTTCTGCTGTCCTCCCCTTGTGAGCCCTACCAATTAAGAAGCTCTATCCTCAAAATTTAAAAGGGAGATAATTGGACCAATTTCAGCAGGAGGAAGGAGGGTAACCCAATCAGTGCACACCTCAGATTTATATTTCCCTGGCGACACACTTTGGGCACTTTAATCCTTCATCACTGAGACCTTGAATGTATATTTTGCAAATGGAAAAATAACTTAGAAGCAGCCAATATAACTTTAAGAATAACAGTCTAGTCTTATTCCAAAGAAAGTGAGATTAATTGTTCTTCATAAAAGCACCTCCTCTCTCCTCTGACTTTGGAGAAAATCTGGATTAATTCCCTTTCCCTTAACTCTGTTGCTGCTCTCTTGCTGACTTGTATTCTCATGTCTACACTCATCCTCTTAACAGTCACTGGACCAGAGAAGCCCAATTTGATAAGAATCAAAACTGACAAACTACCTACCTACCTCAATGTCCTTAGGAACCAAAATTTAAGGCCTAAATAGGAAGAACATAAGACATTACTGACCACTCAGATAGTGACACTGACTGCTATGCCACGAGAGATTAGAGGCGGAAAGGGCAGGAAACACGAGAATAGTAGGAGCCTTCAATTACCCTTATAAAGATTCACCCTGGTACATAACACAGAGATCACATTTTTATGAGGCCATTGATAAGTACATCTTGAAGCAGCTGTGAAGGCAGCCCACAAAGTAGGACTCCCCCCTCAACCTTGTCCTTACTATGTGACTTGGCTCAAAACTGCACACATGAATCTATGTAAACTCTATATCCCCACAGGAGTACCAAAAGCCAAAAAGATACGCTGCAATTCTGCCCTTTCAAGAGGTAGAGCTACACAAAGATGAAGAAGCTTGTTTTAAATGAGCAGCTTAGAGACTTAAAACCTTACAGACAGCGTGGAGATTATTGAAGGAGTGGCACTGATGAATGCATACCGCAGATTTTTTTTAAAAGTATTTTTAGAAAGGGTTGAAAAGTCATGAGGGCTGAACAGCAGATAAGGAAGGTTACTAGAAACAAGAAGGAGGTTTAAGCTGTATGAAACTTAAGGAAAAGGAAATTATTATGAATTCTGGCAGATTAAATGTAAAAAACATAACTAGGAGGGTCCAAAAAAAGAATTTGAAGAGCAACTGGCAAAAGGAATTAAAACTAAATACAAAATCTTTCTTCAAAAGCATAAGTAGCAAGAAGATAGGCAAAGTCTGTAAGGCCAACTGATGATCAAAGTACACAAAAGAAACCTAAGAGAGGACAGGATTGCAAAGAATAACATAAATTCTTTGCGTTAGTGTTCACTGTAAAAGAAACTGGGCAGATTTCCATGATGAAATCTTTACTTTAGGGAGACTCAATAAATGAGACCTCTGACTTCTGTATCGCATTTTCAGTTACTTAAAAGTGACGGGTAATAAACTGCAAACACTCTCTGGCATTCAGTAAGCAGTTATAAGAGAAAGTAGGGATGAAACCAGTAGTTACCAGTAGTGGTGAATCACCCTACAAGATGTCAAAATAGTTTAAGATGGTAAATGCAAGTTGTTTTTCAAAACTGTTTAGATGATAAGTACATGCGCACATCCAAAGAAGGGCAACAAAGCTGGTAAATAGTCTCAAGAACAAGTCCTGTGAAGAGTGGCTGAAGGAACTGGGGTTGTGTAGCTTGGAGAAAAGGAGGCTGAGGGGCGACCTTAATTGCGCTCTACAACTACCTGAAAGGAGGATGTAGCAAGGTGG
Organism: Gallinago undulata; assembly: GCA_026546715.1. NCBI lineage: Eukaryota > Metazoa > Chordata > Aves > Charadriiformes > Scolopacidae > Gallinago > Gallinago undulata. Next base: position 149,667,898 of record JAOTQQ010000001.1, on the reverse strand, counting down.
GAGCTGGTCTCTTCTCTCAAGTAACAAGTGACAGGACAAGAGGAAAGAGCCTCAAGTTGCCCAAGGAGAGTTTAAGATTGGATATTAGGAAGAATTTCTTCACTGAAAGGGTTGTCAAGCATTGGAACATGTTGCCCAGGAAAGCGGTTGAGTCAACATCCCTGGAGGCCTTTAAAAGATGTGTAGATGGCACTTAGGGACATGGTTTAGTGGTGGTTTTGGCAGTGTTAGGTTAACAGTTGGACTGAATGATGTTAAGGGTCTTGAAATGATCTAGCAAAGAGATAATTTTAGTTTGTGCTGTACTTTTTTCTTGTTCTCAATATGCTGAAAGATCCTATTTCTCAATGTTTTTACATTGAGCAGTGTTTTCAAAGTAATTGTGATGTTCACCATTCGTACCCAGACGTCTGCTTGTATGGACAAAGGCAATGTCAGAGCTGATGCATTTTCCAGGAGGAACATTTGTCCCCTGTCTTCCCCCTGAATTGCATGTGAGACTTTTTTCCCATCTCTCAGAAATCTTCGTGAGATCCACTCTTGCTATCTATAAGTTTAATTCATATATTTCGTCATAAAAATAACAGTACTGGGCAACCACAGCGGTTCATCTGATCTGGTATTCCGTGGTTTCCATCAATGGCTATAGCTGTCTGCTTGAGGAGAGTGAAAGCAGGGACAACTATATCGAATCATAGAGTGGTTTGTCACTGAGTCCAACACCCTTGCCATGAGCAGAGACATCTTTAACTGGATCAGTTTGCTCAAAGCCCCATCCACAACCTTACCTTGAACACCCACAAAACTTCCCAAGTACTTTCCTAGCTTCCAGCTATTTTTCACTCAACTGATTTCCAGAGTCTCATGTGTTTTCTCTGTTTGCTAATCCCTAACAGATACTTCTTCCAAGTACTTTTACATTCCTTGCTTTAGCCAATGTAAACTTTTGTCATTCTCAGGTTTGCCTATCTTCAAGCTCCTTGGTTCTGATTCCCATTGCATGAAGAACTTTTGCCTGTTTTGTAATGGGCTCCCCATAGATTCATTTGGTGCCCCTAGTTCTTGTAATGAAAGAGGCAGGAAACACTATCACCTTTTGCCATGGCATTCATGACTTTAGAATTATTATATCCTTGTCTCCTCCATGCTCCTCAACTCCCTGTCTGTTTTTGATATGATGGCTCAATCTTGGCTGGCTGTCAGGTACCCACCAAGCTGCTCTCTCATTCCTTCTCCATTAACAGGACAGGGAACAATTAAAAAAAAAAAAATCTTGTGTGTCAAGATAAGGAAAAGGAGATCACTTACCAATTACTGTCATAGGCAACATATACTCAACTTGGGGAAATTAGTTTAATTTATTGCCAATTAAACAAAGTAAGATAATAAGAAATAAGAACAAATCTAAAAACACATTCCCCCCAGCCCTCTTTTCTTCATAGGCTCAACTTCACTCCCATTTCTTTATCTCCTCCCCCTGAGTAGTTCAAGGGGATGAGGAGTAGAGGTTGTGCCCAGTTCATTATGCATTGCCTTTGCTGATTCTTCCTTCTCACACTCTTTCCCTGCTCCAATGTGGGGTTCTTCCAATGGGAGACAGTCCTCCACAAACTTCTCCAATGTTGGTCCCTCCCACGGGCTACAGTTCTTCATGAATTCTCCAGTGTGGGTCCTTTCCATGGGGTGCAGTTCAGAGTGATCCAGTGTGGGTCCCCAAGGGGTCACAGGTCCTGCCAGCAAACCTGCTCCAGTGTTGGATCCTCTTTCCATGGCATCACAGGTCCTGCCAGGAGCCTGCTCAAATGTAGGCTTCCCCCAGGGTCACAGCCTCTTTTGGGTGACCACGGGCTCCAGTGTGGGGTCCTGCACAGGCTGCAGGTGAATATCTACTCCATTGTGGACCTCCATGGGCTGCAGTGGGACAACCGGCATCACCATGGTCTTCACCATGGGCTGCAGAGGAATCTCTGCTCCAGTGCCTGGAGCACCTCCTCCCCTTCTGCTTCACCGACCTTGGTGTCTGTGGGGCTAATTCTCCCACATTTTCTCACTCCTCTCTCCCAGGTGTTATTGCACAGCAATTTTTACCCTTTCTTAAATACATTCTCACAGACGTACTACTCAGCTTTGGCCAGTGGTGGATCTATCTTGGAGCTGGCTGGCATTAGCTCTGTCTGACACGGGGGCAGCTTCTGGCATCTTCCCACAGAAGCCACCCCTACAACTCCTGCCGCTGCTCCCAAAACCTTGAAACCTTTTCATGTAAACCCAATACACATGACCAGCCCACCAAGTCACAGCTTGTATGGAAGTTCTTCCCTGCCTTTGACTGCCTCACTTCTTTTTCCTGAATCTTTTCCATCTCTGCAATACATGATTTTTAAGAAGAGAGGATAAGAACAGCATAGTGCTGATGATACGGGTGAACCACAGACTTAAAACATTCAGCTTTTTCTTTGTTCTTGTTCTTTTCCTATAATTTTCTAATACTTCTTTTCCTTAAATTCTTAATACATGTCATTTTCTGATTATTACTGAGGTGAGAGTTCTATGAAAATAACTGTCATAATCAATAAGATCAGGTTCAAGACCTCTTAAGGAACCTGAAGTTGCATAAGTCCATGGGACCTGACAAAATCCATCCATGGGTCCCGAGGGACCTGGCAAATGAAGTTGGTAAGCTGCTTTCCATGATATTTGAGAAATCATGGCAGTCTGGTAAAGTTCCCTCAGACTGAAAAAGGGGAACATAACCCAGATATTCAAAAAAGAAAAAAAAGAAGATCCAGGGAACTACAGGCCAGTCAGTCTCACCTCTGTGCCTGGCAAGATTATGGAGCAGATCCTCCCGGAATCTCTGTTAAGGCACATGGAAAATAAGGAGGTGATTGGAGACAGCCAACATGGCTTCTCCAAGAGCAAATCATGCCTGAAAAACTTGGTGGCCTTTTATGATACTGCCACACACTTGGTGGACAAGGGCAGAGCAACAGGTGTTGTTGGACTTGTGCAAAGCGTTTGACACTGTCCCTCACAACATCCTGTTCTCAAAATTGGAAAGTCATGGATTCGATGGATGGACCACTCAGTGGGTAAGGAGCTGGCTGGATGGCTGCACTAAAAGGGTTGTGGTCAAGGGCTCCATGTCCGATTGGCAACCAGTGACAAGTGGTGTTCCTCAGGGGTCTGTACTGGGACCGGTACTGTTCAACATCTCTTTGTTGGAGACATGGACAGTGGGGTAGAGTGCACCCTCAACAAGTTTGCCAATGACACCAAACTCGGTGGTGCGGTCGACACGCTGGAGGGAAAGGATGCCATCCAGAGGAACCTGGACAGGCCGGAGAGGTGGGCTCATGCAAATCACATGAAGTTCAACCAAGCCAAGTGCAGGGTCCTGCACCTGGGAAGTGGCAATCCCAGGCACAAATACAGGTTGGGTGGAGAATGGCTAGAAAGCAACCCTGAGGAGAAGGCCTTGGGGGTGTTGGTGGATGAGAAGCTTAATATGAGCCGGCAATGTGCACTGGCAGCCCAGAAAGCCAACCGCATCCTGGGCTGTATCAAGAGAAGTGTGGCCAGCAGGTGGTGGGAGGTGATTCTGCCCCTCTGCTCTGCACTTGTGAGACCTCACCTGGATTACCGTGTCCAACTTTGGAGTCCTCAACACAGGAAGGACATGGACCTGTTGGAATCGGGTGGGATGATCAGATGGATGGAGCACCTCTCCTATGAGGAGAGGCTGAGAGAGCTGGGGTTGGTCAGCCTGGAGAAGAGAAGGCTCTGGGGAGACCTTATAGCAGCCTTTCAATATCTGAAGGGAGCCTATAGGAGAACCAGAGAGGGACTCTTTGTCAGGAAGTGTAGTGACAGGATGAGGAATAATGGTTTTAAATTGGAAGAGGGGAGATTTAGATTAGATACTAGAAAGAAATTCTTTACAGTGAGGGTGGTGAGGC
>JAOTQQ010000001.1:149616093-149646331 GCA_026546715.1 Gallinago undulata | reverse complement strand
TCTGGGCTGCCAGTGCACATTGCCGGCTCATATTAAGCTTCTCATCCACCAACACCCCCAAGGCCTTCTCCTCAGGGCTGCTTTCTAGCCATTCTCCACCCAACCTGCATTTGTGCCTGGGATTGCCACTTCCCAGGTGCAGGACCCTGCACTTGGCTTGGCTAAACTTCATGTGATTTGCACGAGCCCACCTCTCCAGCCTGTCCAGCTCCCTCTGGATGGCATCCCTTCCCTCCAGTGTGTCGACCGCACCACCGAGTTTGGTGTCATTGGCAGACTTGCTGAGGGTGCACTCTACCCCACTGTCCATGTCTCCAACAAATATGTTGAAGAGTACTGGTCCCAGTACGGACCCCTGAGGAACACCACTTGTCACTGGTTGCCGATTGGACATGGAGTCATTGACCACAACCTTTTGAGTGCAGCCATCCAGCCAGCTCCTTACCCACCGAGTGGTCCATCCATCAAATCAATGACTTTCCAATTTTGAGACACTCACATGACATTCACTTCCCTCCCCTTTACCACCAATACAGTAATTTTATCTAAAAAGGCAGTCAGATTTGTCAAATATGTTCTATCCTTAGTAAATTAATGCTGGCTGCTTCCAGTCACCTTCGTCATGTACTCAGAAATGTGCTCCAAGAGGAGCTGTTCTGTTATACAATAACCTGTTCTACAATAACCCCCCCCCCAGGGGCCACAGTGAGGCTGATCTTCAGATCATCCTTTTTGCCATTTATGAAGATGGGTGCAACATTTGCCTCTCTCCACTCCTTGGGGACCTACCCTGATCTCACTGACTTTCAAAGATGGTAGATAGTGGCTTTGCAGGTACTTCAGTCACTCTCTAGGCAGCCTTGAATGAAGTTAATCTGATCCCATGGAGTTGTGTAGGTTGTGCTCTCAAAATTAATCCCTGGCTCAGTATTGATCCACTGCTAGTTATTCTCCTCCCTCTCCAAGCCTTTTACTAACCACAGATGTCTGGGAGACCTTTCTGGTGAAGACTGAAGCAAAGAAGACATTGTGTATTTCATCTTTGTTTAGCCCTTTACTATCAATGTGGCACTAGAAACTTTTCTGTCCGTGGGTATACCTTCCCACTTGCAACTCCAGTTGAGCTTTGTCTTTCCCAGCACCATCAATACAAGGCTGGGCAGTGTTTCCATTTCTCCATTGGAACCCATCCTTGTTTCTGTGTCCTTCTGTGTATATCCTTTGTGTGCTACAGTTCTTTCATTAGTTCCCATTTTAGACCAGCAGATCTCCTGATACAGTTACTAGCTTTCCTGAATATCATGGTGGAGCATTCTTTTGCTTGGAGGCTTCTGTCCTTAAGGATCTTTGGAGGCTGTCCTTAAAGACCTGCAGCTCTAATGAGCTCCTTTGCCCTTCAGAGCTGCCTCCATTGGGATCACACCTGTCGGTTCCCTGCAGAACCCTGGGGTCTTCTGAAGTCCAGAGTCTGTGTTCTGCTACCTGCCTTCCTCACTCCCATTTGATTTTGAACTCCAGTGTTTCATGGTCCCTACAGTTAAGGCTGTCACAGATTAATTATCACATCCAGTTGAACAAAATGTTTTCTTGTTTTGCACTTAAGATCCAGGTGACTATCACCCTTGGCCAGTTAATCTAGTATCCATGTGATGTAGGGATATCTAGCACTGGTTCCAAGTCTCCTGGAGCTCTCCTTCACTCTTTCATTTATGTAAATCTTTCCAAATGGACCACATGAACAGTTTTCCTAGGGCATATGTGTTATTGAAGTTAAGCTTACTTGTTTCGTTGCTTGTCCCAGAATGAAAGAGTCAACCTAACTGCCATATCCTCTCTCTAAGCCCATAAGAAGACCAGGATGACACAGCTATTTCAAGCCAGAAACATTCACATAAAGAAGGAAGAATGGTTTTAGCATCCACTAGGTCAATATGGTAAATAAGGTGGAAATGCTTAAACGTTATTTTTTTCCTATTTGCAAATGACATAACACAAACCTTTACTTATGACAAAGCTCACTGGCAGCTGGGGATATTTTTTCAAAGCCTAAGGGCTTTGAGGTTTTATTTTAGGATTACTGTTGGCTATTGATACTCAATGTGTCAGTTTATTAATTAATTCTTTAATATACTTATTTTTTCTGTACATAGCGCTAAACACTAAACAAAGGACTGAAGAACTGTGTAACTCAACTCAAGTAATTATGTTTCAAGTTAACCCTTTCTTTTCTTACATGCCTGTACTGTGTCTGAATGCAAAGATCATTTTAACTAGTGTAAACTGAATCTGCTCTGTTAAAACAGAAATGTTGCTTTTTGTTTAATATATGCCGATCTTGAGTACAACCAATAAGCAACTGTATGAAAAAAGGGGAGTTTGAAAAGATTTTTTTCCTCAGTTGTCGCTCAGGCAAAAGGAGCTTGTGCAGAGGAACAGTGTAGGCAACTCTGCTGCAGGCTGGGAAAAGGACCCAATGCAATCTACAGGCTAAGTCTTTACATGCGAGTTTCAAACTTTCACTAAACAACGGTACACAGGCCAAATAGAATAATGTTAAGAAATGAGAGACAGACTCAAGATGCAGAAATCAAAGATGCTAAAGGGTAATCAGAGTTTAATGCTGCAAAATACTGAGTATCGTGAGCATACATGTGTGTCGGAAACACATTCAAGATGTGAGGATGTCACAGGGTCACTCTGCACCTTGGAAAATAAATGTTGCAAATATTGATTTGAACAAAACAAATTGCAGAAAAGAGCAGTCAGAGAAAATACTAGCTTCAAACAGGGCACAGCTCATCTTACTTCAAAAATTAATCAAATTTTGGCTGAGAATTTGCAAAGAAATGGGGCAAGTATAGAATTATTTTTTTTTTCCACAGCTGAGTAATACTCTGATCACCGTGTGCCTTGTAAACACCTGCCTGAATGTCAAGTCAGATGAATCAGTCACATCTGAGTTACTTCTTCTTCAAATACAATTAGGTTTTTCTTCTAGACAATAAGAAACCTCCTTAAAGGTGACTCACATATGTATCTGTAGCTGACTTTTTATGATGCGAAACTTACTCATTCCAGGAAAACTTGTGGCTTGCTAAGAAGTAGTCACAGTGCTCCAGCCTGCAAATGCCATTTATCCAGTCCATTCGAGTACAGCACTGACACAGCAGTCAGTATAAAACCACTCGAACAGAGTACAATCACATTAATGTAAGGGCAAGTCTTGAGCCAGCCTTGCTGAGGCACGCAGACCTTAGGAGAGCCATGAGAAAAGCTCTTGGAGAGACCTCCTTGAGCAGGGTGGCCCTGCTCCAGGCCCTAATTCCAGGTAATGCAATGAAGAACTACTTGCTTCCCTTATTTAAATGCATAAGAAAAGAAATCTTTTGGCTGCACAGACACACACATAATATTAGAGTAACTGCATTTGTGCTTTCCTGGGCACTAGTAAACCTTGGCTGTTAGGCTTTTATTATTATTACTAATTTGTGGTGTGAACTCAACCTATATGTAAAGTGCTATAGGAATAATTTTATGTTTAGATAGGTTGAAATCCTGAGGTTGCAATCATAATTAATTTAATACTTTTTAGGAAACACCTAAGCCAAAACCTAGTCAAAACAGGCAAAGCACCTAAGTAAGTTGCTGAAAGAGACACAAAGCACACTTTTAAGAACATCAGACTGAATTTTCAGCAACCTCTTTGCACTTGATAGGCACAGATGGGTCACAGAGCAGGTCTGACACCCGGCTCCTGCTCCCAAAGGAAATGGGAGCATTTTTACAATGCTGCAAATCTGAGTCTTCTGCTCCCAGCCATGCTTTGGTTACTTTTAATCTCACAGTGACCTTCCCATCACCCCTTTCTTAGGACTCTTTCTCTAACCAGAGAGGTGGTGGAACATTCATCTCTGGAGACATTCAAAACCCGCCTGGACATGTTCCTGTGCAACCTGCTCTAGGTGGACCTCTAGTCAGGTCATTGGACTAGCTGATCTCCAGAGGCTCTTTCCAACCCCATATCATTCCGTGATTCTGTAACCACCTTTATTTCACCAGTTCATCTTATTTGCACCTCAAAGTTTCCATCCATGTATGTGATTTACAAGGTTTGCCGGTCTTTTCCTGGCTGAAAACTCAAATAGAAGGACTCTCCATGCAGCAGCATACCATATATACCTGAATAAGATCTTAGCTTCCACCAAGCCTCAGTATGATAATTATGAGTACTCTCATCCTATTTGAAAAAAAAATCCAAACCTCCTTGTTTTTAAAACAAAATAAAGCCTTTTCAAAATAAACTAATAGCATGTTTAATACAAAATTATTTTCAAACGTAGGGTTTTATTGTTTTGAGGTAGCTTGAACAGCCTACAAATACCTGACTGCTTTTCAGAATCTGAAAACTTGAAGAAAAAAATTAGTCCAAACCTCAAATTCAGAAGTGCTAAGAACTTTGTAGTTGTGTACAGTATTAACTCAGCAATAAAGCAGAAGCCAGTTTTCAGCCTAGTTGTTGATTTAATTTATGCAGGAAAGTAAACAAATTCAAAATACACTCTTTTGCTTCACTGATTTATTCACATGTACAATTTAACTAATGCCAGTTAGAAGCACAGAAGTTCATTAATGAGAGATTAAGCCTCAAATTCATCTTCCTGCAAAATTTGAAAAGACATCAGTGAATTTAACATCTCACAAAGTGCTGAGACTGAAGCATCTCCTCAGTAACACAGTTGAAAAAATGTATACCTATTCAAGTGCCCAGTAATTCAAAATACAATCACTAAGCTGCTCCGCTACCTGAAACTCTGTACTTCAGAAGTTGTTAGCCACTGCAATAAGGGGGTTTTGTGTCTGAAGCTGAGGTAATTGTTCTTTCACTGGGAATAAATTATGTAACTACTGTAGGGTGGTTTTCCCAAAACATCAAAGAAAGTTTTTTAAAAAGCAAAATAAGTGGTGAATGAAAGTTTGATAAAATTTTGTGATTCTTACTCAAGAGAAATAACAGCATTTCAATCTTTCTAACTGGGCTACTGTGCTTTAGTAAAATGGAAATAAGCTTGCTTTTTCCATTACAGAACACTTTAAAAAAATTCTTCAGGACTGGAAGGTGGTAAATCATGAGAATTTTCCTATCCAAATTCCAGGTTATTGAAGAATAGGTAAAAAGGGAACGTACATCTGTTTGTCCACTTCATATTCATCACAGAAATAATTAAACCAACAAACATCCAATGAGCCCATTTCTAGCAAAAGCAAGCACATGTTTTACAAAGTGATACCTTCTGAGATATTTGGGGTAATTTTGCTAAGTATAGCAACATTCTAAGACTCAATTCACTAAAACATTAATAGCCTTTCAAAAAAGTTTATATCAGGATATAAATTCTTCCCTTTTATCCCCAGAGAATCTCTATCATAACAACCTCATGTTTCACTCAATAATAAGATTTTAAGCATGATTATTCAATAAATCCATATAAAACACAAAAACCTCCTTCAGCTTGATCTAATATGAAAATATTACTCGGTCACCAAAATTCACTCCTTTCTTAGGGCATTCATTTTCCTGTTAAAGAGACTGAGAGGCTATATCACAACCCTTCGAGGTTTCTTCACAGCTCGAAGACCTTCCTTTGGAGATGCGACATCTGCACTATGCAAACCCTCATTACTTACAGCCCACAGATGCTCTGGAGGTGCATCATTCCTGCCTCAGCAACTTACCAAATCCCATTCAATCTTTTTTAGGAAAAATGTACCAGCAGACATAAACAAGGGCTCACTGGTGACAGCCCAGTTATTGGACAAACATGGTAAAAAAACGTTTCTTGCAGTCTTCTCACAGTTTCATGGGCAGCCCTCTCTCAGCCCCCTAGACTTGCATTCAACATCTTCAGACCTCTAAGGCTGATCCCTGTCATCCCTTCACGATCATGGCAGCCACCCCTTGGTCACTGCCTCTCCAAGATGGTGCTGCCTTCTCACTCTCCCCACTGAAGGACAGCCACGGGTGACCACCCACCCCCCAGCTACCCCTGGCAATCAAGGGCAGAGCATTTGGGTTTTTAGGTTTGGGTCTGCACCTGACCAGATTGTTCACTTTACTTGCCGTATGGACAAACTTGAGCTCAGCCCTGGCCATGCATTTGGCACACCTTTCCAAATGGGGGCTTTTACTTTGGTTTTAAATACCCAATCAGGAATCATACCATCATACAAACTCATGCCGTAATCGCAAACAATTTTCTTCTGGTTTTTGCCTTCGAAAATCTACTGTGAAAGCGTCATACAATAGCATGTTGAAAGCAATTCACTCTCCTTCTCAACCTTGCTTATCCCGTCAAAAAAAAAAAAAAAGCAGACTTTGATTCCCTTTCTTGAAATTTCTATGAAAAGTGCAAATAAAATAGAATTAAAATGAAGTATTTTTCTCCTTTTTAAACAGTTTCTTCCTCCCTGACAAAAATGTTTGTTCAACAGTTAATTTCATGTACATTCCCTATTTTGACAACCCCAGAGAATGCTAAATCAAGAAGTTTACCAAGTTTGATACAATGAAAGACACTGAAAGAGGTTTAAAAATCTTTGGAAGTGTTTTTTCATCTAGAGTTTAATCTTTTGTCATATCTTTTTCTTTACATGTGATAGTTTGCAAATTTGCAAATTTATTTTGGTTTAAATGGATTCATCAGCACAGTACCTGTGAATCAGGAAGTTATCTTTTCAGATTTTCATCTGGTAAAAAAAAAGATTAATTAAACCGAAAACTCACTGAGCTTCCATCCTATCCACATGAATGAAATTTAAGTATGTCAAATATGTCAGATGAAATTAATCAGGAAAAAACTATTACTTTATATTGTGTTCATCTATGACCAAAAAAAATGTGATGTAAATATCAAATTAGCAGGGAAAACATTAAAAATGCAGGCTTGGGAAAGGAGAAAACAACAGATATAGAGGAATAAAAGCAATACAACTGAGTTTAATGCAATTATTAGGTGCACAGTAGGTCAAAACATCAGCTTGCAGCAATTCTAAAGAAAAGAGATACTCCCAGGTGGTATTATTCTATACAGCTTTATGCCTTGTGCTAACAAAGAGCCTTGAATTGTGCTTCTCCGCATCCTGCAAACAGCCATAAGCTCACAAGAAGAAAAAGACAGCATTTTCAGATTATTATTGTCAGCTCCCTTTAAATATTGTTGCAACTGCCACTTTTAAAAATATTAAACACCCTGGAAGGAACATTGACAAAGCCTGAGATCTGAAAGAAAGAGCACCAAGATGAGCTCACCAAGCAAGCAATTTATAGCTACAGATTACATCCACCTCACCTGTTTGGCAATTTAAAGATTGTGTACGCGTAATGAAGTCAGCTACCCAGGGGAATTATGGCATTACTCTTTACAAATAACATAAATATTAACGAGGATTTTACTTCCCCCTCTTTAAAAATCTGTAGGTTTTAATAAGTTCAATTAGAATAATAGTCAATTCTCACATTAATTCCTACTTTCTCGGAAACCTGTTTGATAATCAATAAGACTTTTGTGAGTTTAAACTGCACTTTTCATAGAAGATGCAAAAGTCTTTTCAGATGTAAACTTACAACACACATTGCTCTCAAAAAAAAAAAAAGTGCTGTAATAAGCTTACAGGTTTGTCTAGAGAAGGGAGCCAATGAGGCTGATGTGAATTTACAGCTTCCCAGCTACTTCAGGGCAACTCATACCCCCATGTCATGGGGACATGCTCAGCACAGCCACCTCGCAGCACAGCGACCCAGGAAGGGCTGACAAAAGGCCCTGGTGCAGATGTATCCACGGGGCAACACGGTCACGAGCAACCAACGTCCACCCCCATTCTGCTCGGCGTTTCCAGCTGGATCGGTGAGGTGGCCTCACTGTTTTTTGTTTAAGAGGGCACAATTTGAGTTGGGGATACCAGCGGGCTGCACGGCCATGCCAACACACCTCCTTTAGCAGCAGTGTCATCTTAGATCCATTTAAGCTACACATGGCATTATACCTTACTCCATTTTAACATACTTCATGGTAATGTTTCTGTGGTACAGGCTCTATGCAACTTGCCCAGGCCTGAGGGAACAAGTGTATCTCTACAGGTACTTCTGCAAGAGAACCGTAAGATAGCAAAGCCAAGTCCACACAGAAACGGAAGGACTTGCTTGGAAGGGTAAATGAATTCACTCAAGATGTGATTAGATGACAGCTCAAACTAATCTATGGTGGAGTTGCCACCCTCTTCCTTCAGCCCAAAACCTAACCTCACCAGAAAAAAAGCACACTTGCAGAGTGTGCAGAAAGCAAGTGTCCCATACAACTCCAACACTACTTTATCCAGACATTAATATTGTAGCTGCAGGTTATTTGCAGTAAGTAGCCAAATAACAGACCTTCCCATACTTCATTTCAGCACTAACATAAACCACTTTTTTCTCCCCCACACTAATTTATAACTAACCCAGCTAATCCTAACATAACACGTGGCCAGTACAAGACATACTGACTGCAGAGGGCTCTAGAGTTCTGAGCATATAAACGTGGACTAACACCCAGGAAGTATGAAGAAACTGAAATCTGTATATTCATAAGTGCTGCTATATAGCATATTAAGGGTATGGCAGGTAAAAAAAAAAAAAAAAAAGTTTTATTAAAATGGTAAAGATCTGCACTTAATCCTGGTGCTTCTTACAGACTCAGTATTCTCTGCCTGGTATGATTACCCTTGTAATCCTGTCACTCAACTACCAAAAGTAACTGCCCTACTAGGAGATAAGAGAGCAATTTAAGGCATAGTTCTACTCAGAATATAGAAGTTTCATTATGGACCAGTTTAAAAATTAACCATTACTTAGAAATTTAATGGCTTTGTACTCTTCAGAAACTCTTACAGTCAGGTTTGCAATTAAACTCATGTATCGCATTTTGTGAACACGATGGTAGGTATCCAGAAACTACTTGAATATATAACTTCTTGTAGGAAAATTAATTTACTGAGTTTGGGTTAGGTGTTTTTTTTTTTTATTCCTGTCTTAACTGCAGCATATTTTTGAACATGATGGCAGATAGCCGTTCCATCTGGGTTCGCATTAATTGGTGAAATGCCATCTGATCCTGTTATTTCCCACCAAACGTTCCCTCCAACTGCAAAACTAAAAGTCTGATGGTCACCCTCTGAATTCTATTCTAGTAGGCTCCACTCATTTTAAAATTAACTCCAGCGTTCTCATTACTCTCCTTTCTACTCCAACACATTAAAAAATATTAAATGTGTAATTAGATTATAAAAGTGAGCATACCTAATATGTTATTTTTCTGCTTTCAGCATTGTAATTGGAATAGTCACTGAGCATACATTTGTATGAAACAGTATACCAGCCTTCATGCCAATTATTCTCTAAATATTTACAAGAGAAGATTCAGGTAAGTGTGCCATTTGGAAAGGACGAGCTGCCAAAGACTCAGCTCACAGAAATCTCTTTCTTCTAATTTTGTATACGGTAGCTCCATTTATTTCTATCTTATATTATGTAAATTTACTTCTCAGCTTCTACACAATGCTATCTACTATACTCTTGGCTTAAACTTTCTACTGTGACTATGATTATGTCTGAGATTCAGAAACTGAAAGGCATTTAAAATTACATTTTAAAAGGATATTATTTACGTTATTAATTAGGATCCATATCTTCACTTGTCATATACAAATCTTGAAATTACTTGTATACAAAATCATATGCACATACACTGAAAAACTTAGACTTTAGATTAGACTCTCCACACTTCTCTACACAATAACTTTGAAGAAGAAATATGACCTTCAGGTAAAGGCTATGAGTCTGCACTTGAACCTCCTCTGTCAGGATGAAAAACCTTTGTAATTTTCCTGTGTCTTGTAATCACATATTAACAAAATACAAACAGTAACTAGATGACTATACAGGTCAGTGGTGGGTAATAAAACTACAAATAAAGACAATATAGACAGCTTGAGTTAGCTTTGAAGTAGCTAGTGTAGTTTCTGCAGCCATACAACCTTGACCATACCCAGTAGCAGATCAGACATTATTTGTACTCCCATTTTGTGGGAACCCCGCTGTAGGAGCCTGGGTCATCCCCACCACCTGCTCAACCCTCCCCACAGGCAGTGAAGAGAAGATGCCCAGAGCCACCCCTCCTAACTGCACACCACCCAGCACAGGGAACAGGACTGATGTCGTGCCACACAAAAATAATTCTCTCAGAGGAATTCAAAAGTGAAACTTATCTTAGAAAAAAATACATTTATGCTTTATATAAGACAATTACCAAATCATTATATATTATTAAAACATGTAAAAGGCTGAGGTAGAAGACTTTTAGAATAATAGGATAGAATCATAGAATTGTTTGAGTTGGAAGGAACCTTAAAAATCATTGAGTTCCAACCCACCTGCCATGGGCAGGGACACTTCCCACTAGACCAGGTTGCTCAAAGCCCCATCCAGCCTGGCCTTGAACATGTCCAGGGATGGAGCATCCACAGCTTCCCTGGGCAACCTGTTCCAGTGTCTCACAAAAACGAAATTCAAATTCAACAGTTCATCAAATTTCACCATTCACCTTTTACATCAAAAGGAAATTATGGCCAAGCATTTACAACCAAAATGTCTATGAGATATTTTCACAGGCATTCAAGTACACGGTGGTTGTTGAATCTCTGATAATACATATTTTTACCTTTCCACTCTCAATATCAAATCTGCTTTACACTGATCACTGCAATGAAAAAGTAAACATATTAAAACTGCAGCAATTGTATTAAATTAGTATTATATAGCTGATGTTTCTCCATAACTGACTTTTTTTTTCTGTATGTATAGACCTAAATGCTGATGACATGATCTAGAGGAAAGCCACAAGAAAATATGAAGAAACACCTCTCACCTTGTACAATTATAATATTGCAATGCCTATCAACAATCTTTTGCCTGGAGATTACAAAGTTGATACAGTTCTGGGTTACGAAGTGCTGTGTGGTTTCAGCCATATGAGACTATATTAATCTTAAATTTAGGATTATCCTGGTTTGCACATGCTGTTCCAGGTACCTGCAGGGATATGCAAAAATCATTTGGTTTGTTTTCAGAAATAATAATGAGTAAGGTGGCTTTAGTGTGAGAAGAGTAGAGGGAAACACCTTTTGGGTATGAGCCCTGCCTTTACTGGGTTTATATATGAAAATTTAGGAATGAGAAAAAGTGTGACTGCAATAACTGCTTCAAGGGACAGGGATCTATTAGTTGATCAAGTTCTCCCTCCCAAGTATCCAGACGCCAGGGTGTGCAGAGGAGAAGCAGAAGTGAATAGCCACTTCGCCTTCATTTCAAATCCACCCGAAACATCTGTCCCCTTCTTACTCTTGTGATAGCACTGCTGAAGAAAGGTGAAACAGCTCTGTGAAACGTAGCTCTTTCAAGAGTACTTATCTGCTATCTAGCAACAAACTATTCTGAAAGCAAGCTGGAGGCCCTCCTTATTCCTTTATACAAAAATACTCCCTTTCAAACTGGACAAGTTTACCTTTGCATACTACTAATAATTACCTGTTGACCTCAGTGGCTGTTGTTATCTTCCTGCCTTGGGCTTTATGGGCCACATATAATGCTAGCTGGGAATTACGGAAAAAAGAAAAAAAAAAAGCCCAGTGCCACTGTGCATTAACTTCCTATTTAATG
This sequence comes from Gallinago undulata, assembly GCA_026546715.1. Classification (NCBI taxonomy): domain Eukaryota; kingdom Metazoa; phylum Chordata; class Aves; order Charadriiformes; family Scolopacidae; genus Gallinago; species Gallinago undulata. The sequence continues at coordinate 149,634,582 of JAOTQQ010000001.1, read as the reverse complement.
TGTGTTTGTTCTACTTGATTTTGGAAAATACCTTAAAATTTTACATTTGTATGGAATAAATTAATTACATATAGGAGGAAAAAGTCACAACATGTCATATGTAGGTCTTTGTATAACAAGACAGAGGAAACATAATTTATCAAAGGAAAATAGAATATCCAGACAAACTTATAGCCTCGAGAATACACAAATGAAATTGAAAATAATATCTCATCTTAATTTTTCTCACACATAGGAAAAATTGTCTATTCATCATTTTAGGAAAGGAATTACAGAAGAAATAAGCTATTTTTGAAGGCTTTAGAGATTGTTACAACATATTAAAGTTAGTATAATACCAGTCTCCAGGACTGATTTATTCCTAGGTATTGAAAAGTTAGGAATGTTAAGAAACAGCCAATATTGCCTGGGTGAAAATATTTCTATCTATTTCATTTCAAGTTTTCAGGACATATTCCCTCCTGACCCTTAGTGAGTGTTTTGTCACCTTGGAAGCATGAAAGGAAAGCTTGCAAAATTTTGACTGCTGAAATTCATGATAATTAGTGAAAAGAAGGTTCACAATATGCTTGTCCTGTCTCCAGCAACTGCTACAACTGACAAATAGAGACATGATACTGTGCTAGATGAAGCATTGTGTGGATTTCTCATGTTACCAAATGAATCTTTTTCCAAGAATGCCTTCCTCTCCTGAAAATAAAAATACAAAACCTTGGATCTTAACATCACTCATAATAAATGCAAGCCACAGGTATGAAACATCATCAAAGACAAGAAATCACCTGTGTTAAAATAGAAGAGATATTCTCAAGAACAAAAAAAAAGACACCAAATCAGTAAAACAAGTTGAAATTTAAAAATAAAAACATGACCACCAAGTTTAATATGTTGTGGGATCAGCTACATATAATTCAATCTGTATACACAAAAAAGAAAATCCTACTAAGCTTCCTCTGGAATTTATGCCTCAGTCCTACTCTCACAGTAATGAATACTTATGAATCTTTTACTGGAATGAATACTTATGAGTTTTTTAATTTTATTGGAAGACATATGGATCTTCCACTCAAGTAAAGTTATTGCTAAGTCTTAATGATTTATTTTTTTAACAGTATAATATTATTACTTTCTAAATGTTCAAGACTTTTCATTTTGGCACTGATTTCCAGTACCTGTTAATAACGGTACTGCTTCTATTTCCTGGAACCAGTATAATCGTTCAGGGGCAACTTGCGCTGCCCAAGGTATTTCTGCGATCATGCTGCACATGCATATTTGAATTATGCATCTCCAGCAGTTAATCTCTCCTATAGTTTGTTCTGTTTGGGCCAATGTAAAGCTTAATCTGGCCCAAACAGGAGGATTATCAGATTTCCCGCAGCAAGGTAATACCTATTTCCCCTTACTCTTAATTTATAGAATCATAGAATGGTTTGGGTTGGAAGGGACCTTAGAGATCATCCAGTTCCAACCCCCTCTGCCATGGGCAGGGACACCTCCCACTAGACCAGGTTGCTCAAAGCCCCATCCAGCCTGGCCTTGAACACTTCCAGGGATGGGGCATCCACAGCTTCTCTGGGCAACCTGTTCCAGTGTCTCAACACCCTCACTGTAAAGAATTTCTTACTGGTGTCTAATCTAAATCTCCCCTCTTCCAGTTTAAAACCATTGCCTCTTCTGTTGCTACACTTCCTGACAAAGAGTCCTTCTCCGGCTCTTCCGTAGGCTCCCTTCAGGTATTGAAAGGCCACTATACGGTCTACCTGCAGCCTTCTCTTCTCCAGGCTGAACAACCCCAGCACTCTCAGCCTGTCCTGAAAAGACTTACTCTCCAGACCCCTCACCAGCTTTGTTACTCTTCTCTGGACCTGCTCCAGCACCTCAATGTCTTTTTGGTGGTAAGGGGCCCAAAACTGGACACAGTACTTGAGATGGGGTCTCACCAGTGCCAAGTACAGGGGGATGATGACCTCTTGAGTTCCACTCACCACACTGTTGCTGATACAAACCAGGATGCTGTTGGTCTTCTTGGCCGCCTGGGCACACTGCTGGCTTATGTTGAGCCAACAGTCGACCAACATCTCCAGGTCCTTTTCCACCAGGCAGCTCTCCAGCCATTCTTCCCCAAGCCTGTAGCGCTGCTTGGGGTTGTTGTGACCCAAGTGCAGGACCCAGCACTTGGCCTTATTGAAACTCATTCCGTTGGTCTCATCCCATCCAGCCAGCCTGTCCAGATCCCTCTGCAAAGCCTTTCTACTGTCCAGCAGATCAACACTCCCACCCAACTTGGTGTCATCTGCAAATTTGCTGAGAGTGCATTCGATCCCCTCGTCCAGATCATTGATAAAGGTGTGGACCGGCCCCAATACCAAGCCCTATGTGACACCGCTTGTGACCAGCCGCCAACTGGATTTAACTCCATTTACCACCACTCCCTGGGCCCAGCCCTCCAGCCAGTTTTTAACCCACTGGAGAATATTCCCATCTGAGCCATGGGCAGCCAGTTTCTCCAGGAGAATACTGTGGGAGACTGTATCAAAGGCCTTGGAAACTATAATAATGAGACTTCTATTTTGTAGAAGTAAGTACAAAATGGAGGAATCCTCTCATTAAAGAAGGCTTTGACAGAGAGTGGAAGAGCAGTAACAAAGAGTGGAAGCTACTAAAGAGTAGCAATATTACTGTTATGCAATTTTGTGATCCAAGATGCAAAACTTTCTAGCTTTTGACTTCTGAAGGTTCAGAGTGGGGTTTTTAATTTGGATTTGGGTTATTTCTACTCTTGTTATCTGCCTCTGTGTTGCTACCATTCATTTTTAACCTAAAATGACACTTTTAAAAAGTGCTTATTTAGTTCTATGTTGAAGCTGAAAAGAACAACCTCAAATCTTTCTTTGAAAGCCACAAAACCTAAAGCCCAGTTATAGTTGCCAGTTCCTTGTACTCAATTGCCCCACGCTTTTTTTCCATGCAATGAAGGTAACATGTGATGTAGTCTAGAAAATCATTCAGTGACCCATCTAGAGCAACATGACTAGAACAAACAGACGACCATGAATCTTACAAGTTGCTACTTGTATGAAACAAGGAATGGGTGGCAAAGTAATGGCTGTCATAGTGATTAAAAGAAAAACCACCCCAGACCAGCCAGATGTTCAGCTGAATGACTTGTGGGTGAGAAACACCGGACAGTTTCATGGATGAAGTGGCAATTCAAACTGCTCCCTTCATGTCTTCTCTTTTCTGATACAGTGTGCCAGAAGCAACAGTAAGAGAAGTTCCATTTGGGATGAGACTAAAGAGTACAAAAAATAAGCTGTATGACATAGTGTCATTCAAAAGGGAGTTTATCCTGTCATTTTTGGATCAGACCTAATCCAGGGTGTTGTATTGATCTGGGTAGCTCTGCCATGTTACCACAGCAAGACTTGAATACCGACGTGGAGAACCCCATGATGGGTATGGTATGGACCTTTGAGGAAAAAACTGTTTCAATGCTATGGAAATTTCTCATTACCGCTGTGGAGATGAGTTTTTTTGGGTATGGGATAGAGGGAGGGAGGAGGGCCTGTTCCACAAGAACTATCACAGTATAAAACACCTCTCACAGGAACATCTAAAGACATTTTATAAACATTGATGGAGTCTCCCGAGACTCTGACAATTTTCAGAAATAATATGCTTGTATTGTGGAAAGTTACTCTGCTGTCTGGAGGAGTTATCGAATTGCACAAACCATAAATGCGTAACAAAGCTCTCAGTAAATGTAGGTTATTGCAGAAGAACTGTAAGAAAATATTGTGGCATAAAGTCGGGGAAGGAAGGAGGGAAGCTGATTGCTCCTGGGAGAGATGCTCTGTGTTTCCACCTCCAGATGTTTACAGCTACCTCTTGTTACCATCCTGCCACCGAGGACATGCAGCCCCTCCTGCAAGACAGTGCTGGTCAGACAGGCTCAGACCTCCCTTCCTGCTATTTAAGCTTTTTCTTTCAGGGTTGCCTGGGACAGGTACTCATCTCACCTCCCCCTTGCTACAGCTCAGTGCCTTGCCAGACTCCAGCAACGGTGGCAGAATAGATGCTTACCTTGCTTTCTGTGTCATAAATTTATGGCTCAGAACACGTGCAGCTTACTTTTTAAGCACATGATTTCTCTCCACTAATACACTTGTCTTAATATGCCTTTAATCTTGTTAGTAGGCAAGTACTTGGAAGCAAACTGCAAAAAATCCATTGTCATGAACACTCACAAGCTAGGTACAATTTTAATTTAACTAATGTTCTTTATTAACATGACGTCTGACAGGCAAAACTATTTCCATTCAAAAAAGAAAATGCATGGGAAATTACAATGACTGTTAATTTCGTGAATACCTAACATTAAGCAAATTATATTATTAAAAATTATGTTATTCCATACAACATCCAGTTGCCAAAACAATATTTCTCAGCACTAATAGCATTTTTACATTTATATCTATAAAGCTATTATTATGCATCCATTACATACAATGATCCTAGTGACTGCTCTCATAACCAAACAGGGAAACACTTCCAACCAACTGGGAAAAAAGGAAAACCAAAAAGAATGGAGCTGTCCCAATGTACTGCAAAAAAGCAATTAAAACTTATGCTTCTTATTTCTGAAGTTATTGGTATTCTTTAAAATAAGCTTTCGGTTTGCACATTTACAACAAAATGGAAAAAGCAGGCCGGCCATCTCTCGGTGCCAAGTCAGAGCAGTGACTGAAATCTGTATATTCACTAGTAGTTATTTTCACAGATTTTCCTCCTGTGCTCCTGGGTCACAAGGATGAGCGATGGACACAGCTGTTGTCACTTCCAGAGAGAGTTAAGCCCTGAATTGCCCTCCTACTCACTAAACTCGCCACAGTGGATTTGGAAGCATGGTTGTTCTTGAGCACCTCAAAGTACCTCTTAAGTACCAACAACTGCACATATCTCTGGCTGGATTGTGTGGGGATTTTTACCCTACAGAGATACAAAAATCCCCTCAATATATATATTCAATTGTCAATTAAACCACTCAAAAATCAATTGTGATTGGACTTCTTCAAGTGAATATCTGGGTGGACAGTGACAGATTTAAGCTGTTTCGCTTGTTCTTAGTGATAACAACTGCCACTCTAAAAGAAGTGTCACAGGAGAGTTTATACAAGGTTTTGCAGACAGGCTGTGCACTTCCCAGAATACACACTATTAGGATTTAGCTCTGCATCTTCAGAAGTTTTAGGTATTACTTTTTTTTTCTTTTTTTTTCCAGTCCTTGGAGTATTTTCACTCCCTCAGCTTAGTGAACTTTATCCTTTCTGTTTCTGTTGTTATTATTGAAAAATGCACAGAATATATTGCTTGAGTGAGTTTTTAGAGTGCGTGGCAGAGCTGTTTATCAAATACAGGGCAGATATGCTACTACTTTGTTCTGGAAAAAAAGTTAATCAGCGATTGCAAAATTTCGATCTGTGTGGACTAAGCCCACTAGATAACAAAGATGAAGAGCCTTTTCCAGATACAATGTTGAAAAATCCAAGCAAAGGCAAATACAAATTTGGTATTGAAAAATGAGAGAAGTCTTAACAGCGACAAAAAGTTCCATGTGAAAAAAATAATGTATATTTGTAAATACAAAAAACTTCCAAGATCCCAGATATGAGGTTTACTCAGCATCCACATGGTTTCTTAACTTAAGGCAGGAATAGTTCACAGAAATGAGGATGATACTGAATTACAACTATTTGTTCAAACAAAGGCATGGGAAATAGGTATTTTCCATATTTATTTCACTTATTCAAATTGCATCCTAGTGTGATGAAAGTTGTAAATTAATATGCCTCAGAAATTTCCTTAATTTAGTTCAGAAACAGTATTATGTGTCTTATTGATGAGTTGTATTCAATAATAGTGAAATACAAATACTGTATGCACAGCTACACTGAGTCAGATACAACTATCAACAAAGAATAAGTTGATAGTCTTTGCTTCCCAGAAGCTCACCCTACATATCTTTGATGTTCTTCTTTTAATTCTCTGCCTCAAACAATGGATTTTTAACTAAGAATGGGATCAACAGCTCAGAGCAGATAAAAAAAGTATATACCTTAAAAAGGCACTGTTAGCTTTATCAGCAGCACTCTCTACTTTCTTTTGTTCACAGAATCGTAGAATCATAGAATCATTTTGGTTGGAAAACACCCTTGGGATCATTGATTCCCACCATCTACCCTACTCTACAAAGTTCTCCCCTACACCATATCCCCCAACACCACATCTAAGCGACTCTTAAACACATCCAAGGATGGTGACTCAACCACCTCCCTGGGCAGCCTATTCCAATGCCCGACCACTCTTTCTATGAAAAACTCTTTCCTAATTCAGTTTAAACTTTCCTAGGTTCAGTTTAACCCTACCCTGCTGTAGCTTGAAGCCATTCCTTCTATTTCTATCACTAAGAGAAGACACCAGCACCAAGCTCTCTACAGTGTCCTTTCAAGTAGTTGTAGAGAGTGATGAGGTCACCCCTCAGTCTCTTCTTCCTCAAACTAAACAGTCCCAGCTCCTTCAATCACTCTTCGTACGATTTGTTCTCCAGGCCCTTCACCAGCTTCATTGCCCTCCTCTGCACTCAGTCCAGCACCTCGATCTCTCTCTTGTATTGAGGTGCCCAGAACTGGACACAATACTCCAGGTGTGGCCTCAGCATTGCTGAGTACAGGGGGACAATCACCTCCCTACTTCATACAAAAGGAAAAGAAAGTGAATTAATCTATGACAGTTTTAACTGGAGATCTGGGCACCTCTGTTAAACTGCTTGATTTTGGCTGGATGTGAGAGTACTCCTTTTCACTAACCATTTCATCAAATAATCTCATCTATTATTTTACCTCACTTCTGGAGTGATGCATGACCTGAAATTTGGGAGTTATCATATTTTGTTTCAAATAATTGGATAATGTCAACTAAAATTTGGTTATCTTTTAAATCCAAGCCTCAAGTCCTTTTGTTGAACTTTGGAACGTAAAGAGACTTTGGCATATATTTCATTTCAGATACAACAAGCAATTAATACAGTTTTGGATCATCGTGAAATTTTCTCCTAATCAGGTTTCTCCCCAAATTCTGTTACTAGAATAGGATCTTGGAGTGTTCTCTTTCAGCTATAAGGAGGCTTCAGTGTCCATACAAACATGACAAGAGAGTGGACCTCATTTGTGTCATTTCCATGCTCTTCTCTTCTTATCTGGGAATATCAAAAACCCATAGGTCTTGAAGGATCATTAAAGACCATTTGGTCTAACTTCCAGCACCAAGACAGAATAAAATATACACAAATAGATGTAGGCAAGGTAATAATCTAAATCTGCCATTAAGACCAATTTCTTTTAAATTCCAGGTGAACGTATAGTAAGTTGAAGAAAACAGTTTTTGATTCAAATTCACTTCTCAGGGCCAATTCTGCAAACATGCCTGTGTACTAGTCATTAAACAAAGGCTTAATTCCCCTTGAGTCATTTGAGTTGTCTGCAAAAGAAATTATCTGAATACATGCAAAACACAGACTGAAAGCTCAAAAAATATCCTAATCATGAAGGTACTTGTTACTTTGTGCTGTGGTTTGTTAAAGGGGAGGTTAATGGAAATTGGTGATATTGGAAAATTATCTTTTCTTTGCTTTGAGTATGAAATAATTGGAAAATTAATATGAAAAGTATGCAGAAATTTTTCTAAATTATAAAATAATTATAACACCATTAACTTTTACATTCAAATATCGCCATATTTTAAAAGTCACTGATGATAACCTGCTTACTGTAAATTTAAAGAATAAATATAGAATATAGATCTGTATTCTGACCTAAATTTTTCACTTCCTCGGGCCAACTGCATTGTGTTGACACATATCCATGTTCCTACTGTAGAAAAAGGAGTTATGCCAAACTTGGCTTGTGCTGAGCTTACAGAGAAATTACAATGATTTTAAGCTTGTGCTCAGGAATCAGAAAAGACATGTCAGTTCTTAGCACAAATATTATAAGCAGAATAATAACAGGCTCAAAATTCTATTTCTAAAGACTATATACGCAGTTATAATTGTAGTGAACCTTAAAAACCTTATTTTTTAAATATTGTGATGTTGTACATAAATTGTTAATTTAAAGAACATTATTATGGTTGCAGAAGTCATTTGCTCATGTTCAGCCTTTAGGAAATGCCAGAAGTAAGAGTGCTCATTTCTTTAAAATGTTTTTCCACAATGCTTAGGCCTTATTAAGTATATCAGCTTGACAGTGCCCATTTGATAAACAGCTACTCAACATTTCATTATTGTCGGAGGCTTAGCCCAATATATTATTTACTACAAATGACTCAATGCCTAGTCTGAAAGAACAATCACTATTTTCCTTATGGGCTTTTTGAAGGCTGCCATCATTTATGCTAACCAAAGACCTCAGAAAAATTTTTATCTTTTGCAGGTGAGGCCTGTAACAGGAATCCTCATTTCACAGCTGGGAAGCTGTGACACAGTGATGTCATGTTTGACGTGTCCACAAATACTGAGTGAAAACTGACAGGTTCCCACTGTGCTTATGTGAGCTAAGGTACATGGAGTCCCGCATTCAGACAGAGATGAGTGTATCTCCACAGGACAGGCAAAGAGCCGACGTGAAGATAACCCTGTCCCTCCCACAGCAAAAAGTCACAGTCTTCCTCCTAATCACTGAAACGCTGCAGAGCTCCTTTACAAATGGGACATGAGATAGTTCGGCATGTAGAAAAACTCGGCAGGTTTGCCAAATGTCAGTCTTAGGAAGCATATGGGGCCTTTTGTTGTTTTTTTCTCTCTCTCCTTTGTGAAATTTTCCCCTGAAGCTCAAGAGGGAAGCAACTCCTGAGAACCAACATGCCTGCAGGATGGTTGGGACAGCCACACGCTTCTACAGCAGTCACCAGACCCCAGCACACATCCCCTGGCACAAGGTAGCTATGCTTAGGCCACCACCTCCCGCTGACCATACCCTATACAGAAATAAAGCAGCAGAGTAAAAGGTAAAGACAGAGAAACTGCTGCAGTACTCATGCCCTAGAGCTGTCACAATGGTGACATTCGAACATTAACTTCAGCACTTACATGGTATTCTTTGGGACCATTTATATCTGGCCAAGCCAAGATATTTATTATATAGGTATTTAAATATGAGCTAGTTGCCCTAGGCTTTCTTTATAGTCAATGGAGAGAGAGAAGTTGTTCTAGGGCATGATTCATCTCCTCCTAAGGCAGGTGTCCAAAATAGGTCAGATGAATCATGCCCTAAAAGCATCTGTTTCTTTCCATTGACAGCTAAGGGTCCAACACCAATGAGTTCAAATGCAAACTGCTACCACATAAAAGATTTCTAAAGTTTGGGGGCTGAACTCCACCCAAGTGCTACAAACAGGTTGAAGTGCCACGACTCAACTTTGCCAGGAAAAAAGACCATTTTTTTTATTCATCCTCCAGCCCATTCCCAAAAGTGCACCTTTACCTTTTTCCCTTCACAGGTGGGAGGGCTGTTTCCCTATTTCCAAGGCTCATGTCACCTTGAGCTTTACAGCATGCCCTTTTAGCGGCACTCCTCTAAGTGCTCTCCCTACTTCCTTAGGCACTTCCCCTCCTCTGCAGCCCTCTCCTGAGTGCATTTATCCCTTGCAGCTGCATTTCATCATCCCATCTGCTGTCTTGCCAGTGCCTGCATTAACCATTTCTCTGCTTAAAAGAGCTTGTAAACCCTACCCTACATCATGACTTCAGATACTTTTATTAGCAATTATCCATACTGGGCACACTGAAGAACATCTATGTATGTTAGCTTATTGTATTTGAAGGAAACAGTCTGGACAAGTGATAAAATAATGTAAATATTTAAATCTTCTGCCTCTTTTGAAATAAGAACAAATTTGTCATTTTCCCGTCAAAAAGTATTCTGCACTCTGTGCTGTAATACTAGAAATATTGCAGCAGCATAGTAATGTTGATTCTATAGGTCAATCTTAATGAAAATATAACATGCAAGTATACAGAGGCAAGTTCCATGGATGAAAAAAACACATCTCTTTCCCTTCCAAGTGCAACTACAGTCTATATATTTCAGGGAAAAAAAATGTTAACTGTGTTTCACAGAAGTTCGAGGTTACATTACACTGCACCAACACAAAACGCAGCAGCACAGACAACTCCACAAAAAGGGAGACGAAGACAGTGTCTCATGAATTCTTAATTCATTAAGGAATGAATACACTCCTACAATTTGTAACAGAATAAATCTGTTCCGAAGAACAAGGCAATTTGGGGAAAGGAGGAGTATCTAATCATTTTCCTTTTGATCTGAAGATAGACCTTTTAAGAATCACTACATGCAGCTGAAAGAACAAGAATTGAAGGTAAAAATAAAACTATAAATATTAAAGGCTCTTTAAAAAAAAACAATCTCAGTGAAGTTTTCCCAGTTCCTAAATGGTAGCTGTTATGCAAAATGGTAAAAAGCAGATATACAGAATAACTTTTGTCTCTATAATATACAAATTTTCCTCTTTTTCTAAGCCTTGTTTTCCCAATCCCAAAGTCACCAACTCACCCAGCTGTGAGGAAAACAAAAGCACTGTGTAGTCTTAGTTTTAAACAGCACAAAATAAATACATCATCTTGGTTTTATGTATATGAAAAGTATTACTGAATGAAATGAAACTATTAATTTACATTCAGCTAGGTGTATGTTTGTAGGATTACAACCCATTTCATGATGAAGTGTATTTTAAAACCTGCAATTGTTGAATTTTTCATATCTGACAATTTTTCTTTCTTACGTGGTTCACAGAGGATATGCAAGTATGAGTACAAGGGAGCAAAAATTATCATCATCTAGATTCAGCATTCTTTTCTCCTCCTGAAGTGGGAGAAGAAAGTGTCAGATACATGAATGGAAGGATAATTTCAACAGAGCAAGAATACTTGAGGGTGGCTCCATGGAGAAACTACTCTTTTTAACTTAACTATTTCTATATAGTTTTAGTGCTCATCACCAAGAAGCTATAATAAAAAAATCATGCCAAAACCAAACACATGGTTTTGTTAAAAACATGTCATTGATACACTGAGGCTGTGACCTGGCAAGCTGTGGATATGGGGGAATTGCCATGCCCACCTTGAGATCTGCTATGGGGAACAGTAGCGACTCAAGAAACAGCAGCCTGTCCCTGCAACACAGCTGCAAGAACCGAAGCTCCATCTCTTGTCCTGACTTTACCACAGTGCATTTACCCTTTGACCTTAACAAAAGGAAATATGGAAATAATGCTAAGTTTTATGGCAGCTGTAACTTGGAAATAGACAATTATTTGACAGGGAGAAGAAGGGGGTGTTTATTAGATGCAGTTACTGTCTCTAACTTGTAAAAGAAACTTTTCAAATTTTTTAGACTGCAATGGCTCATTTTTTCTTGAACAAGAGCATACATTATCTCAATAGTAAGCATATTTATTAATCTCACCAGAGACACCAATGATGTCTTCTAAATGGCTCCCAGATTTAAAGGGAAGCTGTGAACTTAAAAATCAGATTTTCAATGGCATCTTAGTGCTCTTTTTCACTTTATTATAAAAGAGGAGATAGCAACCTAAAGCTAGAGAAAAATGGAGAAAAATTTTCTAAAGGTATATATATAAAATGGTCTAAAGTTTTCTCAGGCCAAAATCTCAAACTGGCCTTGATAAAAATCCCTTTAAAAATTGTTCCTATCCATTATTTTTCTTTCCAATTCCTCTGTTAAACATTGTTCTACTATTATTCAAATTAAGCAGAACAGATACATACTAACAGATCAGACATCACTATCTGAAGTGAAAACAGTCTTCCAAGCTTTTAATGTGGCATCTGTGAACCAGCTTTGTTTTATTTCCTGGAAAAGGAGACATATACATTAAACAGGTCAATGTTATTGAATTAAATCATGCTGTTTGCCTGTATTTTCCATGACAGAATATTTGTAATTCTAACATTAACAGAATCTGCTAAAGGTCCATGCTAACATGGAAGAAACTGCAAGATGGCAGTCTCTTATGTAAGTTGCTCAGTTGTGTACACTCAAAACCTAATCATATTGTAAGTTAACAGCTCCTGAAAGAAGTTTACAGATCTACACCCTTCATATCTGTCTTGATCCTGCCGCGATACCCATGGACACAAGCCTCTGTATTGTTATATCCCTATGCACCTTCTAAGATGTTGTCTTTCATCATAATCTCCTTTGTATCAGGCCATTATTTGAGGTTCCCAATTAATTTTAACAGCTTTTGTATTGCACAAGCTGACACACACACACCCCCTCGCAGGTATTGTGGCCCAGGTGTCTCTCCTGGGCCATGGGGAGGGATGGGAGTCCCAGGTGAGGCTGGGCAGGGCCATCAGGGCCCTTGGGTGCGCTCAGGACATAAGTACAAGATAGTAAATATATTTTGGGAGAAGGATATTCTCCCTTATAAAGCAGCTGCTAGTTAGATAAATGGGGAAAAAATTATTTCAAGAATCATAATATCTCAGCTGCAGAATGGTATCAAAAAGAATTAGTTTTACATTCACAAGTCCATATCACTGAAATTATTACCAGTAATGGTTGCATTGTCTTCTTCTGACTATGCTGATGGGTTTAACAAAAGATATCAATTCTACCAGCATACCTCATTTTGCCCTTAGACTGTCAGGACTAGGAAAATACTACCCAGAAAGAGTGTTGAGAGTGGCAATCCTCTTAAAAGCTGTTATTGTTGATACAGCTCCCACCCAGCTGTAAAATGAAAGAGAAGCAGCAGGGGCAGAGGTCTCGCTTTAGGTGGTACAGCTCTGTCTGCCCAACTGCCTCCCACAGACCGGGGTATGCTGGACCAGGCTCTACAATGCGACTATGTTTCACAAACATCCCAGGCACAATGTGGTTGGTGCTTTTCTGCAGGTTTCAAGTAGGGCTATCCCACTCTACTTCTTCATCATTTCAGAAAATGGGAAAAATGAGCATGAAATTTACCCAACCAGTTCCATATATGTAAATTGTTGGAGCCTGGGAGTGTGCAATTCTCATATGCTGCTTTTTCCATGTTTGTTTTTCAGAACCTCATATCTACATGTAGTTTGTTCAGTTGAAGTAGTTCCTGGATATTTATCTTATTCACATGCATTAAGCCTTGTGCCCTCTCCTTGGACATAGCACATGCACCATCTCTTCCTCTTCAAGCTTCTGTCCATTTCTTCCCCATGCTTAGGGAGCAAATCAGAAAAAAAAGGTTTTTAACTTTCTACACTCAACAGATAGATATTATGTACTGGCTTTGACTTTGATATGGCAACTAACTCTGGCACAAGTAAAGTGCAACTCAGTTCCACACTGACCCTCAAAGCCTACACATTTCTTAGCCAGTGTAACTCAGGGTCTCTTAATTTATATGGAAAAAAATAAAAGAGTTCCAACAATCTTATCTAAATTAAGTTTATCCATCAGGAGAAGTACCTGGTATAGCTAACGCCAAAATTCCATAAGTCTGTGTCACAGTCAGCATCTTCTTTTGCAATGTGGTGGAATAGGACCAGTTTGTAGATCAGTTCAATAAGTCATAAGGAAAGAAAAGGTGCAACTTATCCTGAAGTTTTGAGGAGATAATGAATTTCTGCCAGATTTCTGAGTTTCCAGGACAATGTCATGTTTTATTAAGTGGGAAATTGAAAAAAGAATGAACTGGGGAGATATTGCTTTGCAAGGGATTGCTTAGAAAAGATTTGTTAAGGAGACTGACATTTACAACAATTAAATTTATTTATGGTTTGTGCAGCCACTAGAAAAAGTAGATGAGACTGCAGTTGATTTAGGTTAGCCAAACGCATTCTTGGGAAATGAAACAAACAGTGTCTCGGTATCAGCACACCAACTGACAAGTCTTTTAGCAAACTGATACTGTTAAGTGCCCTCCAATGGCCATGTGCCAATACTGTTATCCTGTCTCTAAATAGCTAGCTATCTGTTAAAGTTATCTGTCCAGAGGGAATATCAGCAACGATATTCTGAGTCTGTTTTGATTGTCTTTTTAAATACTGTCTTGGTACTACCAGCACCTTTCCAAGGAAATCACCGTATCTTTCTTCAGCCTTTTTAGCTAGTGCTTTTGGCTAATATTCTTTGCTTGTAGATGTCAGGAATAAAAACATACAATGGGTATGTATATTGCTGTGAATTAGCATCTGTCTCTGATTTCTCTATCAGCTTCTCAAGCCTGTTTGTGCACATGTGCAAGCTTTCACATAATCAAACAAATTAAATAACTTTTTCTGTTTCATCTCCCCATCCACTTGCCTCTCTGAAGCTGTACTGAGGCCAAGCAACATCCAGTGTGTAAAATCACAACCAAGAAGGGCATAGTAAAAATATTCAACAGTTAATAATTATTTTTATTTCTGCATACTGATTATGAATGATATTGGGAATTGGGGCAGATATTCAAGATTTCTGGCCAACACATAACTCTTCAGTGCAGAAAGTCCTAGGAGCAGGTATGTTTCTTCCAGTACTAATTGTTTCTCTTTCTCCTTCATTTAGTTTGTTCTCTTGAGCTAGCAGTAGAGTTTTCTCATTCTTTCTACAGCATTACAATCTCAGATGCCTGCTCACTATCAGCAACTGCTCCACTCCTGTGACACAGACACCTTTATTTCTGAACAGGAAATTTATCAATACATTGGGGGGGGGGAGCAAAAGAAAAAAATGCTGAGGCAATTGCCACAGCCTTCACAGTATTGCTGATGCCAGCCTTTCACAATTCTTAAACCAGGCCTCCACACACTACACGGCAGAATTTAGGGTGAGTGGGAGAAGAACACCATTTGGGTGCCTTTAGTTTACTTTCTGTTTTTTAATCATTTAAATGTTTCCTGATTTTTTTCTTGCAGAAACTAGAGAACTTAGTAAGAACTGTAAATTTTTTTCTGATATTTATCAGAATTTATCACTTGAGAATTGGGCTTGTGTGAACATCATGAGGTTCAACAAGGCCAAGCAGAAGGTCCTGCACCTGGGTTTGGGCAACCCTCAGTATCAATACCGTCTGATGACCGTGATGAAGGGGTTGTGAGCAACCCTGCTGAGAACCACTGGAGGTACTGGTGGATGTAAAGCTGGACACGAGCCAGCAATATACACTCACAGCCCAGAAGGTCAACTGTATCCTGGGCTACATCAAAAAAAGTATGGCCAGCAGGTTGAGGGAGGTCATTCTGACCCTCTACTCTGCTCTGGTGAGACCCCACCTGGAGTACTGAGTCCAGCTCTGGAGTCCTCGGCACAGGAAAGACATGGACCTTTTGGAGAGTGTCCAGAAGGGTAATGGTTTTAAACTAAAAAAAATGTTAGATTCAGAGTAGATAAAAGGAACAAAATTTTTATGCTGAGGGTGGTAAAACACTGGAACATATTGTCCAGAGAGGTGGTAGATTCCCCATCCCTGGAAACATTCAAGGTCAGGTTTGTCAGGTCTCTGAGCAATGTGATCTAGTTGAAGATGTCCCTGCTTGTTACAGGGGGTTTGGACCAGATGACCTTTAAAAGTCCCTTCCAACTCAAACTATTCTATGATTCTATGATTCTATACTGCTCCAAGAACTAGAACCTTCAGAAAACTTCCTAATCAGTGATACATTCAACACCTATGGGCAATGTAGTCCTTTTCAGTCTATCTAGATAAGATTTTCAGTGTATCCTAAATCTACAGTCTTTTTTCCTGCCATTTACTGAAACAGATAATTAAACAAAAATTTCATTAAGCTTATTCTGTGTTGAAATTAATCTCTACAGAGCAAATTTTTGTTGATCGTCAAACAGCATCTTGGAATCAGGGGGGTTATTTTCTGATGTTAAGAATTCGCAACAACAATTCTTGTTTATCATTTAAGCAAAAATTCTTCTAACCAGCATGTTAATACCCACTTGAAAAACAGTTGGAGGTAGGCTGTTGCTGAGGATTAAAAAATAGCACTTGCTACTGTGAGCACATGTGAAAACGCGTGTACGTGCATCTTCAGTTAGAGTTGTGTGCATTCAGCTGTTGTTATTCCAAAAATAATGGATTGGATATAAAATGGTAGGCATTTCTCTGTGCCTTTCTTGTCTGGATACAAGCCAGAAAACAATTTTAAGCTTAACTGAAAGACTTGTTTAAATTGCCTTCACAGTTTTCCACACAAAAATGTTATCCCTTGTACCATTCTTTAAATATGTGTTGGGCTTAGCCAAGCTGTAAAGAAAGGGCTGTGAAATTCAAATGAAAACAAAGACAGTCCCAATTGCTCTGTGACTAGGAGATTTAATTGCTTCTCCATTCGTTTCCTAGGTAGGGCAGTCTGCTTAACACAGGTGCTTGAGCTCTGTATAATTCCTAAAACATGTGGCTGACCTGCAGCTGAGCAGAAATCTTGAGCTATCTACAGCACCACTACATGCTCATTTCATGATGCAAATTATGCTTCTCTTAAACAAGATTTTATGCCTGTGCTGAGCCTTGTTGGCTCACTCTGCCAGATTTGGGCAGCTAATTTGCACTCAAATTTTCTCATACTGAAAGTGGAGAAAGGAAAATGACTGCAGAGGAATAACGTGTCCATCTAACATAAATACACAGATTCAGGCAGAATGGTTTGCTCTTTAGACACCTCTGAGGTATCTGACTCCTTCCACTTGTACTTCTGTGAAAACTGTTTACGAGATTACATAAATTAGAGAGAATTAGGACACTTAAATTGGAACCCATATTAGGTAAAGGTCCTCAGCAGTAAGCTTTATTTGGCAACATCATTTACCTGCAACAGATTCTGACCCCTCAACCTCATATATTGCTGTTAATATTTATTCACTTCTGTGATGTTAATGCATTCAGTTATGGATGCATAGTTGAGCAGAAAATTTAGACTGGTATTCTGGTATTCATGAGAAACCTGGTGATGAGAGTCTCATGTTAACGGATCAGTAAACCTGAGCAAAAATCAGCAGACGAAAAGGAAAAGACAAGAAGAAACACATGGTTGATAGTGTATGTTAACTATTTTTTCTTATTAAACAGAGGTTAAGAGGAATAGGAGCTTTTATAAACATCAAACCCAAGAGCTACAAGGAAAAGAAAGCATATTAATAAATTAAAAGGGAGATTAAATTAGTGATGTTTCAGTAATGATTGTGATACTGAAATACCTTTTAAATCTGTCTTTAGAAAGATAAAGAAGTCTGAATAAATAGAAAACAGTGAAGACACTGTAAAATAAACTATTGAGAGAATGAAGATGAAAGAATGCACGCTACTTTGGATGAAGACTATCATACTGTGCAGCTGGCTTGGAAAAGCCACAGGCAAGTAAGTGCTGGAAAACTCATAGAACATGACACTGGCTCACAAAGGGAAAAGAAAGACAACATTTTTCAAATACATTATTCATTGTAACTACTCATGGTCTTTTATTAGACCAAGTAAAAAGGGCAAATCAGGTACAGCAGTACCAGTAAAATCTGTGTATGGGTATAAAAATGCAAGTAATGTCCCGTAAACATCTTATTAAAATTTTAAAAATGCCAAAACATAAGAGACTTTGCAACCTAGGGCTTAATTTTTCTTTCTACTTAGAGAAATTTTGATTTTTATCTAGTCCCTGTTAATGGAAAAGATGTCTGAAGTTCTTTAAATGACAAGGCAGTGACTCCATGAAAAAGGTATGTTCCTGATGGTTTAAGAAAACCCCTATTTTTTCTCCAGGCAAAATCCAGCGAAAAGGAATACCAGGGGCAAGTCAGAATACCAACACAAAATCCTTGACCATCTTATCTCTATTAAATTATACAGAAAGGAGACAAAAATGGATTTAATTTTAGCAACGGCAAGGACAAATGAATGATCAAAAGACACGGTCAACATTCCTTGTAAAATAAAGGGAAAAATTAACATTAGAGAGTGTCATCCACAGCCATATAAGCTTTATTACTGAATGCCTCCAAATACCAGGACAAACAAATATTTAATGTTTGTATATTTCCTTGCATATCTCCATGCACACACATAGAATAATGTACTTATACTTCTGCAGCAGGGAAAAAACTTCCACTAGTGAGGTTAGAATGCACCCACATGCTATAAGCTGCTTATAATTTTGCCACAGTATAGCTTATGTTCATATAAGATAGGTATCATACAGGTGTGCATGGAGACTATTTTTGGCATGTCATTAAAGGGGCTATTTATACAGGCTTGGGGAAGAATGGCTGGAGAACTGCCTGGCGGAAAAGGACCTGGGGGTGTTGGTCGACTATCGGCTCAACATGAGCCAGAAGTGTGCCCAGGTGGCCAAGAAGGCCAAGAGCATCCTGGCCTGTATCAGCAACAGTGTGGTGAGTAGAACTCGAGAGGTCATCATCCCCC
>JAOTQQ010000001.1:149602300-149615993 GCA_026546715.1 Gallinago undulata | reverse complement strand
TGCTCTTTGGAGTCAAGCAAGGCGACTCCTACGTCTTCCTCAGCTGAAGGGGGGCCATTGCCAGGAGCCTGCCTTGCGAGAGAGACTCCCTCCCCTCACCCCCTGGACTCCGATTGCCCTCCCTGTTCCCAAGTCCCTTCCCTTGGCCACCTTCACCCTCTGTAAATAGGTTTCAATAGATCACTTGTTTGAACTAAAGCTGTCTGGGAGAGTCTGGGCATCACTTTGTTGGCAAAGGCGGGCATAGGGTGCTGGCTGCTTAGCCCCCACAGAGTAGGGGAGCATTTTGCAGAAGAGCGCTGTGAGTCCCTGGCCTTCGGCTTCCCAGGGCTTGTGGGTCAATCCCAGTAGCAGCTGGGCATGACTAGATGATCTCTAAGGTCCCTTTCAATCTAGAAAATTCTATGATTCTGTGGTTGTATGATTTTGAGCTGTGGAGAATTTTAGGTCAAAATCAGAATTTCAGAGAATGGGATGACATGTAGATTACTTCATTTTAATTTTTAAATTTTCAGAAACATGTGTTTCTCCGTCCAGCATGAATTAGGTCTTTTTTGTGTAGAGCCAGTATTACAAGCCAATACTATAGCTGGGGAAAAACAGAACTGCAAAATTAAAACTAGTTTCAGCTTGAGGCTGCAGTTCAGTAAATGTAACTCTAGCTAAATATAGCTTTTCCTTTTTTTTATATAAAAACAAACATGAAACTTGTGCAACTCTATCAAAGTAGTTGGACTTTTTTTTTTTTTATTTGATAGCAAATGATGCCGGTGCCCAGGTAAAAGAATTTAATACTTTATTGTTGAGTAAAATAAATGTTTTTAATGGAGCTGAGAATGAGGGGGACACATAATGGTTGAGAAAAAGGAGACTGAAAAGTTTTAGATGGGGAGAGTCTAAAAAGAAGCTGTTGAAAAGCATAAGAAGTGCTAAAAACAGAAAAATGAGGAGATTTTACAATAGAGACAATAAATTTTTGTCATCAGTTGGAAAACATGTATTTCTTTTTTTAATTAAAATTCAGTTGGATTAAGCTTTGGGGTCCAGTTAAATTAACCAAAAAAATCTTAGATGAGAAGGTTTATATTATGTGGATTACTGGCATATTTCTATAATTAAGTAACACTTCTAATATTTTTTGGAGAAAATAAAAATCCAAAGAAATAGCATTTTGTTCACATAAAGAAATTTTATTAATAATTATTTACCATTTAATAATAAATTAATTAAAATATGCTGATTTGAAATTGGTTAATTATTTCTGTGTATAAAAAAGTCACCTGAAACTTAATGTTCCTTAAGGTGTTTTTTTAAAACTCAGATACCACTGTCATCAACAAGACCTTGTAAAACTACTCCTCACATTGACAGCTGCAGTTTTTTAAGTGTTATATTCAAAAGACTGCAGTAAATGATGCAGAAAATACAAGATTGCAAGGTGTGGAGATTGCTATTAATAACAGGTAGGACAGCAAGAATACTATTTTTGGAGCACACCACTATGAAAATTTGCAATTTTTTTTTTCAGTACTTTAGCATGTACAACTTTTTATTTTTTTTACTGCCTAAAATTAAACTCCTGAAGATGATCTGATGCAATGCTTATCCTTTGATATGTTTGTGTCTTCAAAGATAGTGGATATTCAGAAGCCCTCACTGTGTCAATGCTAAATTCTGGATTCAGTTATCTCTTCCAAGACACCCAGCATCACTTCAAGCACCATGAGGAATCCAGTCTAACCTTAGCTACTACTTCATAAGGCAGAGATTTTCCTAAAAGTCTTGTATTATATTTGCCAGCAGTATCTTAATGGCACTTCACACCTATATTTTGTCAATAGAGTTCTGCTTGAAGTATTTACCTTTCAGAATGAAAGATTGAAATTAACCTAGAGACATTTATGATTCATACTAATAGCACATACTTTACACCTGAGAAAATACTGCATATTTAGATGTCTGAAAATAAATTTATTACATAATTCAGAGTAAAACTCGTTTCCTAGCTTTTGGGGTATTTTGACAAAGGCTCCTATTCTGCATGAATCCCCCACAAAAAGATATTTGCAGAATTGGAGCCTGATAAACGTTATCCTTGTATTTCTCCTTTTCAGTGTGATTGTGACTACTGCCCACATTTGTCCAAGATGATATATAGCCAGACTTCAGGAATAGCTACCATGCTATACTATAACGAACTAATTTGTTATTATATAAATATATATAATTATTATATATTGTCTATTAATATATAAATATATATTATCATAATAAAGAGGTTGAAACCCTCTTGAAAATTTTTCTTTTAAAAATCAGTTAATTACTTCACATTTTGACTTCCTAAAGTTTACATTGTAACTGCCATCCATTGTCATCAGTATGTTCAGCTAGTTTTCATCAGCTAGTTTGCAAGCAAAATAATTAAAAGCAAAGGGTGATGTTAAGAAAGTGGGAAGAAATTAAACTATTCACAGAAATTTTAACACCATCTGCTAAGGTACATAAAGTTTCAAAAAACAGTATAAACTGGCCAAGAGTTAATCACGAAACATAAAGCTCAGAACTATGTTGTATTTTGTTAAATGCACTAGAAAGCAAGTATAGGGGCTAAGTATCAACCAGGTGAAAAATAACATGGAAGTCGTTTGGAAGTCTAAGCAGCTTGTTTGGAAGGAGAAGATCTGACAACTGTAGCCCTACCTCAGGCAATCAGTGTTACTCAAAGAAGAGGTGCCAGTGCATGAACCAACATGTGTTTCTAGCTAGCTGAAGGAGGACTTCACTAGAAAGAAGAAAAGGAAGTCCAGATGGGATGCAGATACACATGAGGAATCAATAACCTGTATTTTGGTTTGCACCAGTTTTCATGTGAATGTGAAGAGTCGGACAAAATTATTGACCACCAAGTAAGGTCTCCTTCCTCAGCAGTGAGATCATGTTTTGGCAATGTAAAAGAGTGGGAGAGAAGACTAATCAAGTCACATAGACTAAAAAGTGTTTTTGAAGAAATTCCAGCAAACATACTGCTGTGTATGCTTTATGGTGTTCAGCAACTGCATACTCTACAGGAAACATCTGCTTAGTATCTTTTACAGAGGATAGAAAAAAGGCCTGGTCGGAGCTGTGTCATGGGCATACCTCCTAACACCTAGGGCCATAGAACAGCTCTTCAGCATGAGAATGCTGAAAATACACTACAGAAAATACTATTTATCTGAAGCTAGCATGTTTAAAGCTAGGCAAGACAGTCAACCTGTGCAGTGTGAAGCTTCTTACTGGTCAGACCAATGCTAAGTACTATTTGAATTTGAAAACAGTGAGGCAAGCAGAGAAAATCATTGTATGCTTATGCACTTCCTCCCATGAGAATAACCAAAACTAACTATTCAGAGCTCAGACCTGTCCTCCAATGTCAAGAAGAGACAATTCTCCTGCTGTGCTGGACAGGAGTACAACACACAGAAGAAGTGTGATGAGGTGTATGCAAACCTGGTGGAAGAAGGATATTCTGCAAGAGCACATATTAACTTCCTCTCTCCAAGTCCAGCAGTTTTCCACTTTTCTGCTCTTCAGAATAGAGGGCAAATACTCCTAGTACTGTAATTACCTAAGCACTATCATTTTCATATAACCGTATTGTTATTATGCATAACGGTTACAAGAACACTTTGACAGCATGCCTGCATGAAGCATTTGAATCATCTTGTAAATGTTACAGTGTCACATAAAAATTGCATGGCCTATGTCAAATTAAGGACACTGAAATCTATATTAAGCCTTAACTCTCTCCCTATCAGCTATCTAATAATCACTAAATGCCCCAATTACACAAAATGCAAAGTCCATTACTTATATTTATTAAGTTTAGATCTCTTCCGTCACCAATAGAATTACCTTCAAACTTGTCCCACGTATGTGTCCAGCTAGGTATCACTTTGCTGTCGAGCTCACAGGAGGGTTTGTGAGGAATCAAGTCTTTTTTGTGAATTACTTCAGTGAAAGAAAGTGCTGCTGCATTTCTTATATTTCTCTATGGATTACGCAGTAGACTGTACTGCTCTGTGTGGTCCTGAATTTTCAAGGGTAAAGAGAGAAGGATTAGGCAGGGCAGTATTTGGAAGGAAGTGTGGCCATCAGTATCTGTTTTCCACAGTGCAAACAGGCAGAAACAGCTGCATGGCGTCGCCAGGTACCCAGCAACTCGCTGCAATTGCAGACTGCAGTATCAAATGGGAGAGCAACTGGCATCCCTTCTAGTGAACACCTGCAGTATAACAGAAGATTTGTGCTAATGGAAACCTCTAAAAACTCACTGTGACATCTATCCAGTCACAAGTCTAAAAGACCGTTAGGAAGTCATTTCAGTTTTCTATAAATTTATTATTTGCAAAGCCAGGAGCCTTTAGAGAGAAAATTGGAGTAGAGGTAAAGAGGAAGTTAGGTCAGATGTTTTATTTGGGGTCAGACTTTTTAGTAGGATCTGTTGTGGTTGAACAAGAGGGAACAGTTTTAAAAGAATAGATCCAGACTAGAAAGAAGGTAGATTCAGACTAGATAGAAGGAAGATATTTTTAGGATGAGGGTGGTGAAATACTGGAACAAGTTGCCCAGAGAGGTGGTAGATGCCCCATCCCTGGAGACATTCAACGTCAGGTTGGATGGGGCTCTGAGCAACCTGATCTAGTTGAAGATGTCCCAACTCATTGCAGGGGAGGTTGGACTAGACGACCTTTAAAGGTCCCTTCCTACTCAAATCTCCTATGATTCTATGATTCTGATTAATTCTAGGCATTGTTAATTAGTTCTTAGTTTTTCCTCAAAGACCCTATTCCAGGGTCCTTACCAAAGAGCTTCCCATTCCAAGGTTTTGAGAAAAAGAGGGTCAGTTAAAAAGAAATTCCTAACTGACCTCCAAATCTGGCCAAATTTGCCTCACAAAGTTGAACGCTGAGCTCTGCTCCAAATGCTAGCTCAGCAAATCTCAACTATCAGAAATGACCCATGTCTATTAAAAAAGTACAGAAATAGTAGCCATTTTAGACATTCTTCTGGGCAAGGCCTCATACACTTGTAACAACTGATCTATAATAGCACAGCCATAGGTATTTCTCCAGACTAAGCAGAATAAATTCTTTAACCCAATGATCAGCATAAATTCATCAGCTTTTTTGACCATTCTAGCTGTGAAGCCACAAAAGCCTCCCAGGATCTAAAATATTCAGCATTGCCTCATCTAGCTGAGGCAGAAGCTTTTAGGAAGAAAACTGGCACATCCAAGGCTTCACTGAGATGTAAACCTTCCAAGGTTAAAATTAAGGATGAAGGCTAAAGTTTGTTGATGCAATGGCAGTGACAAAAGCTGTTGCGCTAGATTAGGTGATATTGTCTCATGGGTTCGGAAAAAGACTACATCAGCCTTATAAACCCTATAGGAAATTAGGTATTTATGAGTCCTCTGCTCTTACCATAACACACTGGGGTGCAGATGTGCTCTCTGCCTCTATGTGAGGAACAGGAACTGCTGCCAAACACATTCAGAAACAAGGAAAAGACAGTCCACAGGATACAAATTGCTACTGTTGTTGCATGTCAGACCGGAAGGAGTTTTGATTCGAATTATGAGTGGCCAGAAATAACGTAAAGAGGCTTGTTTCTATTTGTGGTCACCCCGGGAAAGGGCTGGCTGCTTCAGCATACAGATTTCAGCACTTCTTGCACTCCAGTGGCAGAACAGAGCTCACAGCAGTAAGAGATATATTGCCCAGGATACTTCATGAAGTGATTTGGCATGTAAGAGCCAGATGCCTTCCCGAGGCATCAGCAGATATGTGTGACAGGTAGAGATTAGGTAGGCTTCACAACAAATTTCCCCCTATTACCATAGTTGCCCATCTTGTGCTGATGTGAAGAAAATATTCCTGGCCTTGATGCAGCTACTGAGTGGGTCAATAAGGGTGGTGAGAAGGCCTGCTCCCTGAATCAGCAGGAAAGGTAAAAAGCATATAATGTCTATACTTGCTCTGGAGAAGGCAGTCCAGCATTTGATGCTGTGCTTTGCCACAAGACCTACTTCCAGTCCTGCAAGGGCTAGAGGGATGGGCATGCTGCTGCCTGTTCCCCCTCAGGGGACCACCCGTGACGGGGTGAGCTGAGTCCCCTGGTGTTATTATGCAAGGGCACTTTGTTCTCTGCCAGATGACGAGCCACTGGTCATCTTCGAAAGTCCCAGGGCAATCCTATGAGTCATCCTGTGTTTAATACTCACACCTCCCGCATGCCCTTCTGGGGAGGACAGCCTTGAATGCAAGCCCACAGAGACACCTCTTCGTCGTGAGAAGAACAAAAAAAGTGCAGAATCTCTTACATAAAGGCCTAGAGATGAGCGGTGGAGGAGGGAGAGAGGTTTCTTCCCATAATATGCTGTCTCGGGGAGTCTGCCAGCAGACAAAGCAAGTGCTCTGGAAGCTATTCAGCTTCCTGCGTTGTTGAATAGGTCTGTACCTACTGTGCTCCTACTGTCTCTCTTTAGACTCGAGAATTATTGGGTATAAAACGATGAAATTTTGCCCAAATGTGCTCTGCTCCACAGATCTGCAGAAGGAAGTGAGCCCTTGTCCACTGTTCTGAGAAATAGCAGATCAAATAATCTAGCTAAATGAGTTAAGAGGGTCCAGAGCACCCTCAAAAGATGCACGGCAACACTGAAAGCCACCACGCTGGAAAGATGTTACCCTTTGCTTGCCCTCCACAACAAGGCCCAGATCCTCCAGGGCAGATAAGCGCCCAGCTGCCATTGAAGACATGGCAGGGCCTCTGCTGACAGGCAGCCCGTTTGGGGTGCAGGCTGTGTCTCAACACCGAACAGAACAGTCAGCTGATCCCTGATTTTTATTAAGTTAATCTGTTATTCACAAAAAATCTGTTTTTAGTGCTGCCTTTGATTAGACAATTCCCCTTTAAGGAAAGGATGGGGTCGACTGATGAAGAAAGTACCCTACAGATCCTCCAGTCATAGAGTAGCTACTGAGAGTAAAGTAGACCTCTCCTGAAAGAACCGTGCTATACAACTGTTTACAGAAAAAAAGAAACAACACAAATAAACCTGGAACACTAAATTATTTTCATTGTTTCAGAGCAGTTGTCTCAGATATCCACAGTTAGTTCATTGGACCTCTTAAAAGTCCTTGAGAGGATGTCAGAATTATACAGTGGCTTTTACTCCCTGTAGGTTTAGTAACCAGCATGACAAGAGCCAGACACCTCCCAAAATTGAAGGGGCACTCATGGTCCATGTGCTTTTCCCCTACAGTCTTAATTCATTGGCAGGGTAATCACTATCACAACACACTGAATCTTCTTTAAGGAACTGTAATGAATTAAATTAAGGATGAAAACTGAAGTAGTTCACTATTGGAATATTTTTTTTTTTAATTACCTTGGATTTATTGTTCTTTCACTGAAAACAGTAAGATTGTGAGTCTTTCTAAGTTTTGAAATATCTCACCAATTCTTTGCTTATGCTCTTCAGGCCTGGGTCCTATTGAATGGCACAAACGTTTAATGGTACAAATACTGCTTGTCATGAAGAATTATTTCCAGAAGAAAAGCTACTATGAGAATCCATCTAACAATATGAGTAATGCGAGACGCAGTGACACTGTTCCTTTGAGGCTTTTTTCTGTATTATTGGCTTTCCTGACTGGCTTTTAACAGCATGATGAACCACTTACTGATTATGAGCGATCTCATCAGCGCTAACAACATCCTCGAGACTCAGCACTATGTCTCCTTTGAAATACTTCTATCAATAGCCAAGTATCACATGGTAATTATCAAAGGCATCAGAGGTAATTCAAACTATTTGGTGGCTTATTACAAGTACTTTTGATATACTGCATCTTTTCCTGAGTGCAGATGACCCAGATGTGTTCTAAACAGCTTCAAATTTAACACCTCTGACCTACTCAAGGCTTGATCATAATGCAAAGTAGGATGTCTCTTGCTTTTGTGTAGCTTATATATTCCTAGAGAGAACTTTACCCACCACCACCACCAGCTGAAGTTAATGCGGTAAACAGCTTTTGTTTAAGTTTCTATATAAAGACCTTGCAAGTCACATTATTTGAATGTTGGGTTGATATTCCAACTGGGTTATCTCAGTTTCTTTGAGGGGTGACTGTGCACTTGAGAAAAGGATAGTAATGTTCTCTGGCCATAGGTAGATGACTTGCACAGTAGCCCACCAACATGTTATAGTCATGACTATAGGACTCAGATTCATTCTCTACAATAGACTTAGATTTTGATCATTAATTGATAATTTATGAAAAAATGAAATAAGCAACTTTCTAGTTGTAGCTGTATGGAAACAAACACAGTACCAATAAGATATTGGATAAATTATGTACAACTTTGGATAGTATAAAACAGGCTGAATTTTAAGCATTAACTACAAGAAGAAATTTCCAAATATCATTACTATTCCTACTAAACTACCAATTCTCCCAAAAGACTTAAAATACATACTGCATGCTTTATTTGAAAAACAGTGTCTTTCAAATTATATTTTTTGTTGTTTCACAAGCCAGAAATTACTTTAACTTTACAGAATGCTCGCCATCAGAAGTTAAGCTGTAAAGGGACCACCTTTTTCTCTTTTCCAGTGACTTCTTTGCATTCACCAAAAAATGCTTGTCTAGGCCGTATGATCATCTCTCAGCAGCAAAACATTCCTCTCCTCTAACAAACTCCAGGTGCTATTTTTCAAGAAGAGGAGATGGAGCTTAAGCCCTTATCAACCTCTGTCCCCCAAGCTCCTCACATCATCCCTTGCTCATCACCTTCTCCTCCCTCCATTGCCACAGTCCTGGCAGCTCACCCCTTCCCAGCTGCTTTGTAGGCAGCAGGGAGAAGCTGTACAAGCCACACCACGGGCACATGTGGGCACCTCCCCAGCCCCTGAAGTTTTGGCACATCACACTCCCTCCAACACAGGACTCACATGGGCCCAAGGTGTGACAATTATACCTGCTCAAAGAGATTAAAAAAAGATGTAATCTTTTCCAAAGTAGGCCCTGAACACACACTGCTTGCGATCTGCATCTTCATTGACAATGTGACACATTTGTTGCACAGTTTAAGCTGGAGAAGCTGAACCATATGCTCTGTGACTATTAGTAAACCCATAGCACTTGTCCAAAGGAAAAAAAATGCTATGTGTGTACTGACAAAATCTAACACGTTTCTCCCAAGTAGCCTCATTTACACTGCTGCTCCGTGTATGGGGAAAAACACTTGATAAATAAAACACCTTTCTATGATCCCAGATCCATTTTGAACTGACGTTCCTCACCCAGCGCTGGGTGCAAGGGGGATGCACAGGACAGTTGCTGCAGGAAGCCACCACAGCAGCAAACAGCTTGGAATAATTTAATAACCTCCAGCCCAACACATGCCTTTTCTCACACACAGATACATCTATTTCAGTGTCCTCAGATCGATGCTTTCACGTTTACAGACTGAGGAGCCTCTGCACTTTCATCAGGCACCGCTTTAAGCAGCAGGGACATTTAAAGCAGGGACAAACATTGCAGAACAGCTATTCTGCACCATCCTGTTACCATTATTTGTTTTCTCAATATGCTTCCCGAGGGATAGAAATACACTCCACAGTGTAGAAACAACATCACACCATTATCTTCAAAGCATGAAAAAGATACCAAAGTGAAGCACAATTCAAAGGGTGACCTTTATGTGCTATTATCTGCAGTGCAGTAATTAATTTTATCTGTTATGCACAAATAGAATGAATAACAGTTTTGCAAAATACATGAATGAATGAGTGAATGAATGAATAAATGAACAAATAAATAAATAAATTGAAAACAGCAGAAGCCTCTTCCAAGCCATCCCCCTTTGTTCCACTTTGTGAAGCTGTACACAGGAGGCAAAAATGAAATACAATGGCTAGCAACCCTACTTCTGTGTTTTGAAGTAGTCTCTTGTTCACTCTGAAGTGTTACAAAGAATATTTTGGCTTCCTATTCCAAGAAAACCTTCCAGCAAACAGGACCTGATTCCACCTGTCACCTAATATCAGAGAGAAAAAAGAACTCAACACCAGGCAGGACGGGGCTTTGAGCAACCTGCTCTAGTGGGAGGTGACCCTGCCCAAAGCAGGGGGTTGGAACTCAATGATCCTTAAGGTCCCTTCCAACTCTAATCATTCTATGATTCTATTATATACTTTCAGAGGCAAGCGAAAACTTGCTGGCCCGGGGCAGACCGTGCAGTATTGCTTGGGTAAGGGTGGGCTTGGTCTTCCTGTGGGTGACAGGTCTGGCCCGTAACGGAATAAACTGGGAAGTCAGGGAAGAGACTTCTGCACACCTATCATATGGTTTCAAGCAAACACAGCTGAGGCAGATCAAATAACTGCTTAAACTGTAAAGTTTCTAACAAGGCAGACCACACTACTATGTGCCACACAGCCTATTCATTCTTAGATCATCATGGGCAGATGTCTCAGAGAAAACCCAAACTGGCATTCTTGCATGTATTTTTAAGAGTATGTCTGTATCCATCATCCCTAAATTTTAGCAACAGACATGCTTCTGACCTTAATCCAATGGTATAAGGCCTTGTATTTCTGTACACAAGTCATAGAAAGGAGTTAAGCAGAGCCAAGAGACAGACTTGGCTTTTGATATAGCCTTTGCTCTGCCCCCTCATCAGTACTAGATGTCAATATTTGAAAATAGTTTTAAGGTAATTTTCCATGGAATAATTACAGAAACTCAGAGATTATTTTTTTTTTTACATCAGAAATACACATACATTTTCATTTGTTAGAAATATGCAAAGTCAGTGTTACCTCCTCTTTCACCTTTCCAGTAAAATGAGTATCATACGGAGACTTAGCTTTCCCAAAGAAAGGGGCAGTTCACTGTTTTTTCTGTTTTTTGTGGGGGTTTTTGTTTTGGTTTGGGTTGTGGGTGTGTTTTTGTTTTTGTGTTTGATTTTTTTTGTTTTTGTGGTTTTTTGGTGTGTTTTTTTTTTTTATGTGGTTGGACTCGATGATCTCAGAGGTCCCTTCCAACCACTAAGATTCTGTGATTCTGTGATTCTGTGATTTTAACTTTTGTAATGATATCACAACACTGACTGAGGTTGCTTTTCACCTTCCTTCTGCTGGTCTGTGCTTTGACAGGAGTGAGATACCATGAAGTGTTTTGGGCATGATCAAATCCTCTGCATTTCTGAACTGCAGGTGAATTATTTTTAATCCAAAGACTCAGCTATGCAGCGCATGTGGTGCTAACTCCATGTTCTGAACTCATTGTAAAAACATTGGGGATCTGGTTTTGGGGATTTTCTGCGCATTAGGTCAATGGCCCCTGTTGATATCTAATTTGCACTGATCACTCAATCATGTAAAGCTGTATGTTAATTAGGCCAATAACCGAAACATATTGTAGGGAGATTTAAGCGCTGCAAAGCTGACAAAGATTACTGAAGTATCAAACAAAAGAAGAAGGAGGAAAGAACACATTTCAGTGGGATGTTTAATTGTATGAACAATTTATTTTTAAATGATAGTGAATGGTTTTTTTCATCCTTAATTGAAAAAATAAATTTAATGCAAGAACAGAGAAAACTCTTTACTTCTCCACTGCCACAAACAGTGACAATTCCTAAACCAAGAAGTGCCATAGCACATCAGTAATAGAGTAGCACAATCTTCCATTACTTTATCAAAAGTCTTTCGGTAATTTGGAGCTGTTTTCCATTACATTTCAGAATCAGGATGCTTCATTATAATTTGAGATTTTATTAACAAAATTGTAATAAATATGTAGTCTTCATACTTGTGACAAAAAGCTTGAAAATATGACATGAAGAAGGGTGGAAAGAAGTTACAAAAAAAACCCAACCTGTAAGCATATTGTTTTCACCACAAAATATTTCATATTTTTGAGATTTATTTTACATTTTTAAACCAAGTGTATCTTTTCCTTGTTTATAAACGTTCACATATTTGAGCACTGTATAGTTTTGACTGCTTTTACTTTGCAGGTGGAAAAGCAGAGGCACAAAATGATTTGAGACCCAGGGTTCAGAAATGTTCACTAGCTTTGATTTCTGCTGCACTGAAACTGAAAATGAGCTACTCTGGACTGTATTTTGAGGGTTTGAATATCATTGCTTTCACTGATGTTTTTGGAGATTTGTCAATACTGAAAAAAAATAAAGGGGCTACCAGGAATTATTTTTTTAGAAGAGGCCCATGACTTTAGAATTGAATTATTTTTTTTAGAAGAGGCCCCCTGATTTTTTGATATTTGCTGCAGACATGTTTCAAAGCTCGTCTTTTTTGAAGGAACTTGCTGATTTTATGTGTTACACCTTCCAAATGTTGTTATGTGCAGATGTATCCGTAGCCCAATTCACCTGTTATTCTTGATGTTAAAATCTATTGAAAAGTCTCACATTCTTGGGAGAATAAACATCACTTTATCCTGTAAGTGATTGCAGGGATTATAGTAAGAATTTTAAAGGATAAAAGATATTATTCAACTTGAGTAAAGAAATAAAAATCTGGTCAAATTTAAATACTAGGCTTTCAAGGAGTTTACAAGTCTTAGAAGGATTACCAGGTTAAATAATGTTGTATTTGGAAAATTTCTGTTATACTCTACATGGGAAAATATATCCCAATAGTGGGGTTGTGCTAACATCAAGTATCTTGCTATTAATATGCCTCAGCTGTATTTTAACCCTTTTTTGTTTTGTTAGTTCAAGTTTATATTTTGCACTTTATATGAACCCTTCGCGTTATGCTGTCACTTCTTTTTTTTCTACCAGCATATCACAGAATCTCAGAATCACAGAATCACAGAATAATATAGGCACAAAGCTGATGG
This sequence comes from Gallinago undulata, assembly GCA_026546715.1. Taxonomy (NCBI): domain Eukaryota; kingdom Metazoa; phylum Chordata; class Aves; order Charadriiformes; family Scolopacidae; genus Gallinago; species Gallinago undulata. The sequence goes on along the minus strand of JAOTQQ010000001.1, from coordinate 149,603,070 downwards.
CCTAATGAAACAGTGATGCTACAAGAAGAGAATTAGCACCAAGCCTCTTCAGAAGAAAAATGCATAAAGAAATAATTAATCTGTTAATAAGATAGCTAATAAAATAAAATAGTAGAAGTCAAATGAATTAGCTTACAAAAAGATGGTTTTCACCCCAAATATACACTATTTCAAATAAGGCTTATATTTGTGCAAACAACACTTACATTATCTGGTTTTGAATTGCTATAAAGAAAATGAGGAATTATCATTTCACTAGAGATTATTTATTTTCATTTACTATCAACAGCATGCTCTATATCTGATGGGTTCCTTTAGTTTGGAGTCTGGTTTTATTTGTACTGGAGCAAGAAAATACTTAATGTATTTTGCTTTCAAACATCTGTTTCTATCATTGCCAGTAGATGTTTATTGCAGCTAGTCAACCCTGAGGGAGATTTACCTATTGATTATTGGACTTTGCCCAACATAATAATTTACCACTAATTCTTCTTATGATAATAGGATCATACTGGAGGCAAAGTATTTCTTGCCTGAAAAAATACAATAAGATGAAACCAAATTAGGAGGGCTGCCTGACACTCCAGAGGGCTGTGCCACCATCCAGCGAGACCTGAACAGGCTGGAGAGCTGGGCAGAGAAGAACCTAATGAGGTTCAACAAGGACAAGTGTAGGATCCTGTACCTGGGGAAGAAGAACCCCAGGCACCAATACAGGTTAGGGATGGATCTTCTGGGAAGCACTACTGAGGAGAAGGATCTGGGAGTCC
>JAOTQQ010000001.1:149573637-149598500 GCA_026546715.1 Gallinago undulata | reverse complement strand
AGAAAGAAAGAAAGAAAGAAAGAAAGAAAGAAAGAAAGAAAGAAAGAAAGAAAGAAAGAAAGAAAGAAAGAAAAGGATGTTTAAATTAAAACTTTAAGAATAAGAAACTATCCAAGATAGACAGTAGGGGTTTGAATGGAATTTCAATAGATTTTATCCTTCCTTGCCACTGTATGCCATGGCCTTTGAGAAACACTAACTTACAATCATGGGCAGGGGAGTCAGTGCTTCACGTTGCAAGGAATGCAACATGAATATAACTGGTCTCTAATTCCAGTTTTTAGACATTTATTGAGAGAGAAAAACAAAGAGTAAGGAAGAAATGGGGGTGGTAAATGTACTAGGAGGCAGAGGAGAGAAATTGTGCATGTATGTGTGTGGGAGAGCGGAATGAGTTCAAGAAGAAAAAAACTCAGCTTTAAGTCTCCTTTCTTCCTTTGCATCATCAGATATTGGTCCAGCATCCAACAAAAAGACTTGATTGCTATTGGGAAGCTAATTTATAAGCCTCATTTAAGAATGAAATTCTTTTAGCAGAAACTATGTGACGTAGAACTGAATCAGAAATTGCTTCTTCTGCAGGTAGTAGTTAGGTTCAGGAAGCTAAAAGGAAGAGCTAAGATTTGAAAAAAAAAAAACAACAAAAACAAACAAACAAACAAAACCCAACAAAAACCCATAAAACTGAGAAAATGGAAGAAAAAGGAGAGAGCAGTCTGAGAGTATAACTGAAAAACATGTAATATTTTATATGCACATATAAAAAAACATATAACAATATATTCAAACTACCAGAAAGAACCTGGCTGAGCCAATTCTTTTTTTCCTGTTATGCTTTTACCATTGGGAAATATAAAGGGAGAGATAAATTGCAAAAAATCCCTAAAATTTTATTAGTGAAAGGCATCTGAATCTTATGATTGGTAATCAATATTTTATGAAATTATGAATTACTGCATCGGTGTTACCCTTCCTAAGGGCTCCAGAATAATCAAAGTGGGCATAAACAGCCTACCAGCAATACCCATGAGAGTTACGGCCATAAAAAAAATTATTTTGTTGCAGTATATTTACATTTAAAAGATACAGTTTAATTAATGATCATGACAAGAAACTGAGGAAACGAGAAAGGTGACTGCTGACTCTGGTTTAGGTGCATCAGTTTTGCAATAAGCCTGATACCAAAAAAAAAAAAAAAAAGTGCATTATTCTCCCTGGATAAATAAATTAAATCATTCATCATTTTTAGTCATCAGTTGTGAAAAAGATTACTTCATTCCAAAAAAATGAGGCTAAAATTGGCAGATAAAAAAAATTATCTTTCATGAGAAGCGGCCTTCTAAATTAGATTGCCCCTTTATGAGTAAGCAGAAAAGATTACTATGAGACTAAGCAGATCTACAGGAAAAGGCCTGGAAAAACACACCTTCACTGCAGGAAGAGTCTTAAAGACAGCAGCTAATGCCTCCTGCCTTTTTAAGAGAGTTTCATGTCCTGGAATTCAAGGAACTGGTTGTGGAGCCCATAATACACAGAAAAAAATGCAAGCGAGAAAATAGCAGAGCTGGTAGCAAAAGGAAAATGTGTTCCATGGATGTTTCCAAAGATTTCAGAGAAAGAAAAGTAGGGAACATTAGCCCTGCAATGACTACTGGCTCTGGGGCTCTGAAACTAAACCCTAAACCCCATTTTTAAAACCAATATCAAACTAAGAAGAGCACAGTAACACCTTATTCCCTATCCACATGAGATTAAAAATAAAAAAAGCCTTAGACCAATGACTTCCCAGGGTTAACAGAAAGTTTCCTCAAGAGCCTACAACCATCTAGAAAAAAAATGAAACCCCAGCAAACGGTGGGCTTGCTGGTAGCAATGTTGTACAGGAACTTATTTGTTGAGTTAACAATTTTATTTATTAAAAAAGAAGACAAGGGGAAGAGACACAGAAAAGAAAGGCAAAACACTGGATGCTTTCCATTTCTCAAAGTTAAGATCCAAATGTAACATCAAGATGATGCTAATATTATACAAGCTTGCTGCACTGCACCAAACTCACAGAACATACTGCACTACTTAAAACACTGCCACACTCTCTCTACAAGCAGGCTGACATAAAAGAGCCTCCTAAGTTATTTCTAGCATTAAGCTGTTCATCAGTCAGAGAAGGCATTCATTTCATCATCTTAAAAAGATGTAACATATTGCTGTGTTATCCATTCATTGATATGTATCCAACACTACAGCGGTATGTAAAATCCAAAAGAATTGCGTTTTTTCCCCCTGGACAGAAGCTTCCTTTTGTGAGCAAAAAGACAGTGTTACTTCACCTGCATCATTGAGGCTAGGCCCGCAAGGGCTTTCTGTTATAGAGGATCATGCAGTTTTACAGCAAGACAAGGATCATTTGGACAACGAATAGGATAATTGTCACATTACACTGCAGGAGCAAAAGAAAAGAGTGCTGAAATATTTATAATACATACATCAACCTTTTTACAGTTAAAACATTGAAATCTGCTTAATTCTAGATTAGAAATTTAGTAACAGAAGTCAGGGAGAAGCCTCTTCACAGGAGAAACATGAAATATTTACCTCCCCTACCGGTGTAAATTTTGTCAGCCACAATAAGCCTAATATTCAAAACTCAATCCAACACACTGGCAGAGGATGGACAACACCAAGCAGGTCCAGTCCCATGCCACATACACACCCTGCATTGCATCTTTGGGTTATTACAGCTTGAGACTGCCTGATTGCCCTTATCTTTAGATTGCTCTGGCATCCTCCATTAATATGGGACCTCCGCAGATCATCAGGCAGATTTTATGCATTAACTGGCCAATTAACACCTCTAGAAAAGGCCCAAGGCTTTGGCTGGTTTAACATATACCAATTGGGAGCCAAGATACATGTCCGAGCATTGGCAAACTTTCCTTCAGAGTAGTAAAACATTACAGCCATTTCCTAGAATTTTTAAACTAGGTCTGTGTACCCTTGTTCTAGGAAGGAAGAGCATCACCCGAAGTATGCAAGACAAGCTGCATGAGCTGGTTTCAGGCCCAGAGGCCGGCTCCTGGCTCATTTTATTTACTAGTAAAGACACAACCAAGCAATTCAACCTACAAAGGCACTGAGCAGTCACTTGTTGTATGTACAGAACAGGAGAGTTTGACACGTAGACAATGACTAAGACTCTTATCAGTGGCATGGAGGCAGTCAGACAGAAATACCAAGATGATTTCATCTGGTGATCTGTGGTCCATGCTGAAGAAAAAAGTGAAAAAAATGCCCAAGGTCTGTGCCTGTCAGTGTTAGGGTACCTAGCGTGTGCACCCTGAGTCTTCATAGGGCCATATCTTCTCATAATATTCTACTTAGGGTAACCCTGTAGGAAGAATTTTTTACAAAACCCTTACAGTTTCCTATTTCCCTTACTAACAACCAAGAGTCTGTCAAGAATCCCAGACACCCTCAGGGAAGGTAATGCAGACCATGGCAGATCTGCTTGAAGCGCTGATTTTTCCACAGACAACTATAAATGTCCATTTTAAGATTTAAAACTGATGACAGATGCTGAGCCAGATCGCTCTCCCTCAGGTGCACTGGGGCAAGTGCCAGGGTCAGACAACTCTGTGCTAGAAACTGGACAAGGAGCATGACCTAATTCCAGCACATGTATGTTTCTTGTGCCAGAAGTACCTCCAGTGGTATTACTAGCTGTGTCCCATATGGCCTATTTATGTTCTTATTTTGATACAAAACCACTGCTCATTACCAATACCCCACCATCAACCTAGTGGTTTTACTGTTTCTGTGACTTCTACCAGATACATCTCAGTCAGGAAATCTAAGCCACAAATAAAATGGAATAATCTGCATCATATTTATGATATTATTATATCTAAGCCAAATCTGTTGTTAGTGATTTTCCACAACTGAAGAAAATAAATATCTTTCCTCCTTTGATGGTACACTGATTTTTTCTGTTTATAAATCTTTGGCATAGAGTGTACATGGACATTGGAAGTATTCCACATACTCCTCCATTGCAATGAACTTGCACTGATAGAAGCCTTTTGAGAAGTTAGGGAAAGGAACTATACTGAAGATCTGAACATACTGTACAACAGTGAAAAAGAATAGAGTTGGTGACAAACAGAAAGGTGAGATACTAAAGTAAGAAGGAAGGAAAAACAGGTGAAGAAAATGAGAACACCATGCTGTAGTTGTACTGAGGAATCTGCAAGCCTTAAATACTTGTCACTCACTTAGGAAAGGAGAGGAGAGGAGAAATAAGTCAAAAATATATTATGTATCTACAGGCAGGGTATTTTTATATTTAAAACCATCTGTCTTACAAAAGTTCAGGTCGCATCATTCAGTTAGATAATTATAAGCCCTTCCAAAGACCCAGTTTTAGTAGAAAATGCTAACTTGATATGAGTTCCTGGCCTGAAATAGCTGTAGGCTTTGCTAAGGCATGACAGAGGGAAAATAAATGTGGTCAAAAATCCTTCCAGTTTCAAAAAATCCTGCTCCCTAAGGGAAGGTATAGTTACATTTGTAAGGCTTCTCCAAGTCACTGGCACCCCAATAGCCCCAGGATCCATGATTCAGAGTGCCACAGGCAAGACAGAGTGAACAACATCGCACAGTGGATTTGGATACTGGGATTTATTTGACAACCAGTGAGACACAACAACAAGAATTTTACCCTACTTCATTATGAAGCACCTAGGCTTTCACTGCCCCCAGTGCTATAGTTACTAGATCTTGCCATCCCTTTCCAGCAGGGAGGTCACTGCTGGCTAAGGACAGTGGGGCAAAAAGTCAGGTGAGATCCTGCCATGTCGCTGCTTACCATGACCCATCTTGGTTGTTACAGGCCAAAGTCCCTGGCTGTCCCTGACATTCATCTCTGTTTGGGTCTTTGGTGAGACCTTTATTCTCCGGGGTCACTTCCAGGATCTTTCTTCTAACTAAGATCTTCACCTTCATCTTTCCAAGCTCTCTTCTTTTTTCAGATACAGTTTCCTCTCTTAAGTAATCCTTCCAATTGACATCGCTTTTCTTTCCAGCACCCCATACATGAATGTATGAAGTAAGAAAGCAGAGAAGCTTCTCTCCTTCTTACTGAGCCATGCCTACCAAGTGGTACTGGGCACTTTTCTGGGAGGTGGAAGATTTGGCTAATGAAGGAACTGATCCAGCATTTGCTACTTGCTGCCTGAGCACTTCACCTGGCAAGCCTCACAGCAAAGTGCTCTCCTATCTCCTACACACTCCCACTTCCACCAGCCGCCTTTTTCTTCCTGGACCTCTATGCATGGTCCCTAACCTTCCCCACTCACTCTCATGTTGTCTGTCCTATGCCAGATTGCTTCAGTTTCCTCCTCTTTCCCTTCCCTCTGACCAGTTTCAGAGTGTAAGTTAGAACAGAGCTTGACAGCTTAGGCTCACTTATGCACAATACCCTCCCCATATCTCATTCTGGTATCCTCCGACTACCAAGAGGTTGAGGCTTTGGCCCCAGAGGCATCAAGAAATAGGCTTTTGTCTCAGGCATCTCCAACTCTGCTTTGCATAGCAGCAGTGGGCACTAACACATTGTGCTCAGTGTGTTCAGCCTATGCCAGCAGTGCACCAGGGGGTTAAGGAGAAGCAGCTCATCTTTGGATCCAAATGGGGCTTAAGTATGAGATATTTGACTGTATCAAGAACAAAAGAGCTTATATATTCACAGAAGCCAGATTCCAGGTGCCCGAGAAATTTTAGTCAAACAGCAGCGCTCACACTGCTCTTCCAGGGTTAGGGAGCAGATGAACATCAGTTTCCACCTCACAACTTTGTGTACTGGCTTCTGAATTCTGCTCGAGACACATTTAGATTTTGACATCTTCCTTTTGGGTCTGGCCTGTTTCAGTCAGATTACTCAAATGTGCTCGGTACTATCATTAAAAAGCCGCAAAGCCAATGATTGATGTGATCAAACAAGGCACCCGTATGACTTGCCAGATATAATACTGTTATACACTCCTCACTTTAACACAGATGCCAGAACAAGTCTGGCTTTCTCATTTGAGAAACGATGGGAGAGACGTGTAGCAGACACTCAGTTTACAGAGGCTAAGCCAGTAATAGGAGGTTGCTACCTATCATGATACAGTGACACGTAGTGCCATCAGGAAAGATAAAAGAGTCATGAAAAAAAGTGTTTTCTGTTTAGAAATAAAGGCTAAAAAGAAATTCTTACAGAGTCTCATATATCTGTTTCTTTTAAAAGATTCTGAAATTGTAGAATAATGTTGTGATATCCACTGCCACCCTTCCCAGAAGCAATAGCCTCAGAGACAAATCAATTCATGCTCAGTCCTTTCCAAAGCAAGGCAACCCTGATAGACTACTGAGAACCTGTCAGATCTTCTCATGAAGGCTAGTCATTTTAACATTGTCCTAACTGTAAAATAGGTGGGCAGGTCAGTGAGTGCAATCAATCTTCTCAGAGAACAATAAGCACTAATTACATACTTGATTGTGCAGCTCAAAGTCTGCCTAAATGTGTCCTGCCTCAAAATGCTCTGCCACAGAGTCAAAAAATACACCAGTCTATTTCTGACTGTGGACTAGCACCATGAAATGCTCTGTCAAAGTTAATGACATGATCTTCTAAGGTGCCAAGACAAATCAAACACAAGAGTTACATTTCCTCTTACCTTCAGGGTTGAGGACTAGAATTTTTGTTGCTTGAAATGACAGAGAGCAACACAACCCCCAGATTCCACTGTGATCATCCACTTTTGAGTCAGATATGTAAAAGAATAAAAACCAATGCCACATACATATTACAAAGGCTCAGTGCATACCTTCTATACATAGTTCAGGCACCTTATGCTGTTTTATTATAAATGCTTAAGACATTGCATTATTTGGGACTAAAAAAACCAATGTCTTGGGAGTGCAGCATAAATAAGCTAGTTATTACACTGAAATTTTATATCTGTTCTTTATATTTTAAAAGAAAGGGAGATCAGAAATCTCTGTCAAAGGCTTTTTGAATGGCAAATTGCCCTAAATATGAAACAGAAAATGTAATGCATATAGTTATTATTACCCTCTCTACCCATATATATAGTCATATTCTGTTTATAGATTTTTGGTATCACAACTTCTGTGTTCCATTTCAGCTAATGTTGTATAAAGCGGCTAGAGTATATCCACTCTGGAGCAGCAGCACTTGTGAGGATTACCCACAGCTCTGCATTATACCGCCTATATTTCCAGCATCCACTGAAGACTGACACCAAAAGAAAGATGAATAGTAACATAAAACCATAAAGTAGGCAATCCCTCAGCATGAAACAGATCCTTGTAATCTGACAAGACAAAGGGCAAAGGACGGATAATGGTGTGTGTCGATATGGGAAAATATTGAATATTGAGCCTCTCTTGAGTATTAGTATTTTTATTACCACAACAGCATCAAAGTCAACATCAAGGGCTTGGGTTCCTATCTTACCACATTCAGTTCAAAGATCCCTATTATGAAATTAAATTTCTCAAGATCTCAAAGCACCACAACAGACCAAATGATGGAAATTATAAATTGATCACATCCCCTACGTAATAGCCATCTGACTTTATTCAGTCTTGTAAGACATGCAACACAGCATCTGCATCAGATCTCACATTGATGCTGCAACTGCATACTATACAGATAGATGATGAAGGACAGACTAATAATGAGCAACATCTTCCTCCAGAGGAAAAATCTTGATTACTTCTGTGCCAAGAAGTCATAACAGATGACAGTTTTAACAATGACCTTTAATGCAAATTACCTCACAGCAGGAGAAATACAATTGTTCAGCCTATAACAGCTACACAACCAGTAACAACTATGCAACATTTGTGTAATCACTAGGCTTAAATGGCAAAACACAATCCTAAGCAAACAATTTTCCTTTCCTTATAAGTGATGACAAATGACATCTGCTCTGCCTAAAGGTCATTTGATGGATACAAATGACTTTCCTGTTCCTGACACAATATCTGTGAAGAGGAGGTATGGGCTAATCAACGTTTTATGGCTTTTGAACTCCCTAAAGGAGGGAGTTTACAGAGGAGGTGTAAAAAGATGGAGCAGAGGAAAGGGAAGAGAATGAATTTTTAAAATCTCAACAGTATTATAGTCCCATAATCTTGTCTTCTGTCATGGATATGTTGACGTTCTCTTGTTTCCTCCAAAGAGAATGGGAAGTTAGTGCACTGAGTTTGCTGAAAACAGAGTGTAAATTCCAACACAGGAGACAGAGAGATTGCCAAGTCAGAATAGAGACATCTACATGTGTGCATTATGGTTAATGAGAACCAACTCTACAAATCACGGTAATTCATTCAGGCAATAATGGCTGTTATCAGGGAGAGTTCAAGTATTTGTATAGTTCACTTTTCCTGGACAGATCTGTATGATGCAGGCAGAAGCATAGCTAAATGCAGTGGTTTGCTCAGGTGCTGATAACACTAAACTACAGTAAAAAGAATGCAGTTGGTAATAAGCTTGTGGTTGTGCAACCTATAGTGAAATCTCTGCTTCTGCACCCCCTTGTCTAATTCAGGTGAAAGCTAGTTTGGGGATATCTATACCTGGTCTGATCATATCTTCCATCTGCAACAAAAAATAACCAAAGCTGGGTCCATGTTATGAAAAGTAAGCAGGTAGCAGGAATCCAGTCTCTTCAACTTGCATACATGTTTTAAAGCACTGATTAAGCATCACAACTGAAGTATCAAAATTGCTGATACAATCAAGTGAGTAGTTGCCTTTAAAAGCCCCTGAAAGAGGCCGGGTCTGGCCCCTTTTTACAGAAGCAAATTGAACACTTTATTCAGACCAACTATTTTTAATGTGCAAAAGTTGTTTGTAAAAGTTGTTTGGTAAACAATTAAAATATATAAATGGAAATCAAAGTATTTTTATTAATAACACAAAGGGGCAAGTTTGCATTTTCCTTCCATGCTATTCCTGACTAATTCAACTAACTCCATAACATCAACATCCTACGATCCTGAATCAGATTCTCAAAGTCAAAATGAAAAGGTTGCATCACAAGGAAAAATATTCATTGCTGTACACTGGTAATGGCATAACATTCCCACACTGTCTGTGACTTTTTCAGCAGACTATAGAAAGAATTTATAACAAAATAAAAGTGACAATTAAGTCTAATCACCTATATCAAAGACATAAAGACAAGAAGAAGCACAAAGCAGGAAAAGTGCATTTATAACTGCTTTCATATTTCTCAGTGTTTCTTTTTTTTTGTTTCTGTTTTTCTACTTTTCTTTGAGGGAAAACAGTGAAATAATTAACATATTGTCTAAGATAACTTCTTTTTGCAAGTTTATATTTTCATCTTCATATAAAAATCTATTATGTTCTCTAAAAAAAGTTTACATAAAACTTCAGCTCCCAGTAACTAATGTTTTACCATACGATTGTGAGACACCATTTACAGTAAATTCACATTTTAATTGCTAATTGTTTATTTTTTTGAAATGTGTTTGATGAAAATAGTTTGCATATATGTCTATGTACTTGTGCAGACCCAAGTGTATTCTATATGTAGAATGAAAGAAGCTTAAAATAAGTGATTCGGGCATTACTCTCCCATTTCACCTGGCACTGGATTTTGCCTCAGTACAGCTAACTGTAATCTGGTGATGTTTCAGCATCAATAACACATCTTTTGGTGTTGGCAAGAAAATACATTTGAATTAGTGGGATTCATTTCAATTGGGATCAAAGTCAATTCTACCAAAGCACGTAGTCACTTTGCCTGTCCATCCCAAAGGTTACTCTGGTGCAGACAACCCAAGAGCTCAGTTTGGAAAAAAAAAAAAAAATCCAACAAAGAGCTAAAATTGATGATTACTTACAGCTGAAAAAGGTCAAGAAACAAAGGGCAATACTTTCAGTGACAGCCTAGGTAATTTTGGAGCCTACATCTCATCCTCGTACAGCATTGAAGAAGACAGGGCCGGAGAGCTACCCGCTAAAGGTGCCTGAGGCAGCAGGTAGTCTCTATGTGGATTTCAGCAAGGACTGAAATCCCATTAATTTCAGCTAGTTCAGACCTGTCATCCGACTGGTCATCATTCTCGGTAACCAGTTACTGCACAATGGCTGAACCCCAGGAAATTCCCAGCTCTGCCACAGGTTATTGGTAAAACTATTTTACCAGATTTTTTTTTGCTGTTGTAATGAAAGACATGAATTCCACAGTCACTCTCTTTCTATTACTGCCTGAATCCCTATGCTGATAATTTATTAGGTTTCTCTGTTTGAAAAACTGCAGGTGGTAATAGAATCTGCAGAAGTTTAAGACATGTTCACAGTTTGATGTGGTGGAGTTCATAAAATATAATTACCATGTGGCCATGTGAGCACTGTATTACGAAGGTGTGGATCCTAGCCTGATTTTATGAACTCCCTGTGTACATCTTTGTTAAATTCCAGCTTATATTTTAATTGTGAGAATAGCCTGACATATCTATTATTATTTTTACTTCTATTTCCATATGAAATCTAAAACACTAGCAACATTACTAACTAATGGAGATTCTTGAATCTTGAAAACCTTCTATTTCAATTAAAACATCATCAAAGATAGGCAGATCTGGAAAGTTAAGCCAGGCAGAATGAAAATAAAAAATAACTCATTACCAGACAAGAGACATCTGTCCAGCTGCCAAGATCCCCCAGTGAATTAAACTAGAAACAGAGGTTGCATTTTTTAAGACAGACACTCCTTTATCTCTAGGTGAGAGAAAGGAAAGGATTTAAACATACTGAGTAGCAAACTGGATCTTGCTTCTATATTTTCTTTGTACTAAGTGACAGCTTGGAGTTCCTGCAAAGTGGATGCTGGGTGTCTCTGGTGTCTTAGGAAGGCAAAGGAAAGCCCCAGCCCCTGCGTGGTGCTCATCCTGGCTGATGACATGCTCACAGGACCCCAGTTCACACTGCTCATCACCCAGCCAACCCTAAAGCCTCATTCTGAAGCATTAAGAGACCATGAACTTTTTTTTTTATTTTTATTTTATCAAGGCGAAGACAAGAATATGGCCAGAACAAGAGCATACCTATACTAAAGGAAACTCAAGGGAAAACGTGGTTTCATTTGCAGTGTGCCAGATGGCAGGAAAACATCCTTTCAGAACACCCTTTCTGGTAGCTAAATTAACTAGGGCTGTACTGTGATGGGATGCAATTTGACATTTACCTTCTTTCGTTATTTATGACTCTTGGTTTGGAATACAATGCTCCAAAAGTGGCTTCAGAATATCTCCTGCTTATTTATTTATTTACATTTATCTAGCTCTTCATTGAGAGATTGCTGCTAACCTTATACAAGATGCATGAGTAATTGTCACTTCAGTATTCTTTTAAAATGAAATACATTTTATTATTCAGCATATATGTCATTCTCATCTCCTCTCTTTGCTCTAGAAGTTCCAGCTGTAAGTACCTCTTGTAAATCATGCATATAAACTCTGATATTCCCAGCACCTCAGAGTATATATTTTCTATATTTCTCAGCACATCCTCCATCGTTTGGGGTATGAAACATGCGGCAGAGAACCAATTTGCCTTTTTATTGAAACAAGCCCTTAAAAACAAAAAAAAAAATTGAGATACATGAAAAAGACCTATAAAAGTTCCAGCAAAAAGCAAAGACTAAGTGATGAATAAATTCATCTCAATAAATTGTGCCTGCAAAGAGCAAGTCAAATTCACTATTTTCGCAAAAGCAGTAGTAAATTCTAATATTCAATTTATGTAGTATTTTCTCCCAATTCTCCTATGCATTTAGGGCAGACACTTGATACCATGTCAGCGTAATATTAAGAAAAAGAAAAACACACAACTGCACAGATCATTAAAATATGTCAGCCAGCTCCAGTGCCTCTGGTCTGCCTACTTCCCTTTTTGTTCTAATCTACCTTTTGTAAAAGCGCATCCCCAGTTCTGTTGATTGAATGCACAGTTCTTATTTGGGCAGGCAGCTGGCAAGCACAATGTGAGACATGATCAAAGTGAAAACCAACGCATAGGAAAGGCTTGAGCTCCAGAAAATGAATTACCAAATCTGTACAAATTGAGCATTGACATCTGGACTCGGGGACGTTCTGACCCTGCCTTGGCATGTCAAGTTCAACAATGTGGATGGAATAATTTATGTCAAAGGAAAAACGGCAGATTAGATGATCTAAATAGTATAATTTTGAACGTGTTTGAACGTCATTAAAAATGCAAAAAACCTGAGTATGTTACCAAGTGAATTCACTGTTAGGAGCTATAATTTGTTCATTATCTAACAGGATTTGGCTGAAGAACTGAAGTGTGTATTTAAAGCATTGGTTTAATTCAGTGATTGCAGAGATACTTTCCTGGAGACCGCGAAGGACACCCTTTGATACCAGCTGCACCGTTCTCTTTGAAAGCAAAGGAAGACCTGAAAAGTCCCTTAAATCTGCACCTCTGAGAAAGACCATCCAAGTAGGGACCATATGGACACTGGAACAGGTTGCCCAGAGAAGCTGTGGATGCTCCATCCCTGAAGGTGTTCAAGGCCAGGCTGGATGGGGCTTTGAGCAACCTGCTCTAGTGGGAGGATTCCCTGCCCATGGCAGGGGGGTTGGAACTCCATGATCTTTAACGTCCCTTCCAACCCAAGCTATTCTATGATTCTATGATGCTATATCCATAATCTGGAAGAGGAGGCAGTAGAATCTGTAACCAGTGACTATTGAGCTGCCAGAGAGAAGACGAGAAGGGAGGAGTTATTCAGCTACAGCAGCACTGGCTGGAGTGATTTCAAACCTGATAGCTTGCTAGTGAAATCCACTTGCTAGTGAAATCCACTTGCTATTTTTCAGGAGATAAAGAAAGGCAGAGGAGGGCAAAATTACCTGAGAAAAACTGCCTTTGGAGAGAAAGAGGCTTAGGAAATCTTGTCTTCTCAGACTAGGCTATAGAGCAAAGTAGTTTAGCCACAAACTGCCTGACAGTTTTGAGGTTATTAAAGGATAAGAAATTCTCCTGGTGAGTTTTGGGCTTGCACGATGTTAAAAGCAAACAAACAAGCGAAACTTACTCCTCAGTGGTTCCAGGTTGCTGAAGAAAGAAACCCCTGTTGTACTGGAGGATGATGTATTACCAGATTAATTTGAAAATTTATTCTCTAGTCTCATTCTTTAATCAAGATGGACAAGCATCTTCAAGATTTATTTTTGCTCCATATTTGTATGAAAAAAAGACTGCAAAATCCTGATTAAGTATACAGAAGAACACAGAATCTGCAGTTTCAGATGAGAGCAATGAGTTGATACCTCTAACTTTGACCTCCCTGCAACAGTTCTCTCCATGTTCATCTTACTGCAACAAATTAACAGGAAAGCTAAAATGAATTCTCAAGTCTTTATATTTTATAACACCAGGTTTGTTCGCAAAATATCTAATCTTTTTTCCTCACTGAACCCTTCCTTTCAGACAAAATAGAAAGTTGCTGAACTATCATTTTAAACTTATTGCTCATACTACAGTATTTGATGCATCTTAGAAAGCACAGAAATTCTGGGAAAAGTGGTAATATGTCAGTTGGAGCCATTTCTTCAAGAAGCCTTTAAGATGTCTTCATGACTGGGCCCAAGAATACCACTCTTTACTGTTGACAATTGGGTACCCTGGTTCCTTTGAAAAGGTTACAGCCTTAGTGATATTCAATCTACAAGCCAAAGAAAGGTCTACATTTCACCCACTATCAATTTTAGTAGCTGAGAACAAGGAAGAAAAGAAAGACATCAAGAACCTTGAGAAGAGAAAGACATCAAGAACCTTGAGAAATTATCTCCTACCTTTGGGAGAAAAGAAGAGGGACTGTCCGCTAAGAGCAGGATATCTCTTAATGTATAAATCCAGAATTTTCCATATATAAATCAATTGAATTTATTAATCTATGCATCAAATACTTAAATCAAAGAGATTCACACTGACAATTTCTGGACTGGATTTTAACTCTTATCAACAGTGCTACTTAATAACACATATACACACCAACTTCTGTATTCCCTCAGGATGCTGTAGGAACACAGAGAACCGTTTGTTTGCTGATTTTGCCATACAAAGGCCCCAGCGATAACTCTCACTAAACCTCACCAGGAAAATTGAGATACTGGTAAGAAACTGGATAATGCAGCTTCATTTAACATTTGCCTCAGTTATAAGTTTAAGATACCAAATACTTGTTGAGGCATAGCAATTTTTGAACAAATACAACTTTGTTTTTCCATTTCACTTTTTATATATTATGGCACAAAGAAAAAGAAAATCTGTCCTGGCAGAAAAATTGTAATGACTGTTTTGCTAGTCTCTCTTAAAGGTCAGTGGGAGTAAAAGACTGTAGAGCAGCAAGGCTCAAAACTCACTGTAACAATTTTAGACATCAGAAATCATTGTACCTGGCTGTAAAAACCTTGGCTGTAACAATTACATATTTTCTACTTGTCTCTCCAAGATGAAGTTTGCAAATAACCCAAAATCTAGAGAGAGAAGTGAAAGATAAAAGGAACCTCTTTCTGGCTGTATGGACTTCCTGATTAATCATTTTTCTTCATCACAACAATATTTGAAGAGCTGCGTCAACAAATAGAGACTGGGCATAGATGGTAGAAAGAATATACTAAGTGTTTATTGAGTGTCCTCAAATGGAGATGTGACTAATATAGGACGAACATAGAAAGAGACAGGCTATTTAGATTAAGGTCCTAAAGGAGGAAATCCGTCTTAGATAGTCAAGGGGAGATTCAGCTATGAATGCTACAGGACCTGCAGAAGAGTATGATGCTATTTAAGGTAGCAAGAAGGGGTCTTCATGCCTTGGCCAGCCACATCCAAGAACTATAAAGCAAAGACTACCCTGGCAATAGCAAACAGACAGCAGTGCCTATGTAGCACCATTTTGATATCAGAAGTATTCCAGTCTTTTTAATGTTTAATTCCTCCTAGATATCTTGCTTGCTGCAAAATTAAATATCTCAAGAACCCACATTGTCACCTCAGCCACACAGCTCAAAGAGAGTCTTTGAACATTGCACCACAACTTGCCAGATTCTTATGGTACACCTACGCTGCTAAATCACAGAAATTTTCCCACTGCTTATTTGATATTTCCTCACACAGTCGAAGTATGCATTTACTACCCTCTCTAAAAAAACCCTAGTCACTTTTCTGTGGACACTTCACTCCATAAAGTACAGACTGCACCAAAAGGCTGTACACGTGGTCTGCTTCAAATGCATACCAAGTTTTGCAGGGTTAAGCACTTGCTCCTTCCCCAGGGATTGCAAGAGCCTGGGTACCATGCACAGAAATGCTGCTCTGAAGGGCAGCAAGGTATTCCCCATGCAGGGCCCGGATGAGAACCAAGGCCACCGGCCACACTGTTTCCAGACAGCCAACCTGCTCTGGAGGAGCTAATCCTAAAGAAAATGGTTATGTACTGTATCAAGATCTTTAGTTTTCTTTTATTTAGCAGAAGGAGTAGTCTTAGTGTCCAAAAAATGTCAAAAAAGGTCTTGGAGCCAGTATTTTGAGGATGCAGACCTTTGATGTAGAAGGAAGAAGACTAAAATCAGCTCTGCACCACAAAAAATGAGTCTAAACTCTTTTAATTCTGATGCCAAATTATGTAGGAGGATTGAGAAACTTGTAGGCAAACAGATTTGTCTGGGGAGAAGATGGTATTTTCTTTGCAAAGGAGGTTTTTCTTTGCTTGGTTCTCATTTCACTCATTTGATGGACTTAGTAACCAAGCTAGACAGGGCCGGATAGAAGTTATTTAGGTTTCCTGCTGAGACAGCTGCTTGAGGGCCTAAATATGCTACAATAGTCTTGATGATTCTGAGTAAGAATGGCTGTAAAACCCTTCGAAGGGTGCAGTATCCCCAGTGGGATCCTTAGAAGTTGGTGACTACTACCCCGTAGGCTATGTATCTTCCATGGACACTCTTTGTGACATCTCCTTTGCTTGTCTTCCTATCTTTCACATCAAGGGACTTACATTTGCAGCCTTTGGGCTATTATGGAAATTAAAATACATAGTGTTCAAGATGGAAAGGCTGCTGGTCTGGCTTCTGTAAAGACATAAAAAAAAAAAAATCACCTTTCCTCTGAGTCAGAATAAAATCAAATTATACACCAAGTAGATTAGATTAGAGAAGGTCTGTTTCTTAAAGTACCTTATCTGTTCTATTCTGTTTGTCAAAAAAGTCAAAAAAGCAGGTGGATTCACTGAATGCTGTTTATAACAGCAAGCCTCACACTTACATAGGGATCAAATTCTGATCTGGTAAACGCTTAGCTCTTTCCAACGTTATGTATAATCTTCAACTGCCTCCCAAACAGAGGATTTTAGCAAAAAAAAGCAAGTAAATGGAGACAGGTGTGTAAGTGCATTAATGGCTCCTGCTAAGACTCAGTGATCCTCTTACAGGTACATGGGCTCTAATGGATCCACAGTTGGCAAGAAGCAATGCATAGCTGTTCATGCATAGCTCATCCTGATGGCAAAACAGCAACAGTTCTTATTGAAAAGATCAGGGAATTGAACTTTTTTCAAAAATAGCTTAGCTGTTCGGGAGCTCCCATGGAGGTCTAATGGACACAGGTGGGATGAAAGCACACATTCAAGGGAGCTCAGTGCTTGAGGAGTCCCCCAGAAGGGAAATTGAGAAGGCATCTAGTCCTGTTCCCAGCCTGAAGACAGTAGCAGCTGCACCTCCCTGTTACATGAGGACAGATCTGTTTTCAAGGAGAGGCACTTTATTTTTATCTGATCACCTGAGAGAGTCAGAAGCCTCAGGTGAGCTTTCAACCTCACACGTCTGGGTGAAGGGTGCACATGAGTTCACTGCTTTTTCTGACTGTATCAGTTGACATCACAAAAGATAATGCCTTTCCTTGCAAACTGAGCATCCCTTATATCATTAAACAGTCACCGCTATAACAGCAGCAGTTCTGTGTATGCCATTGTCTTTCTTATTGTTCTCTTCTATTACATGGGTGGGTTATTGCTCCGCGATTTTTTTTAGTCGAGTGGAAACACAGCATGGGAAGTTATGAAACTCTTAAATAAAATATTCTTATGCCACTGGAAAGAATAAACCCAAGAATTTTAAATAAAAATTAGTTCCTCCTTGCCCTTTCTGCAGATGACATCACCCTCTGAAAGTGAAAGACTTTCATCCTAGAAGTGAAAGTCTAGATAAGTTATATTGTATTATCTCCCAGTTAAGTAGCAGCTTATGAGACATCTCAAACAGCCTGTAAATTGAAAATTTCACAACTAAATCACAGTTGCATCACTTTTGCATATAACTATTTACCACTTTTATCTTTGCCCACCCCCCATTCCTGTGTTTTCCTGGGTTTAGTTCTTTTAAACTTTCTGATTAACTAGACAAGCATTTAAGTAACGCACAAAATAGAAATAATAAAGATGAAATAATTGGGATACAATTCTTTCAATTCCGTTAATTGTTGTTAATTTGCTTTAGCTTTATAAGCTGTCTTTTTATCATTCTAATACACTAAGCATGTTTGCTTTTAGAAAGCTTTTATTATTGAGCTTTTTTCATTAATTTCTGAAAAGTAAATATATTTAATATTTTATGTAAACATTTCTTAAAATCCAAAGTATGTTTAGGTCTTTTTCTTCAAAGAAGGTTTTTCAGTCAAAATAAGTTCAAATGCATAGCACTGAGAGGTAGCCCCCCTTTTTGGTGCCCTAAATATTTATACATGAAAACTCATTTACATATGGAAATGGCACTGTTTTTAAGTGTACTGTCTTTCTGATAGTAGACACCTAATTAGATAATATTTGCTATGCATCTATCTAAACCCCTTCAGAACTATAAAGAAAACCTTTACAGCAGTGAAAAACTTTCAGGACTGTGGGACACCAAACTTAACTCTCACTCACCTAACCTGAACATCATTTGAAAATGCAGTGGGTGGTTGTATGTTTGTACTGAAGGGAACAGAGTGCCATAAATTGCCAGAAGAAAGAAGATATTTTTTGTAGCAGTGTATATTTATAAAAGGTCAGCCACCAGAAGCACTGAAAGGTTTAGAATATTGGTCTCTGACAGAGACAAATTAGTGAATGCTCAACAGTGTTTAAGTATAAAGCGTCTTCTGCCCTCTGAATGCTGCCACATCATTATCAGCTCCACATCTGCTGGATGCTCACATACCACTCGCCTAATTTATACAAAAATGGTGCTCATGACTGCTGCTTGTGTTTGCATTTAAGTTTTGGAGCTTTTTCCCCTATAATAAGAAAAAAAAGAACTTTAATAATAGGAACTTTTATAATAGCAATTTCATCTTATATAATACCCCAAAAAAATGAAAACCCGAAACCCATAGGAAAAGAGAATTCATTACGTGAAGGACAGAAAAATGGGAGAAAGGAATAAATGTTAAAAATGCCATTTTGTTGTATTCTGAGAAGTGATGAGAAACTGATACTAGCTCAGAGATGAAAGACATCACCTCAAGGCTGTCCTCTTCATCAGCAATAGCTTGCAACTTGCATAGGCCTTGTTTTAAGAACAGGGAAAATTAGATAAACATAAGGTAAATTTGAGTGGTGAGGATGATTAAATGTTTGAATATCTCTTATTTACTTGAATTTCTCTAGCATATATGTGTATATTCTAACAGCATAGATTGACAAGGCCACTTCTGCTTAGCCCCTTACCTCAGTGTAAAATTTATTTGAGTGCCAGAGCACAATTTCAACCATGATAGCAATCCATTCCAACCTACCTCAAAGCTCATAAAATAGCATTAGCATTTTTGCAGACAAACCAGGCAGGCAACTTAGATAAACATTTTCACTGGCACAAAAACATTTTCAGCATATAACATTCCTCAAAATGATTTATTCATTAGATGGCAGAAAGACTAGAGTATTTTTTCTTGAAGAAAATGTTGTATACATCTTTATTTCCAATCCTCTCTAAATCCTGCCTGCAGGGTGGAAGCCCACAGTGCTAAGGAGTCACATCAGATGTCCAGTGTCATGCAGTGTACGCTTAAATAAACCAAGACTTGGGACAACTTAAAATTACAGAGCAGCAGATGCATTGAGAAGAATGCTGAATTATTCTGACTATAAGACAGGAATAAGTTAACCTGCCATAGAGAGTAACTGAAAGAATCTTTGACTTCTCCTGGTTTCTGTTGGAGCACCTTCGTTCATTTGATGTCCAGATGCCAAATATGATCACCTCTATTAATACGAGCAAAATTCAGTACCTACAGGCTCAGTCTCTCCTGAAACTGTGATACACAGACTATCAGACTTCTCACTGTATTACTTATTTTTTAAAAAAGCTTTTCTTATATATCTTAAAAGCAAGAGAGAATGAGGCATGCTCTCCTTCTGTAAAAGCTGTGGTCAGATACTCCTATAAAAGGGGTGTTCTCTTGCAGCCTCCAGGTGAGCAATTAATAAAGGAAAATTAAGTAGCCCGATGTACTACTGGCCAGATCATTCATTTATTCTGTGATTAAATATTGGACCTCTCAAATTGCAGAGATATTTCCCAGAGATATTTCTGTTTGCTGTCTGATGTGCTTTAAAAGGTTCTCCAAGCCATGGTCCTTTGGGCTCTGACCGGCAGATCACTTCAGAGTCTGCCATGGACACAGCTTCTAGACTAGATCCAATCCCACGCTGGCCCAAAGGGACAGAAAATGGGCAGCAAATTCTGTTGGGTAAGCAACCAGACAAACAGCCTTGCCTACGGAGACATGCAGGGGAGGTGCTGCTGCTGCCTTCTCCTCCTCTCGCCGTCACCCGGGGGTACATACGTCTTTTCCTTCCCCCCTACCCACTCCTGCTTTGGCACTATTTCAAATTCTGCGTA
The DNA here is from genome assembly GCA_026546715.1 of Gallinago undulata. Lineage (NCBI taxonomy): Eukaryota > Metazoa > Chordata > Aves > Charadriiformes > Scolopacidae > Gallinago > Gallinago undulata. Next base: position 149,578,499 of record JAOTQQ010000001.1, on the reverse strand, counting down.
GAACCAGGTGGATCTAAGCTCAGGCCACCCCAAGTCAGCAGAGATTTGGCACTGCCAGTCCCCCTGCTCGGTGCGGAGGCAGCCGAGCCAGCGGCAGCGCGGGAGCAGGCGAGGCGCTGCCCGCTCCAGGCTTCCTACGCAGAGGAAGACCAACAAAGACCTTCAGATTAAATACTGAGTTATATTGCAGTAGTCGTTAAAGGGCCAATTTAGATGAGCTCTCATTTCCTTTTATTATACCACAATTTCCTTTTGTAAGACATACGTTGCTTTCTCACTGGCGCTGCAAAGCGAGTCAGACCTGCGCTGGTGAAGAGCTGTCTTGTACACCCTGAACTTTCTGAGGAGGTGTAACCTGGAAAAGCAGACTTTTCTCTAGCTGCAACTCTATTTATAAACTCTGGTTTTTCTTTCCTATGGATAAGGTTATAAAGGCTCGTTGGCAAGAGCTAAAATTATTTCACCATTTTCTTTACATCAGTTTTATACAAAAATAGGAGATAATCCAATGCCCAAATTGGTCTAGAGAAGGCATTTTAAAAGGATACTACAAAAGAGTTCTCTTTATTGGCATGTCAGACATGAATACTTCATGAAAATCAGACTAAATCTGTATATCAGACTCTATGTAAAGATCTAAAATCTGCCTTTACCAAATGCTAACTTTTCTTAGGCTTGTGTGTAACTTTGGCATGCATGGATCTGACAGGGAACATTTCTCAAGGATTATGTGTTTGTTATAGTATTCCAAATTTGAATTTGTATTTCCTTAAAACCGTTTTCTATTTCTTAAGTAACAAAGACCAAATATAGCTTTCCACAGGAAACTGGCCCTTTTTGAAAAGCTATAGTGCACTCTCATCTTGTAAATCCCTGCCTGGCCTACTGTCTCGGCAACAAACTGGGCAAGGCAAAACAAGCTGCCACTTAAAGGGTCATTTTTTAACATTGCCCACTGAAGGTAAAATGCTACCTGAGCTCCTCACATGGGTGCAACTGAACAAGAACAGCCTCCTTACTTAGCTTGGACTCCATCTAACTTAGCTTAGGTGTTTAAAATTAAGGCATTCACATTTGTGATATTCATCTGACAGAATACAGGTGGCTATTTTAGTATGAGAACTATCACTGTCTTGAGTTGCCTTTTCCTCTTTATTGACTGTTAACTTGGTCTAGGAGAAATAGCTCATATTCAGGAGTCTTCCATACATCATAAATTAATCCAAATGGATTCCACACATAGTCCTGACATTCTTTTGAAGCTGGAGAACAAACCCACGCAGCAAAACATTCTTTCTTTGGTTCACCAAGATTTCAGCTTTTCTACACTGGACTTTAGGGACATCTCATGGGTTCCTTTATTGCTGGTATACACAATAGAAAATAATTATTTTTTTTTAATTTCAGGAACGTTTAGTTTGCATTTCTTTTTTACCTATTTTACAAGATGTCCATCTATGGATAAGCTACTTTGGTAAAACAATAAGCACTCATTTTTCTCAGGATTTTTGTAAAATAGGAAAAAAAAGCACAACTTCTGTGGAGCTTAGGTTTTAAGCTCCCTATAACCTCTTAAACAATAACTGATATATTTGATTTTTACAATTTACATAGTCTTATTTGAAGTCATTTCTTAAAAACTTATCATTCCTAAGGTTTCAGATTTTGAAATCACACAAAGCAAACTGAGAAATATTTTATTCCCCATGAGAGCAAAACAGTTATGCATGTTAACTCAAAAGAGCTTATTTATTGTTCTAATGTAGATGTGGATTTAAAGCATCTAGCTGAACTGGGAAGCAAGGACATGAAAACTTGGGAATTGGCCCCAGCAATATCCCTTTGCTATTGAACATAGGCATCAACAGGCTTTGACTAACTAATAAAACTAAAGCTGAATATCTGTTTATTAGAGCTAGACCAAAATAATGATTAAGAAAAATCAAGTCCTTGTCTGAAGAAAGTGACAGTGGTACCATCATCTACAGCAAGAACCATCAGTGCAGGTGATACACTATAGGTAGGCATGCAGAAACCTCTTCAGCATTGCTGATTATCTCCGCAATGCCTCAGAGAAAACACTTCTGAGAACAGAGATTAACTCATTCACCAGATCAGTGTTATCATTGTCCTGAGCATGTGACATTAAAAGCATGGTTTTATACATCTATAACCAAAGCACACCAATTATGGTGTGAGTTTAAAATCTCCGGAATGACTAACTGAAGGAAACGAGACAAAATAACTGCTGCAACGGAGTTCTTGAAAACTTTAGATTTTCAGTGTGAATAAGCTGAATCTAAAGTTGTGATATTATCAAAACAAAGCTGCAGCCAAGTCTAAATTCTCCTATTTATTTGCAGTAAACTGTACATTTCCCGAGCCATCATATGAATTATTATTTCAGTGGTGTTGCTGTCTGTCCAGTTCCTATGCAAAACAGACAATTTTCTGTCCAGCTCAACATGCCAAGCACTACACTGCAAAACTCAAGACATATATCACAGAGCACACCTCCTTGGCACGCATCTCTCTTTCCACCTAGAAATTAAACTAACGCAATACCCAAAGGAGCTTATGAGAGGAGACTGAATGTTTACCGGGTTGGTCGGTACAGTAGCAGGAGCCCTGTCCACGTTGCCACATGTTCAGGAAACCATAGCCAAACGTCCACTGCATAAATACAGGTTGGCTCCAAAGTGCACATGTATAAAGTCTTCCCTTCCCGGGATGGCTGCCTATGCTCTGAGCAGACTGTGTGCATTGGGATGCAGTAAATATCTGATGCACTTTTTGTGTGTCAGGCTTTCTGCCCATGCCCAGATCAACTCAATGGCACATACACAGTTACTGCTACCCTAGATAAAACAGACGACTTCTGCAAAGGACTGGCATATGCTCTTGTGTTTATGGCACCTGTGTATTTTCAGTTCTCTGAAGTGCTATAATGGACCTCGACATGATTTTATGCTGTTTAAAGTCACAGCATAACTTATGCCACTTATAACTGCTGGGGATCTCGGCCTTTCCATCCAGGAAGGGGAAGAAGGGACCATGGAGTTTTTTCTCTAGGATCCCCATAGAGTAAGCGTCCTTTGCAATCCGTTTCTGGTGATAATATCTGCTGTGGAGCTAGTGAAGGTACAAGGCAAAATCTCTCCTTAAAGATTCAGCTCCAGTAATTTTAACTACATTCATCTGCATTAAATATCAGATAAAAAAAAAAAATGGAAACATTGTGAATTTGCAAAAGACATACGCAGTGCAAGGGAGCTTGTGAATTAATAGGAAGAAGTAAGAAATTGCTTATTCCCACAGAGAAAGATTTTGTTAAGAAAATAAAAAAGAATAAACAATTTTGAATATGCTGTATCTTCAGTGTTGTTAACCCTCATCAGAGAGTGATACTATTAAAATAAATAGTATCTACAGATTACCTATTGGAAAAGCACATTCTATAATGTTGTATTTTTAGTAAGGATATTAAAAGAAAAGAGTTGTAAGCAACCTCGTACCCTCACTGAAGAAAAAGAAGGTGCCCTGAACTTTCAACTCAGTCACTCCTGGATTTTGGAGAGTAAATTGATTTACTTGAGTAAATTGACTAATATCAGTGACCGTATCACTTGTATCTGTGGCATTCAAACCTTACCAGTGCCACATGCTGGAAGTAGATGTCCAACATTTGAAAATTAAGTTCGCAAGTCCTGGATGCTTAAAGTATACTTGACAGTGGAAGATAAGCCCCACTGACTGAAAAGATTTCTCAGTGAAAGCCATTATTCAGAATGTAGGCAAAATGGCTATTTTATTCTTTTTTTCAGTGGATTTGCATTCTTTTATGCCAGAAAGGTTCTTACTGATACTGAACTTCAAGTTAGTAAAGTCAAAGATTATGTCTTTCAGTTTTTTTGATCACTGAATCATTTCCTATCCTTTCAAAACACCTTCTTTAGCAATTGGTGTGTGCTTTTCCTCAGCACTTGATTGTGACTCTACCTTTGAATCATCAGATTCAATTAGTGGTACTATGTTACCTAAAGAGCAATGCTAAATCAGATAAAGAGGATAACAGGGAGCACAAAGTGGTTTAGAGTGAAAAAGGATTAAATGCATTTATTACAAAAGGGAATAAGGCAGTGCCCCACAAGTATTCGAAGACTACTAATGCCATTTTGGGGAAAAGAGATACTTTACAGGGGGAAAACAATTACATTTTAAGATTAAATCAGGAAGCACATTTATGCATATTTCCAGAAAAAGTGCCCTGCATTGAGCCATGAAATAATCCGGCAAGAGAAGAAATACAAATCTCATTTTCTGGGGCTTTTAAAATGGAAGTCAGTATTATTTCAATAATATAGTAATAATACAGTAATTCCCTACTGAAATATAGCAAATGATCTTGTGTTTCCAGGAGACAGGTATGATAGATACTCCTATCCTCACAGCCACAGTAACACCATTGTGTATGATGGGACTGTCTTCTTCTACTAATGTTGCTTGAACAAGATAGGAATACCAGAGATTAATATGTCATAGTTTCCTCCCCTTTACACTCCTGCTGATGCCCAAGATGACAGTGTTTACTGCTTACTTCCACGCCAGACCCACTTGGAGATTTCTTAACACACTGCTTTTGTAAAGAATGAGAGAAAAGGATCTTCATTTACAGCCTTGCTCTGTCTTACACATCAACACAGTACAACGCAGAGCACAAAGCTCTCATCACATCATCATAGGGCCACAAAGACAATTAAGGGCCTGGAGCATCTCTCCTATGAAGAAAGGCTGAGGGACTTGGGTCTTTCTAGTCTTGAGAAGAGAAGACTTAGGGGGGATCTGATCAATGCTTATAAATA
>JAOTQQ010000001.1:149527571-149573537 GCA_026546715.1 Gallinago undulata | reverse complement strand
TTCCACCTAAACATGAGGAGGAACTTCTTTACTGTGAGAGTGGTAGAGCACTGGAACAGGCTGCCCGGAGAGGTGGTGGAGTCTCCTTCTCTGGAGACATTCAAAACCCACCTGGACAAGTTCCTGTGCGATGTGCTCTAGGTAGACCCGCTCCGGCAGGGGGGGTTGGACTAGATGATCTCCAGAGGTCCCATCCAACCCCATATGATTCTATGATTCTATGATCACGATAGGTAATGGCCTACCCTAACATTCATAGAGGGAGCTAAAGATGCCATTTTATAATCTTTTTATTAAAAAATGCAATTATGATTGCATAGACAGTCTAGATACAGTCTCCTGTAACTAAATGATATATGCAAGGTGGTCAGATGAATGATCAAGACTGTTAATCGTATTTTAATTTCCTGTCGGGAACTCAAAATTACAATATACAACTAATACCTCCTTCAAACTTCATATGTATGCCCCAGTTATCTCAGAAGATAAAAAATGCTGTGGTAGCCTTCCAACAATCTACTTGACAAAACCACCAAGCTTTTAACAGTTTCAGATGTTGAGATTAATGTGACAAATTTTAGTATTTCTGAAAAGCTGCTTTGTTCAAGAGCATAATCTTAGCATTATCCGCAGACCACAGAAGTAACAAAGGCTAGCAAAATGTTATCTACTCCGTTTCTTCTTTCCCTGTAAGTCCACAGCGTTTTGGTATAAAGAACATGCAGTTCAATGTACTTTTTCCATAACTACAAAATGAAAACCATCAGACTTTATGCCAGATAATGTTGCAGCAAACAGTTTTACCTACTGTATTTCTTTATTTATATAGAAGTTGACAGCTGAAAAGGATTGTGCTGTTTCTGTCATGGTGCTTTTGAGCGCAAGAACAAATGTGTACGCTGCTCCCCTACAGAGCAGAAGTGAGGACTCGGCTATTGGACCCATTGCACATGGTCAGGCGGAGCAGATGTGCCGAGCACTGAAGTCACCAATGCAGCAGGACTTTTCTTCTGCTTGGGATGCAGAACCAAGAAGAAACTAAACTCGCTGGTGTACTCAGACAGGACTGCTGGAGCCCTCGGCTGCAACAACTTGCTTGCTGAACTTGGCTATAGTGCTTAACTTTCAGCCTGCATTGTGGTTTCTAGTAATGTTCTCCTAAGTTATCTCTCCAGGAGTATTTCAGACCATCCACTGCCACAGAATTACTCTGTTGATTGCTGTCAGAACTGCTAACAGCCTTGTTTCATCACCAGATTTTGAACCTTTCAAAACATCCTCTGAGATGATGAAAATCCTGTTGAAGAACAATTTGAGAAATACTATCTGAATATACAGGTAGGTGTTTTCCCAGAATCAATTTATTTCCAAACTGCTGGGAACTGCTTCCAGACTTGGCATACATGCCTGGTTTTGCCAGAGATAAGTGCTGTTTCCAGTATCACATAGGAGAAAAACAAATGAACACAAAAGGATCTGGAAATGGAGAGAACTGCTTTCATATTACCAATGGGTTTTTCCATTCTTTTTAATGTCTCCTGTCAAGCCGTCACAAAATCATGATCATAAATTCCTTGTCTCTCACCTTTCTCCCTGCCACATACACATCACCATCTCACACACGTAGAGCTGTATAGCTCAGCCAGTCTCCACCAATTGGTCTCCAAGGTTGATCTTTGAAAAGCTAGTAGACCCCACTGTATTTTACTTTTGGTTTATTTGGCATATATTTTTGACGGAAAAGAAATAATATTTTTGTAAAAATTTGAAGTCACTGAGGTATAATGGAAAATACTAAAGGACCTTAAGAGGCTAAAACATCCTGTGAAGAAAGAAAGGTGAAATTCAATTTGGAAATTGCAGAGAAAAATAGAATGCCTGGTAGAAAATAGCCTGATAGAAGTGTTCTACAATACAGTGCTGACACTTTGTACTTAACTAGTGCCTTTCATGGAAGGAGCTAACGTGCTTTACCAGACGTTGGGAATAACTCTTCCATCCGACAGCTGAGGTAGCCGAGATCTCAAACTGTTGTGTGACTTAAAATAAAACAAAGTGAAGAAAAACGCAGGTAGTGGAAGAAGTACAGGCTGTCTGTGGTGTTACATGCCTGGTCACAGGATAAAAGTCAAGGTGAGAGAAAGGCCATCTTTGTGATGGGATTCTTCTACCTGTGTCTTTTAAAATTGTTCCCAGTAGTAATCAACCAGCTTTTTTTTTTCCTTTATTGTTTCTTTTTTCTGGCTTTGGGTCAGCTTGTGATGGACTCTGTTCTCACGCAAGGGAATAAAAGCAGAAGTCTCCCATTACCACCTTAATGCCAATCTCTGATCCTTGCATTTATCTTCTCTGGGGTCCAGAGAAGAAAACCAGTGATGCAAACACACCTTCAGCCTCCCTGGAGATGATAGGAAACCTCTGGACTTAAACTATAAAAGGTTTTTCTTCTACTCTGAGATTGTGTTTGCTCAAAAAAACCCTACCCAAGACTACAGCTTCTGAAACATCTCCTTTTTTTGTTTGGGTTTTTGAGGGAGAGGTTGGGGCTTTTCTCCTTATGGACTAAGCCCTTTTCTTCCTGGGCTTTTTCTGCCATGGTTTCTAAACACTGCTCCATTTAAAGAGATTCTAGGTGGGTGTAAAAGTTATGTATATAAAAGACCTTCAATGAGACAGAGGGTAAGCACATGCTTACTTAGTATTTTGCTGAGCCAATAATCAGTCGCAGGCTAAAAAGCAATGCAAATGCCCTGTGGGCTATGTGTTTACTTTGGCTATCACTGTTCAAGTAACGGCTCCATTTTAGGAACCCCTAACCCCTGGTGTATGGAGAAAAGAGGTCTTATTTGCCACTTCCCTCAGTTGTTAGTAATTATTATAATTCCAACCAAGTTCTCAATTGTGTGAGCTAAATGCTCAGCCCTTCCCTTCATAGTTTCCTAAATGAGAATCTCTGAGCCTAGACAAACATAACATTTAGCTTCATTTAAATACAGAAGAGATTCAGAGCTTACTTTTAAAACTATTCCTAGACCTACTGTTCAAATAATTCATACCTGATCTTTATCTGGTTGTTACATTCATCTAGAACAGCTAAGTGTTTAAAAAAAAAGAAAAAAAGATCTCTATTCCATGGGTTCTTGTTTTAATTTTTTTTTAATAAACTGTCACAAGCAGAATGTGGAGAGCTTTTAAACTGGTTATATAACTCACAGAAAGATCCATTCTCTCCTTAGTCATCAGTAACACTATTAAGCGAGCAGCTGCAATCCACACACACTTTTTTTGCTTTTATCATGAAAACAGAATGAAATTTATCAGTTATCAAATACAATGCCTTCTCTGTATGAATAAATTATCTTCTGGTAATAACTTACAAAATGTTCCAATCTCTATTCATACCAAATGCATCAAGTCATCTGGATGACAGAATGCTACAAAAATTATCTGAACTGTCAGGAAGCTGCAATGGCTTATTGTATCAAAATTATTCCAATTTTTACCAACTCAAAACAGTAGCAAAGAGGGAAAAAAGAGAAGCCTTTCCAGAATATTGGTCATATATAGTACAGAGTGAATCATCATTGAAGAAATCATGTTTGTTCTTTCTAAGGAATCAATGATTTACATTTTAACGACACTTGATGAGAAAGTCATGATCCTTTCTTTCAAACAAATCTCTCCCCCCCCCCAAAAGTGTTATATGAAATTTTGAAAGTATCAATACCTTTATAACACAAATGAATCTACAGTATGAATATTTTCTTATGTTTCCCACTCAGATAATGTCATCCACCATGAAATGATGTAAAGCCTGAATCATTAAAGTTGCATCTGATTTTTAAAATATTTTTAATTTATTCTGGAAAACTGCACTTCAGCTGAAAGGATGTCCACAGACGAGGGGGACATACAGAGCATACCAACAGAGCTGGAAACTAGAAGAGGTCCTTAACCTGTTTTTTATAATTCTGCTGGAATCAGGTCAAAGTATGTTTGACAAATATTTGCATAACTGTAAAGAATGTCTTGATCTACTAAAAAAACAAAACCCATTTTTTTCTGTCCATTTCAGTGATTATAAGCCAGTTCAAGGTTTAGATTTTCAAAGTAGAGCGTCTTTTCAAAAAGATTTCTCATAAAATAAAATTGTAGCTTCATAAATCAGTAAGAGAAGGTTAAAAATAAACTTTTTTTTTTTTTTTTCTGGAGACAGCAACTTCTCCCTCAACTGCAAAAACTTCAAGCAGTTTTCACTTGAGCTGAGTCAACACAGATTGAGCTGAAGCATCTGGTCCTATGGAAGCTGCTGTGAGAGTTTGCAGAATTTTAAATCCTATTTCAGGATCGTCGTGGTGACACTGTAATTATCACACTGCACTACTAAATAGGCTTGAGATCCATTTTAAACACATAGAGCTTGTGCTCCAACATAGCCCAGAAACAGTAAGCTAGGCCTGGCCAGTGGCCTGACTAGTCCAGTAATGTGTCCTACAGCAGCATCCTCGGATCTCGTCAGAAGAAGACAAAAGAAATCTCAAAATAGGCAATTATTAAATAACTCTTTTGGAGGAAAAAGTCTTCTTAATCCCCCAGTAATAAATAAAGTTTGGGTTATGCCTCAAAGTGTTGAGATACTGAATTTTCCAGGGTCCCAGAGGTGGATCCTCAGCACATAGGCTGGTGCAATGGCCATGACTGAGGCACCACCCCAGTTAATGGTGCTTCTTTATAATCCCTGCTGTATGTCAAAATGCTTTATACCCATATAAACCTTCAGTCATCCTTTTAACCCTAACTCTTTTCTTCACCGATAAGAACTGGCATTGTAGACCTAGGACCGTTTCTTGCAGTACAAATATTTAACCCGTTTTTTCATCTAGCTGTCTTTAGCTTGCTCCTGCACCTCGGAATAACCAAAGCTTTAGTTTACTATTTTCATTGTTTGCATTCCTAACTAGCCACCTCCTTCCTAAACTGAATGGTCACAATCTTCCAAATCTTCTTCTCTTTTCCAGATTTTCCTCCTTCTACTATTCATAGAATGAATCATAGAATCACAGAATCATAGAATGGTTTGGGTTGGAAGAGATCTGAAAGATCATCGAGTTCCAACCCCCTTGCCATGGGCAGGGACACCTCCCACTAGAGCAGGTTGCTCAAAGCCCCATCCAGCCTGGCCTTGAACACTTCCAGGGATGGGGTATCCACGACTCCCCTGGGCAACCTGTTCCAGTGCCTCACCACCCTCAGAGGAAATAATTTCTAGTCTAAATCTCCCCTCTTCCAATTTAAAACCATTACTCCTTGTCCTTTCTCTTCACTTCCTGACAAAGAGTCCCTCTCCAGCTCTCCTATAGGCTCCCCTCAGATACTGGAAGGCTGCTATAAGGTCTCCTGGGAGCCTTCTCTTCTCCAGGCTGAACAATCCAGCTCTCTCAGCCTGTCCTCATAGGAGAGGTGCTCCATCCCTCAGATCATCTTCGTGGTCCTCTGCCAGACCCGTTCCAACAGATCCATGTCCTTCCTGTGTTGAGGACTCCAAAGTTGGACACAGTATTCCAGTTTGTTTAAAAAATGTTCTTATCATTGATCTTCAGTCATATTTTTAACAGTGGAGAAAAAAAAAAAACAACACATCAGTAGAATAATATTAATCAATACAGAGCACAGAATCACCCAGATTGCCCAGCAAAAAATACCTTTATTGATCAACCTCACATGCAACAAGGTCCCATGTTCTTCCTCTTTCAGGCTCTGCTTAAGAAAGTTGGCACTGAAAGGAGTGTGCTACCATGGAGAAAGTATGGGACCTTTGTGATCCCTTGAGTGGTACTAGTGGGACCAAAAAGCAAGTTCCAGTCTTGGTGCACTCACTCTATACAAATCACAGCCTTTGCATTTTGCTCATAAATGTTAAAATAGAAATACCAGCAAAATGTGTTAAAGTTGGAACAAATGCACTCCAATGCCTTTGACCTTGTGATCCATGACATGCATGACCAGTAATCAAATTATAAGATGCGCTCATTCTGCCTGTAATTTCCTAAGTAACATCTTGAAGCAGACAGCATTATCTTTTTGATGTGAACCCACAACATGACCTTTATTCCCTTAATGTAGGCCTTAGGAATTTTCTAGGGAAAGCAACAGACAGAACATAGAGCTGATAGCAGAAGGAACAATATTTGACCTTTCTGTTGTTATTAATAAACAAACAACATGCTGCTATTTCCTTAGCATAACACACCGAAAAAAAAGACCTTTCTGTGTCATACATTGCCCTTTCCAAAGCCAGGGTCTTCATCCCTTCCTTCCTTCCTCCCTCCCTTTTTTCAAGAAGGCCATTTGTATCTTTATAATATTACCTTAGTTTATTCCCGGGCAAGATGAAAAATACATATGGTTGTGCTGCTGTTGCAACAATTATTATAAAACTCTTTGATTTTCCTTTTACTCTAACATTTTTCTTAAGTGCTGGTCTCCCGAGTAATCATGGAATTAACTTAAGGAGTATTTCTCCTGCATCAACCTTAACCCTGTCTCCTTTGATCACACATTATCCAAACTAAAAATAAAACGACTGAAAATCCTTCCAGATGACCACAGAAAACATACAAAATTATGCCTTACAAAATGATAGACACAACAAAAATGGGTCTGTTCTGCCTGTGTATAGATGACTGAATTATCAGGAAGGAGGTAAAGTGAGGCATCATCTGGACTTCTGCTACTCTAGTGTGTGGTTTATCCACAGGCAAACAGGAACACATTGCTCTGATTGACAGCGGAAAAGCAAGACTGGAAACTCCCTTACTTTCCTGCCATTTATTGAGGTTGCCATAGTACCTTAGACAAAGAGGCTCTCTAATGCCAACCCATGTAAAAGAAGAGCTTTTCTATTAAATATCTGCATTTGTCTGCTAATATATAGAAGCAGTTCAAATGTTGAACCATGTTGCCCAGAGAGGTTATTAGTGTCCTTGGAAATATTCTGCACTTGACCCTGAGCAACCTCATTTGGTTGGGCCCACGCTGAGCAGGAGTTGAACCAGATGAACTCCAGAGGTCCCCTCCAATCTAAAGTACCTCATGATTCTGTAATATGTATTTTAAATGCTTCATTTTGGCTGTATTGAAAGGCAAGGTTGGTTTTTGGCCAACCCAACCTCAAGCTTTATTCCTGGAAGGAAGCAGGTATCAGTGATCTACATACAGTGCTTCTGGAAGAGAGGGCCTCACATCAAAGACAGACAATCTATAGATTCTCCAAGGTTACTGTGAGAATAAAATATTCAAATAAAAGCTTTTTGTTCCTTGAACCTACCCCTTGCTCAAGGTACAATGGTAGATGCATAAAATTACTACAAGCCATAATGACGAATGGTCTTGAAAAACTCCCTCTTGTTTTCAGATTTTGACAATCAATCACAATCTTTCTTAAATTTCAGAATGACATCTCCTTTTGTATTTCCCATTGGAAGTATCTAACTATCTGATCATCTTTCATTACTTGAAAGAAGGAAAAGTCTGTTATTCATTCATAAATGGGAAAGCAGAAGAAATTGGTCTATATTTTTAAAATGTAAGACTAAGTAACACTAATTCTGAATTGTGAACTTCAAAGAAAAATCTAAAATATGTCGACATCCAAATTTCAAGGAATAAAGGCATCAAATAAAGTGACTAGATTTTAATGTGACCAGTCTGATCTAAACATTCACTGCTGACAGCTAGACAATATTTATGAAAGCTGGTGCAACACGAGCCTGCATGCATAATAAAATGCAAATAGTACGAGTTGTCATTAATCACATTTCATGCAAGTGCAAAGGTCACTTAGACAAAGGCTACATCTATGGCAAACACTGTCACTATGGAGCTTTAAAAAAGTGGAGTGAGGAGGCTTTTAGGGAAGCAAATACCACCTCCTAAATCTGTCTATAACAGGGACTGATTTTCTCCTCTGTGTTTCTTGTCAGAGCGAACATTAGTGGGAAGAAATTACAGTACTGTGCAGATGCTTCCTCCCTGCCAAAATGAAGGCATTTAGGGGAGAAGAAAATAGAAGTTGCCTACTAAGGCATTTGTTTCCTTCTAGCAGTTGGGTAAAAGTAAGAAAAAAGAATTATATAATAGAGTATCCACCAAAAAGTACAGGTATGTCCTGTGTCTGATACTCTAATGAATCAAAGACCTTAAAAAAAAAGCGCATGTGTGCTCACATCTCTGTTACCACAAGTTTAATGCTCTGTTTTTAATTAGATGTGATAACATAGTCAAAACTGATTTTAATGATTAAGACAAAAAGCTTCCTGGTTATGGCGGTGTAGTCTAAAGTGATGAATAGGTGCATTTATCCAGCTGATAAACATGAAAGGAGCCTGGACGGGCTTGTTTTTCCTAGAAATGGTTGCAGAGAAATGGTTATTTAACAAGTCCTTTTATCAATTTTCTATGATATGAAATCTCAAAGATCCCTTATTAAATAAGGATATATTCAAAGGGGTGAGGTCAGAATAAATACGATAAGACTGGCAAAGAGCTTATTGGAAAGTGTTACTTTAAAAACCCTGTGGTATGTAAGATATATCAAACAAGATGAAAGGTAACAAATGTGCTTAATTTAATAAGTATACTTCATTCAGGCCAAAAAACCTACTTTGACTTCTAGGCTGGCTTTTCAGTTATGACAGTGGAAAGATGTACCAGCCAAAAATACAGGAGTTCATCAATTCTTGGGGAAAAAAAAAAAAAAAAAAAAAAAAAAAAGAAAAATCATAAAGAACCACTAAATCACTTAGACGTTTCTTAAAAATTCCTTCCTAGTTTCTCAATTCATAATTCTAAACTCTAATTTGAGGTGAAAACTCGGATTTAAATAAAGCAAATCAGGCTTGCTCTACGGAGTTTGTGTGGAATATCTCCTGGGAACTCTGTGTTCGCAAAACAGTGTCGGATAAGCACTGAGATTAGTAATGCCCAAGAGGAATAGGGGAACGGCAGAAAGGCAGGCAGGCAGGCTATAAGCAGAGTATACAAGAAATGTCTATGATATTCATCAACTCCTTACTTTAAATAACTTTAAAACTACAGCAAAGCATTGATTTTTATGGCGGAGTACTGTCCTAGAAAAAAAAATAATTACCTAGGGAGAGGTTATTCACAGCATTAGCTATAAAGACAGCATGCAGACACTTTGCGCAGTATGAACAAAGATAAAGCAACCCCTTGCCTCTGCCCTAAGCATTGCCTGGTGACTCAAGGAGAACTTCAATATATAAGACCTACTAAACCAAGTAATTTGGTTTTGACTTAAGCCACATTTTCCAGAAAGGTATCTTGTCTAGATTTGAAGACATAAGGCAACAGAGAATATAGTCCTCAATAATTTGTTCCATCTATCATTCACTTTCACCATTAAAAAATTGATGCTCAGTTTCAGCTACCAGTCATTAGTTTCCGTTGTGCTTTCCTCAGCTAAAGTAAACAACTTAATTTCTGACATTTTCTTGTGGCTCTTGTAGACTGTAATCAAAGCACATTACAAAAGACAGGGCTCCCCAAGTCCCTTTCTAAGAGACATTTTCTCCATCCTTAAAATCCCTTTTTAGTGTTTTTCTCCCGCATCTTCTTTTGCTCGAGTCTCTTGATGAAACAGTGGCACCCGAACTGCACACACTGCACTACGTATGAGCAATGGGAACAATGCTGTACCCACCTGCTTTTAACCGCAGTATTTATACTAACATGCTCAAAGACCCAATACAGACTTTCTGCCAAAGTAGCACCCTGCTGCCTACATTGAGGCGTTCACCCACCGTAATTCCCAAGTCTTTCTGAAAGTCGCTACTTTCCTGCACACAGTCTTCGTTTCTGTAAACGTGGTCTTTGTCCCCTGTCCCAGAGTATCCTTTCTCCAGCAGATAGACCTTCCCAAACAATCCAATTGCAGCCCATGATTGCTCTTCCTAGAAGATGCAGTTATGCACTTGTTACAGTGTTCCTTTTGTTGTTGTTGTTTTCAATCAGCAGTGACTTTTAAATTTCATTTTGAAACTTCATGAAAAAACTAAGCAACTTCTCAGATCCTACAAGTCCCAGAACTAGAATGACATGTAGAACTAAATCAACAGCTTTATGAAACTGGATTTTGCTTACACAGTTTTCTCTCTGTCTACCAACCTAATTTATAATCCCTCCAAAATGAAATCAGGGTTGTTTGATAAGAACTTATTTTCCATAAAACCATGTTGACTGGCATTAATTAACTTCCTATCCTTTAAGATGTTAATAATTACATCCAATATCCTTTTTTTCCATTAGCCCAGGACTTATGTTAACTTGTGATTACGCATGTCAGACCAACCATACTTCTCTAATGTTGGAGCAATAGTGCCCTGTGATATTTATCTCAGATTGCAATATTTTTCTGATATTTATTAAAATTTAACAGTAGGGTGGCAGATATCTTCCCAATCAGCTACTTACAAGTTCTGCTGATATAAAAGTGCTAGCAGATGTTGTTTAACATTCTAATTGTTTATGAGCCAGGATCAGTATGACTAAATTATTTTCATGTAATAAGAATACATCATCATATTTCTTTCCAAATACAGAAAAGAAATATTTCTTGAATGATTTTGTTTCTCCTGAATCATACTAACAATTTTATAATTCCCACTCCATATTGAACTGACAACTTTGCCAACATTTCTTTTGTTCTCAAACTATTAAAAAATAATAAAGCTCCTACTGCTGGTAGCTCTGTCAGACATAGATTTTTCCTGTCAACATTTTATTGAGATTTTCTGCTTTTACTTATAATTAACACATTTAGGTTATGATCTCTAGTCTCTGGTTCCCAAATAGCCACGACATTCAAATACTATGGCTAATTCACCACTATCTGTCATACCAAGGACAATTTACTTTGTACTGGTGGCAATATTCTCCAGCTCAGACATTGCTTACTATTTTTTTAAAAAACTTAGATATTTTAAATTTTTTTGTGTATGAAACTGAACACATGCTTTTCACGTTCAGTACCTCTTTCCTTACCTTGCACACAATTCTGTATCTGGCTAGGAAGAGGGGAGGAATCATAATGTGTACTGAAAGTATGACAGCAGAACATCCAAGGTAAAATCTGAAAAGTAACACACTGTGAGACAGCAGGGGTTTTATTCAAATAGTTGCAGCATCCATAATAAAAAAAGATAAATGTCAGCAAGCAATGGGAGAATCTGAGAAACAATACTAGATGATTTAGTCTGCCTTGTAATGATATAAGACATCGTAGAAACATAGAACATTACTGTGAGGATAAATATAAATCCTGACCCTAAAACACACAGGAAAAACAGAGTTTTTGTAGAGGAGGGAAGTAGCATTATATCTGAAAAACATGATAAGAAATCAGTGAAGAGATAACTGCTACAGAATATGAATGAATACAAATCTTGAGTTATATAACACAGTATTGGTACTTCAAAAGCTGGTTGACCAAGAAAAGGAAGTCAGTTGCACCAAGTTAAAACCAGCTCCAAATGTCAAGTGTTTATAAGATATTTCAGCCCCACATGCGAAATATGTCACATGTACTTAACCCCTAATATGATGGCTTCTCAGAACAGGTTCTTTCACAGCATGCAGGATTCAAAGCTAACTCAGGTTTCTCCTCTTAAGCATGCTGGGATAGGTTTAAGAAGTAACTACAGTCGAGACGCTAATTAACAATGACACAATACAATTAAGTTCAGCTTCCTCCACAGAGTAATCATACCATAAAGTAATATTGTCACACTAATCTTGTGAGAGGGGTATTTAAAAAAAAAAAAAAAGAGAAGCAGCTAATCAAAAAGACACAGCCGTAAAGAGTGAGCGCACTAACGTTTTTAGCCACAGCATGAAGAAAACTCAGGACTTTTAAACAGTTTAGTTGGTAAAATATCAATACTTATATCTCTAAATAGTACAGAAAGAGGAAGAAAAGAGAAATAATGGGAAAGGGGTGAGTACTTATATGCTGCAAAGAACTGGAATTTAATTTAAGGCAAGTCAATAGGAAGAAATGACGGCAACTAAAATGCTTCGAGGGAAAAGACCACAGACACCCTGCAGAAGAGTTCAGTGAAGAATTCTGCTCACCCTGCAAATCAATAAAACAAACAATGCTGGGAAGTATGAGGTACTGAATAGAAAATAATTCTGGAATTATTACAAGGCTGATACATGAATTAGTACAGCCTTAACTGGAACACCACGTTTAGTTTTCTGAAAGTGAAGAGAAGCAACAGAGAGTGTGGAAAACTTTCTCCACCCCAAACCTCTAGAGCCACAGAAAGACCAGAAGATATGGATAAAGATATTAAGGCTTAAGTAGGAGAAACTTCAGTGAAGTAGAAAAAAAAGCATTAAACCCAAACAAAACAAAAAAAAAGGAGAGGATGGTCAGAAGGTAGATTTTATACCCAATTTCATGTTCATAGAGATAAGGGGGTGATTACCTGGGCTGAATAGGCACAAAATTAAAAGAAAATTTTTAATAAGAATTTGAACAAATCCAAAGAGTTTGCTCTTCTGTTGTCAAGGCAGGAACTCACAGGTCACAAAGAGCGTGCACATTTTACTGATAACACTTTCATTATATATATAAAGTTTGAGACACAGTTTTAAAGTTTAGGTAGAAGCGCTTCTTAGTTTAAGCAACAAAGCCAAAAATGCTGGTTTGATAATTAAAAAATGGAAGATATACTTGAACATCCTGGGCCAAATGGATCTTAACAGTGAATGACAGCTAATATCATTAGCAATAGGTAATGAGGGAAGATTAGGGTTGCCAGGGAGAGATCACGGTCAAAGTAAGAGCTTTGAAAAATATTTTTGTAGCAGATAAATGTGTGCATGGAAATACTGTCCTCCCCAAGGCCTACCTCTTTCCCCCCATTTTCTGGAGATGCTACAAATATAGGTGAATGAGAAGGAGGAAGCCTGAAGAGACAAGCTGTAGCAAGGAAGATCATCAAGATCATATTGTGCTCTAATATTTGCAATGTAAAATCAGGAAACCTCCATAAACCTGTGTGACAAGACAATATAACCTCACACTCTATATACAATTCATTCAACATATGTAAAACTCAGAAGAAACAAAAACTAACATTTCAGATAAACGTTAGAATTTATTTGACAACTACATTATATGCATATGTATGGAGAGTCTCCTGCAACATCCAAAATAATGTTAGTACTTCAGTTTTCATGCATTTGTAATATTGAACACTGTGTAACGTTCCTTGGAGGCCCCTCTGGTTTAGATATCTTGGTGTCTCATGAAAACCTGCTTCCCAAGGGCTAAGACTCTAGGTAGAAATTTAATTACTGTTCAGAGGAAACAACCTATGGTGCCATAGAGTGTGCTCATAAAGCAGTCTAGAAATTCTGTAAGTGGGAGAGTGTGACACATTAAAGCCCTGTCCAGACTCCATAGCTGAGCCCTGTATGGCATCCTGTCACAATGCCACATGTGGATTAATATAGCCGACCAAGTTAGTACTATTCTGCCTCAATTCTTTAAAGAGGATCTCTTGAGAAATAGCACTTTAGATAATGAGATCTCACAAAATGGCTTACTTGATCATTACAGAACTTTTTTCTCTATAAGTTTTCTGATGGATGTTTCCTTATTAGTGACCCTCCCTCTCTTTGTCTTCCAAAGCTGCTCATTTTTTTCATGAGGAAACAGTCTGACTTTGAGTATGAGGCAGGTAAATATTGACTGGTCCTCATATCAAGTCATACAGTCACTTCAGATAGGCTAGAACAAGATTATTATGATAAAACATGCTTCTTGATCTAGTCTGGGTCAACAATCTTCTACAATCCAGGTGAAATTCAACCAGTCTAATATGGGAATATAATATTAGACATCTAGGTCTGAGTGAATCAGCCCGAGCACTCTGTGTTCACTGCATTCAACTAGCATTTCCAAGGAGTGATCCTGCTCAGACCAAAAAACATGTCTAAAAATGTCAGATGAAACACTTTCTGGAATTGTCTATTTCTGTCAGCTATAACATGAAATTAGGTTTACCAGATCAGATTTAGAGGTTAAATTCTATGGCAACTATAGCAAGATAAGAGGCAAAACCTCCTTCTCATCTCTTTAAGTCTACCCAGAATACTCTAGCATACGCCTAAGCTGCTTCTTTTCCTCCAGCTTTTTAAGGTTCGCTATTCCGGGTACATGCTAATTGTCATAAAATTGGTCCAAGCTCAACAAGGGAGTGGGAAAGGGAACACACTGAACATCCATCTGCTTACCCCTTGCGGATCTTTGTAGAATGTCCTGAATCTGAATAAAATTCTTGGCTCCAAAACCTTTGAAATTTCTCAAAACAATTATCAAGACATGGATCCTACCATCTTATGCCCAAACCTTGATGCACATTTTTTCCTAAGGAAATACATACTGCATCTATTTGTTCTTTTCTTCCCAATCCCATGATATACAAAGAGGTGTCATTCCAGTTACTTTCAGGTCAGCTTCTACAAAATAATTTTTTAAACATTCTGCAGCTTTCTGAAAGACAACTCATTTGCATCAGTTCACTTGGCATTCAAGCAGTGTATGTCCTCGGATGAGTCAGCTCACACAGCACAGAGCCTCTCGAATTGAGACCTGAGCTCCATTGCCTTTTTGGAGGTGTACCACAACTGTGAATCATGGATCCACCTCAGAACCACCTGTGCCACTGGCGAACCAACCCACATCCCATGAAAGTCCAGCACCACAGCTCGGTTAACAAAATGTCCCTTCACTTTGCCAGTACGCATTACATTTCCATTTCGAAGGCATTTACACTGATTATTTTTAGGACTTCCTGCAGAATGATTTTACTACCAGGCATCAAGTCAGAACAGATATAACCCATCTTATTCTCCCCCTCCCCTGTCTTCACAGAAAATCAGTAGAAAAGCCTCGGTGTGGTGAAAAATTACAAAAAATTGCAGTGGAAGCAGAACAAGCTGAATGAACACAAGGTTGATCCTCAGTGCTAGTGCTGTGCTGGAGGCTCAGCCAAAGTCCTGTTGTAGAAAGGCCAGCATCGCCGTGTCACTCCCTCATTATTTTACAGGTTGAAGTTGGAAATCCTCCCTACTAGAGGGGAAATGTTTCTCTCTCCTCTGTGTTTGTCGTGTACCTCCTGAAACAATGCAAGAGAAGGAGGGAAGAAAATCCAGAGAAGCCTCCTAAGTAATTCATAGCCCTTCAGATGGCTACTAGGAGCCAGTAAAATTTTTGGCAGACAGAGGCCAGATGGCTATGACAATTCTTTTCCTTTCCTGCACCAGCTTCACACAGGTCCATGCAGCCAAGCCAGAGAAAGGGCAGATTTTCTCCAGGTCTTTCTCTAGTCCTAGAAACTAGCCATCACCAGGCACTCAACAGCTGGCCGCTGGTAAGATGATGGAGGATGGAAAGATAAGTTTGAAATGTACCATGCTCAACCACATAAATGCCTCAAACACCTGCCTTTGCTTCCAGAAGACTGCTGTATTGCTGGCTTGCCCCATCTCTAGTGGCCTTTTTGTTTTCCATCAGTTAAAAGCTGTTTTCTTCTCACCTTCCTGTTCAAAAGCAAAACTTAGAAAATACCATTAGAAAACCACTTTTTTTAATTTCATTTGAATACACCTCTGAACGAACACTAGCTAGTGCACTAGAAAAATCAGCTATTCAACTACTTATTTTTAATATCAGGTCAGTTTTTAAAATAATTTCAGTTTTTAACATTAAGAACATGAATTCCCTGCACCACTACTGAACTCCAAACGAATTTATAACTACATTGTATATTTCAGTTTCAGAGAAAAACAATTCCCTTACTCTGTTACATATAGAAACTCCTGGTAAACAGTGTTAGCCTAAGCAAGGGGTAACAGTCATCATTTTGCATTGTTTGCTAGTAACAGTCCTCAGTATCTGTAGGTAATGATAATTCTGACAACCAACAATCTTCTCCCAATGAAGGAAAAGGTTTCTTCCCACCTGGATCAAAAGTGAGATGTGGGAGTAAATCTCTGGAGAGAAAGAATTACAGGCATGAGAATATGCCTGAAGTAACCATGCTAGACTTTAATGTCCTCTTTCATTTATTTATCTCTTAAGGAACTGAAATACTGCTGTGGGATTTCTATGATAGTTGTGTGGGAACAGCATCTTCTCACATAACTTACATTTGATTTTAAGAAAATGAAAATGTCTCTCTCCGCTTCCCTTTCAGGTAAGTACATCAGAAAATCATCAAGAATGTGGCAAATAATTTTATTTTCTTATGAATTAAATTTAGACTTCATTACAAAGCAGCTTAAGGGCAAATTTTTTATTGCTTACAAAGCCAAACTTTTAGCAGCTTCCAGTAAACTTTCTGAATTGCATCCTTAAAGTACTGAAATTGTTAATTTTATGTAGTATTATATCAATTTCTATATCTTATTACAAATGTTAGAAAATGTCCAATTTTAATTAATTTTATTGCTCCCACCTCTGGAAAAAAAAAAAAAAGCAAAAAAATAGTGGGGAAGCAAGATGATATTCAAAATGAGTAGCAGTTCTCCAGTCATTAAAAAAGTTGGATAGCTGAGTCCCATTTCTAACTATTCCCATTTAAACCAACAGAAGCAAAAGCATAGGCTAAGAACTCAGGAGAAACCAAAGATTTCATGGTCAGATAAAATAAGATCAGGCTCTACTGGATCTTGGTATGAACCTCCATTCCCCTGCATGAACAAGAGAAAACCTGACAGGGGGAAAGAAACCCAAGTAGGCATAAATGGACTGAGGAAAAATTTTGGAACTTATTTCAAAAAGGGATGAAATTATAAAACATGTTTATATAAAATAAACAAAGACAGCTCAATGCATTGAGTCCATTCATTTCTTGACTATGAACTTCCTTACATTGTCAGACCGATGGCAGTGTTTTGGAAAAAAGTCTCCACCATTACTACACCAAACAAATTATTCAAAACAGTTTTACAAGAAAACCTCATTATTTTTTGTACAAACAGACCATGCACTACTTCAGGACCAAGACTATTACTATTTTTCTTTCTGGAAAATATTTTCTTATTGACAGCTGCCTTTTCTGTCATCCACTCAGCTCCCATTCCCCAAGTTATCCCATCTCCAAAGACACATGGATACAGTTACTGCATTTTAACATGATACATCTTCCTTTTGAAATCTACAAAGCACACAGTGCATAAATCTACTAAAACACTTCTTTTGAGAACCTCTCCTGGGATTAACCATTCTTAGTAGACCTACTCATGTCTGATAAGACTAACTCCCAGTGATGAAGGAAGTGATGAAGGAAGGAACAGGAGATTTCTTCTTCTCTGAAACAACTTTTATATATGTTTAAATACATGTGGGTCTGTGTGCACTATACACAGTCAGTCACTGCTGTCATACACTAGAAACTATTCTCAAAGGTGGCTTTAATTTTGTAAATAACAAACAGTTAAGCTCAGGAGATGTTCCTAATGAACCTCCATATTAAAAGTCCTGTTTTGTGACCGACATCATAATTTGATCTTAGAAATACTTACCTGGCCTAAAAATTGCTAGATACAGAAAGAATATTGTCTCAAAATATAAATAATATTTTAACTTAATTATGTGTTATAAATAAACAACTTACATTTGCAATACTAATCAGAACATAGCATTAAATCTTATATGTCATTTTTGCACTTGGTAAATGCAAGGCAGTTTGCTGTTGCCCTTTCAAACTTCCTAGATTCAAATCTTTCTGAAAATTCAAGCGTTACTTATGATTAATAAAGACAAATAACAATATGCACTGTGTCCAGTATTGGGACTCAATCCTGCCACCAGTTATTTCAGTGAGTTTTTAACCCAAACAGCCAGTGACAACCACCACGATTTTTCCAATGGTGACTTCAGCAGGGTAAGGACTCTGCAGTGTAAGATCATGTGACCTTCCTCAGGTCCTCCTTCCTCAATGGACTACCTCTGTCTCAGGAAGAATTTTGGTCTCTGTTTCTAGTGGGAGACGTCCCTGGCCGTGGCAGGGGGCTGGAAGTAGATGATGTCTAAGGTCGCTTCCAACCCAAACCATTTTATGGTTTTATGATTCTGTGATATGATTCTGCAGGGTAACTGAGGGAGCTCATCTTGTAGCTCCCACTTGTGCCAACAAGGTCCTGCTCTTCTGAAACACATGGCCAAGATCTCTGGTTTCAAATCTTTAATCACACACAGTTAGTACAGAGTTTGGAAAGCAGCTAATACTTAAAATTTCAAAAGTAGTACTATTGTCAGGGTGTTTTTTATTCATACCTTCTCTTTGTTCACCATTACAACCTAAAAAACCCACATCTTTAGTATTTTATAATGTGGGAATTTGTCTCACTGCTCAGTAAAATTTGTATCTATAAACATGAATATCTTTTGATATGAAATGCTCAGAAATATCTCCTTTCTAAATTGTTTCTCAAGGGACTAACATTTGTGATTCTCTGTCAATCTCATGAAATCATGTTATCTCACAGTATTCAAAACCATCATTGTAACTTTACAGGAGCTCTGAAGTCTTGGTT
The DNA here is from genome assembly GCA_026546715.1 of Gallinago undulata. NCBI lineage: Eukaryota > Metazoa > Chordata > Aves > Charadriiformes > Scolopacidae > Gallinago > Gallinago undulata. The sequence goes on along the minus strand of JAOTQQ010000001.1, from coordinate 149,554,904 downwards.
ATTTTTCTAATCAAAGTTCGGCATCTAGATATCACAATGAGAAGTACTATAAAAATCCACTTTATCAACAACTGAGATAGATAGAAATTTCTTTTATATTAACACAATCAGCAGGCAGCTTTCAAGGCACAAATTTAAGAAACTGTGAGGATTTCAAATGAGACATGATTTTCTATCAATGAAGCTGATGGAAAACAAATGGAAGGGAAAAAAAACCACAAAGGGGAATATGTTTTACAATTGTCTCTATCAACACATGCTTCAGATGACCGAAGCAAAATACAAAGGTGATACATTACTTCTGCCCAGTGAGCTCTTGTCATCAACCTGCACAAAAGTTTGCCACAAGCCTGCATCTGCTCTGACAATACATAGAAGCTTACTGAAGGAAGAGAATGAAGTGAAGCTGAGTGTCTTTGCTGCTCTTCTCCTTCCACACAGCTTTCTGGTGGCACACAGATACTATTCTACCTGGTAGTAGAACAGATACTAATGGGTTCCTGCCGTTATTAGCTCTGCCACAAATGTAACTTAATTTGGTCTCGATATGTGAAATGTTCCTGAAATGTTCTATTAATTCTCCTTTAAAAAAGAAAAAAAGCCAAAGTTTTAATTGTATACATGAAGAAACTATTTTAGAAACCAGACAACCCTGCTAAGTGTAAAAACATTCAACAATCACCAGGTGAAAAACAAACAAACAGCAATAATAGAAAAGGTCATCTCAGCTCTTTTACCTCCCTCATGCAGGAAACTACTCTTACAAAACTGTACAAAACTGCTACAGTATCTGGTGAGATCGTAAATATTACTTTGACCTATTTTGACATTCTTAGTTTTAGTACATAAAGTTCTAGTTTAAAAGAAACAATGAATGAAAAGGTCTCAAGGAGAGACACTAAAGTGCAAGCCTGCGCAGAAAAAAAAATTGTCATAGATCAAAACAGTCTTTATAAAGCAAATGCTTTCCATTCTTATGAAAAAAAAATAAATGACTAGGAATGCTTTACCAAACATTTTTCTTTCCTCTGATAACAACATTAAGTCCTTCTACTTCTTATCAAGCCACAGTCTGTTTTCAAACACTAGTTTCCAAAGTTGAAGTCTTTCAAGCTTGCTAGGAGCCTCAAAGCAGGACTGGTAGGAAAAAAAGTGTCCTCTGCAGGCAGCCCCCCTGCAGGCATCCCCCCGAGCCCTTGAGCAAGTAGTGTTTGGAAGCTGGATTGTTCCCCAGGCACCCCTTCCTTCCCACTGCCAGACCATGCTGCTTGGCTGACCTCAGCTGGGATGTGCCAAGCAGAGGGCCTGGTCTTACCTGCCAAAGGGAGATCCCCCAATAAGGAACTGCCTTGTGGAGCATTGCAGAAGGGCTGGTAGAGAACTGAATGGTCCCTACCTGTTCCTACCCTTCTGCATCGTACGAGGGAGATGTGTGCGTGCTTGTGTGTGTGTTTCTCTGTGTCAGGATGTAGCTCCACACTTATTCTCAGAGGAAAAGCCAGTTTAAGAGACTCCTACCTTGGTTTCAGCTGCCTATGCATCTGCTGTAGCTCCCAGATGCATCAGTTTTGCACTTTTTCTGATGAGTTATTTTTTAGCCCAGGCTATTTCCCAGTTTTGGTGTGCAGAACAGATCCACAGACCACTTGTACCAACACAATCACAAAGAGAGCTGAGGTGGGAAGGTGGGAATAATCAGTCAAGATCAGAGATCTCCTCAGCTGCCTTCCCATGTACAAATAGGTCCTGAAAGTGTACACGTGTGACCTCTTCAAACTCTTTTAAGCATTTTTTACTTGCACTTTAAGAAAAGAATTAAAAAGAAATGAGGTCAAGGCTACCCGTGACGCACTGCTCATTGCTTCAGCTTCTCACCTTCCAGTAACACCATTAGATCAACAACTACTGTGTAAAAATAAGTGTAGCCATGTCTATACAATGAAAGAAAAAGGTTAGAACAAGCAGAGAACACGAGAGTACAGAAAGAGGATGAAAACAAAGAAAGAGGCAACCTTTGGAAAAAGAAAAGAAATCAAAGCCAAGCAGAGGGTCCTATTTCAAATCTCCTTTCTTTCTGCGTACTATCACGGACAGCCTCATCATCCTCCTCCTCATAAAAATAAGTATAACATGCACAACCACAAAAATATTTTTGAATAAGGATAAGAGATATTACTATAACAAAAGGGTGGGTTTCTTCAAGACTTTATTTCCTCCACCAGTTGCAGAGTTTTTATGTTTGTCCCTTTGACTTTTTGACTCATTAGATTGATCCCTCCTCCACATCACAGAGATTTTCCCAACAATTCCAGTCAATGTTCAGCAGAAAATGATGGGGAGGTGACAGAGGGCACCACGCCATGTTATGCAGACAACATCTCTAGAGCAGCACTGGGGGGTAGAGCAGACACGATGATTTGTTTGAATGCATCTGTCCTGCCCAGCTGCTAACGTCCATGGTGCTACGTACAGAGACATTACTGACCTGATAACAGCATCTGCATGAGTATATCTAAGAAAAACATGGTGTTTGGCACGATGAGATTAAATGAATTACAATCAAGTGATTTTACCACTGTATTTTTATTCCTTCTCGGGAAGGATGAACAATTTAAGAATCAACGATGTTCACTGTGAGCTTTTCAGGTCAACGGTATTTCCATTAACACTCCTAAAAAACCCACTGCTTATTTTCATCAGCTAATGTGCAACCTGCATGCCAACAGGCAATGCTGTGAACCACTGGCAGTCATGCAGGAGGAAAATACATCCCTGCAGAAGGTCATTCTTCCTTCAGCTGATGTGTGCCATTCCCTGGCAGGCGTCTGCATGCCAAAAGTCAGGGTTTCATCAACCCTACCCGATTTAGCAGAGGGCATGGGAAGCCCTGCATCTTCCCCTTCCCCCAGCCCAGCTCCACTCGCTCAGTAGTCAGCCAGCAGCAGCTACCTGCGGCCCTGAAAACTACACTGATTATGTTGTTACCCCGTGCACAGGGCACAGCGTTATGAAGGCTGACGGATAAAAAGACACATCTATTGCCTTGCACATATGTATTGCAGAGGTGGACACATCATTCAGGGGTTCTGTAACTCCACAGCTGCTCTGATATTAGAGGCAGAGTGCAAGGCAGCGACATACAGAGAGATGGCTAACAGCCCCCTGGCACAGACATCTCCAAACCACGCAATTAGGCAGGATTGGTGCCACTCTCAGATGGACCTGCTTCCACTTAACCACTGACATGTCCTGTCACGCTTTAAAGGCTGTGAAGGAGAATATGCTTCTGGACAGAAAAGCAGCAATTTACCATATATCATATGAAGAATTGGCAAAGCTCAAAGGGCTGTAGTGAGTGGGGCAACACCTGGCTGGTGATGGGCCACCAGTGGCATTCCTCAGGGTTCAATTCTAGAGTCAGTTCTGTTCAAATATTTATCGATAATCTGGATGCAGGAGATGAATGTACCATTAGCAAGTTTGCTGATGATACCAAACCGGGAGGTTCTGTTGACCCTCTTGAGGGAAAGGAGGCCTGGCAGAGGGATCAAGATAGATTGGAGCATTGGGCTATGACTAATGGGATGAAATTTAACAAATCCAAATGCCAGATTCTGCATATAGGATAGAGTAATGCTGTACTCAAGCATGGTTTGGGAGAAGAGGGGCTGGAGAACAGCACTGCAGAAAGGGATGTGGGGGTGCTGGTTGGCAGGACACTCAAGAGGACTCAGCAGTGTGACTTGGCAGCCAAGAGGGCAACCTGCATCCTGGGGTGCATCACACATAGCACAACCAGCTGGTCAAAAGAGGTGATTATCCCACTGTATTCAGTGTTGGTGCAGCTTCACCTTGAGTACTGTGTGCATTTTTGGGCCCCACAATTTAAAAAGAATGTTAAAGTACTTGACTGCGTCCAAAGGTGGTGAAAGGGCTGGAAGGAATGTCCTATGAGGAGCAGCTGAGGACATATAGGCCTGTCTCATTTGGAGAAGAGGAGACTGAGGGGTGAATTAATTGCTCTCTACAGCTTCCTGAGGAGGGGAAGTGGAGAGGGAGATGTTGATCTTTTTTCCCTGGTGTCCAGTCATAGGACATGTGAGAACAGCTCAAAGCTGTGCCAGGCAAGGTTTAGACTGGACATTAGGAAGCATTTATTTACCAAGAGGGTGGTCAAACATTGAAACAGGCTTCCTAGAAAGATGGTTGATGCCCCAAATCTGTCAGTGTTTAAGAAGCATTTAGATAATGCCCTTAACAACGCACTTTAACTGCCGAAGTGGCCAGGCAGTTGGACAAGATGATCACTGTAGGTCCCTTCCAGCTGAAATAGTCTATTCTATTCTATTCACGTGCTCTAGGCAGACTCGGTAAAGTGTCATTAAGTAATCCCAGCTGCTAAACTGATAAAGTAAGGAAAACATCCAAGGATTTACCTTTTCTCCCTCATGAAAAGGGTGGGAAACCCAACATAATTTTGACATAAATGTTCCATTTGACTGACACTTCATTTTGCTCATCCATACGAAAAACAAAAGGCTACATTAATAACAACTACAGCAATTAGCTTTTTTCTCCTGGAACTGACTATCTTGAGCCCTGGAGGAGTTCCCTCACTATCCAGGCATGCAGTAGAAGAGCAGTGGCATGTCTTCCCCCAGCAGGTTTCTAGCCTCTCAGCCTTTTCTTTATTTCCCCAGCAGGAAGCACCCTGAGAAATTAGCCTCATTTGCAAATACTTTCAGGAGTGCCCACACTGCAGTTGCCAGAGCCTGTACTCCCAGCTCCAGCACAGCACATGTAACACAGCTATGGCCATGCGTGGGGCAGCAACACACCAGGAACCATTTCAATGGGAATTCACAAGAATTTTTGTTGTGAAAAAGCACTGGCCTCTGCGGTTTCAGTCAATGCTGTGCCATAGCACAAAGAGAGGAACAGATAGCAGGTGTTACACATACATGAGTTTTGCCCCCTGATGTAGTGGTCTTGATGATTGAAGAGAAATCTCTCTTGGAATTTAGGAGATGAGTTTTTCAATGATCTGGCAACCATTAAAGGGAAGTCCAACCAGTGCTTTCCATGTCATCTTATGTGGCAGGTCAAGCCCTAATGTATACAATTCCTTACATACGGGCTAGTCCCCCTTTTTAAAATTTGAATAAACCTAAGCCAGAGAAATATTACAACATCATATTCCACTGATTTGGTTTACTTCTTCAAAATGCTTGTACTGGATGGCTTTCTAATTTGTATTTTCTTGAAGTAGAAATAATCAAATACTTTCAAGCTACAGACTATTTCTGACACAAAGGGATGATTACATCGTGTCCTTCTCTGCAGCACGCTGATGTAACCATTGATGTGCTGGAGAGGCTGATTTCCTCATCAACAGCAAACCAAGGCCAACAGTCAGCAATCACATTAAACAGGCATACTGTTTGTTGTGGGCTACCTTGCCTTTACCTCCAGCATACCCTGGCAGCTCTCACTACTCGGTCTGACTCAGCATTTCAACCACACTGTTCCCACACCTTCCCACACATACTTGGCACAGCCCTTTGACCTTCTTCAGCACTAGAAACCTACGTAGCCAATGCTTGGTGAGAAGTAGCATAAGAAGGCTATGAAAAACATTATTTTTTTTTAGTCTAACTAGTGGTTCACAAGCAGTCTGGACCAACAGATTGCTGTCAGACCTTGACACTTCTCCTGAACTACCAAGTACTGTGCCACTAAGCGATGTGCCTACCACCAGCCAAGGAACGCACCGAGTTGTAGACAGAAGAGAAGTGATGACTCCCAAATGGGAAGGAAAGTAAAAGTATTCACCAAATGAATTGGAGACTGAAATGAAGCAATCCACAGGACTTGTTCTGGAAGACCATTACCTAAAATATTGATTGTGGAGCAGGGCAAGTAAATCAAAGCCATGTAACACAGACATTGCAGGAAAGAAAGGCATGAGACACATAAATTTATTAACTTACCAAAAGGACGAGTCTTAAAACTACATTTATGCAAGCTGAAAGATGTTAATAAACTTTAGCAAAAGATCAGCCTTTTTGTGCTAAATCTCCCCTAAGTTTCCCTAAAGATGTCACTTCTGAGATGAAGACAGTGTCCCTTTGTGCCTGCAACTGGGAACTGAGCATGAATATGAGTCATTGCCAGAAGAACACTGCTCCAGGGCAAAGCCCATCTTTTATTAGCTAATCACTAAAATTAAGCTACTTTATTATAAATATGATAAGTTGTTGCACTTGTGGTGTCACTGTTTCCAGGCTGATTCAGTCTAATCTTAAAACTGATTTTTGCAGCCTGGGGTTCCCTAAATCATGATCCCTAAGTCATGAGACTTGTGCAGACAAAAAGTTTATTCTTTCTACCATTTTTCACCTGTGACTATTTTGTTTGATTTTTCTTCCCTTGATAGTTCTTTTTGGTCTGTTCTAGGTGTAACACAGAAAACAGTAACTTTTACAGCTGCTATAAAATGTCTCCAAGGTCATTTACACCCTCTTTAGCATATTAGGAACTTACTGGTTATCTTTCTTACCTCTATATCTTACTCCTTGTTTTTTTCATTTCAGACACTGGTACGGAGAGTTTGAGGCTCTGAGGTACTGCTTGAGGCCTAAAGACTCTACTGTGCTACATTAGAGCCAGCAAATATGTGTCAGCAAAATCTGTCACCCGTTTGCTTCCATGGGACAGCTTTGTACCACTTTCTGTAGCCTCAGAGACTTCCAGGAACTTCTGCTGACAACAGTTCAAAGGCTACTAGATTCAAGCCAACCAGCCCCTATCAGTTAGCACCTAGAAAGTCAATGAGTAAACTTTCTCATATTTTTCTTGAACCCAACTCAATATTATGTATTACCTAATTCTCTCAACCTCTCTCTAACTTCTTTCTCCCCAGATAGTGTTATTCACATTGCCGATCTGCATTCAGCAGTTGAGACTTCCCACTTTAAAACTGTGTCAAGACACTGACGATGTTTTGACAGTGCTGTAATGTAGAAGATTTGACACAGCTTCAAAAGAGATAGAAAAAAATATATATTTCAAATACAGGAGCAACCAGTTTTAAAATATTTCATCAAAAAGAGCCAGGCCATCATGGTAACAAACCGTCCATAGACATAGAAATGCTGGCTGGTAGAGTAGATTATTTTAAGACAGTGTCTTCTTGATACAGAAACTCTGCAGTACATATTATTATGCACTAGGGCTCAAATTTTTAAAATATGATTGTCTAGAGTCAGCTTCCTAAATCAAATGTAAGTGCTATATTTCCAAAAGTGCTGAACACCAGCAAGTCCTGCTGCAATGCTTTCTACTTCTGTGGTGTGTTGACTTTAGTATGATGAATACTTTGATAAAACCAATCCGTTTATTTAGATGTCTGAATAAGGGCTGAGCTAGCATACCAAATTTGAGACTGATGAAAATTATTTTCCATCACAACATGAAAAGTCTCTGCAGTGAAAATGCTGACGCATTCTTAACAGTAACAGCAAATCAAAATCCTAGAATAAAGTGCACATTTACTTGTTCTCAGAAAAACATTTAATTTCATTAAACCCATTACGACTGCTGTTTGAATCTCCTATTACATGAGTGCTCAACACAACTTGGCAAGCGGGTTTTTTTAAATGCATGCATACAATTCCTGAGCAAATGAGTAGAAAATGGACATTTTTTCTAGAATCAAAACCATGGTGCTCCTTGGGCAGTAAAATCACCTAAGTTTGTGTATCAGAGAGAAAAGTCAGAATTTCAGACATTTGTTCAAATGACCTGCATTTCCAACACATTATTGCCAACAGGGGTTTAGGGAGCAGAGGGTCAGGGAAGCAGAACTGGTCACTGAGAGGCAGAAAGTCATGTATTAGTAGAACCACAATCATCCATGGCCTAGAAAAACTCTACTTCTTTTCTATTTTAAGAAACAATCACAAGATACAAACCCTGTATTTTTACAAAACAAAGTATGGTGTAGAATATGGATATATTTTGAGGCATAAGCAATATGGATATGTTTATGACTGTCTCCAGCTCAGCCGTTATTTTTCTCCTGCTGTTGGTGGTGGCTGCTGGGACACTTTCCATATTAGGCTGCATTTTGGTTTTATTTCAGTAAGACACTGGACTGCAATGATCAAAATGTTCAGGATGGATTCTTAGCAAACAACAAAGACTTGGATTTCAAAATAAAATGGTACCATATCAGCTGTGCCATTTTGCATGACATTTGTCATGAATTAACCATCGCATGTTGCTGTGACTCAGCTAAATTCTTCGTTGTGACGTACTCTCTGAGCCAATGGCATAGACATAACAAGAAGAGAGAAAGAATCTGATAATTTTTTTTCCTGAGAAGACACAGTGGATAGAAAATATAACCACAAAACTGTGGCAGCTAGAGTTGTAGCTTGCTATGATAAAGCACGCATTTTCAAGGCCATAGGAGGAATCAGACAGATGATATACTAATGCATTCTTAATTCGGCCAGCCTTGTCATATTTGCGACCATTTCATATATGCTCTTAGTGCGTATGAAACTCATCCACAGCATTGCTTAGATTCTTCACTCTGCATTCAAGACTTTCACACTTCTTTTACAGTATACAAAAGGAATCAAGCAACCTTTAACAGGGGAGTCAAACAGTACCCATGAACAGCTTCTGCATTACTGAGGGAGCCAGCAGAAGTGCTCACCAAACCACTTTCCATCATTTATCAGCAGTCCTGGCTAACAGGGGAGGTTGCAGTTGACTAGAGGTTAGCAACTGTGACACCCATCTACAAGAAGCGCCAGAAGAAGGATCCGGAGAACTACAGGCCTGTCAGTCCGACCTCGGTGCCGGGCGAGTTTATGGAGCAGATCATCTTGAGAGCCATCACACACCATGTACAGGACAACCAGGTGATCAGGCACAGTTTATGGAAGGCAGGTCCTGCTTGACTAACCTGATCTTCTTCCGTTAAAAGGTCACACACTTAGTGGATAAGGCAAAGGCTGTTTTCTAAAGTGGATGTTGTCTACCTAGCCTTTGAAACCGTTTCCCACAGCATTCTCCTGGAGAAACTGGCTGCTCATGGCTTGGTCGGGTGTACACTTTGCTGGGTGAAAAATTGGCTTGATGGCTGATCCCAAATAGCTGTGGTGAATGGAGTTAAATCCAGTCAGTGGCCAGTTACATGTGGTGTTCCCCAGGGATCAGTATTGTTTAATATGTTTAATCAGTTCTGTTTAATATGTTTATCGATGATCTAGACAAGGAGATCAAGTGCACCCTCAGTAAGTGCAAACGATGCCAAATCAGGCAGGAGTGCTGATCTGCTTGAGGGTAGGATGGTTCTACAGAGGGATCTGGGCAGGCTGGATGAATGGGCCAAGGCCAATGGTATGAGATTCAACAAAGCTAAAAGACATGTAGAGGTGGTGCTTAGAGACATGGTTTAGTGGTGGACTTCGTAGTGTTAGGTTAACTGTTGGACCTAATGATCTTAAGGGTGTTTTCCAACCTAAATGATTCTATGATTCTACAAAGAAATTCTATGATTCTACTCTGTCCTGAAGACTTCAAACGTAGAAAAGGTATGCCAAAAGTTTGCTAGAGTAAGAGATCTATGATATGTGGTGCATTAATGCTTAGAGGGTGTCATTACTTGACCAGGAGAGGCAAAAGAGCCCTCACTAAACCAAAATGCATTCTTCTGTAAAGAGCAATACAATAAATATAAGACTTCTAATAGAGTATTATTTTCCTCTCTTTCAGCTCACCCACGTGAAGTACCAGAAAGAGGATGCTTGTATGGAAGAACTGTCTATGATTCAGATGTTACCATTCCTACCAGAAACTCTTGCATTTGCAAGGCTAAGTATACCACCACTCTTGTGGGTATGGAGCACTTCACCTCCAACACACACATGTGCATAAAGCGTAGCATGATCCAACCAGTATTAAAATAATGATTGCCATAGTGAATGGCAATTTACTTGCTCAGTGAATATGCTTTGCATTATTTGTCCAGTCTACTGTGGAGTCCAGCAGAGTTTCTTCCCCATCTTGCGGGGTGTCTGTGGAGTAATGATGACCAGGCAGACATGTACCTATGGCAGTGATGATCATTCTGTTTGTTAGTCACATTAGGCACCACAGATATTCAGTGACTGAGGCAAGCAACTGGTGGAAGAACTGAATGCTCAGAGGACTAAAGTGATGCTGGCAAGGAGCAAAGCAGATGGAAATGCACAAATTCTTCCATAATAGCACTCCCCTTGATGAATGGCTGCCCTGAGATCACTAAGACCTTCAGTAACTAGACTGTTCTTCTGGATTTATGAATGTTTCTGAATATCTAACTGTAGCCGCTGCTATAAAAGCACGTTCCTCTTTCCAGGGCTTAAAGAAGGTTGGACTTCATCTTGTCAAATGAAGGCTGAACTCTAATACTTTCATATATAAAACCTCCTTCTTATTTACATAGCTATAGCTCTGAGTAGTCTTTACAACTCACCTCTCTCTTTATGACACTTCTAATCTTTAAAGGAACTAATTCAGTCAGAACAGAGAAATCAATAGCATGTGATTAAGTGCATCACTACCTGCCTGCCCTGTTAAATGACGAGTCAAATTCAATAAATATTAAGACCTCCTCTTTAAAAGTCAGTTGTCATGCAACCATCTTCATGTGATCCTCCAGAAAACCTATATTCTACTGCAGCAATAGGACTGCCATTTTCAACAGAGAAATTCACAAAAGCATTAGAACTTTTTCTTGACACCACACTCGGAGCTGGAATTAGCTCCTCGAAGACAAAACAGATTCTCAACCTTCACAGAAAATTGCAAAAGTTACTTCCCCCCAGGAAATCTAAAGAATAATACAGTTCTGTTATTATTTTGGAAGTGGAAAACAAAGTGTCACTGCCTTGCGCTTTTTAGGTTTTGCCATGTACCTAAGTAATATGGAAATGAACCCATAAGCAAAGAAAGATCTGCCTTTGCTCTTCTTTGTGGAGTGCTTTGGCTCTACAGATCAAAGCATAACTGACTACCTGCAAGTAGGAAATGCATGAAGTTATGTATATGAATGTTGAGATGGGCAGAAAGCCAGGAGAAAATACTGTTGGTTTTGTCGATCCTCACCGATGGACATAGCCAAGCCAAAGCTAGTTATTTTAGCTCAAGCCACTTTTGTGATTTCTTTCACTCTCCTTCCTCCTGGGCAAGGTACAGATCATAACTGAACTAGGCTGTAGGAATGAAGCTGTTACAAGCAGCACTTCCTCAAAGCCAAAAAAAAGACCCTTTAATATAGCATTGTTTTGAACTAAAGCAATTACTGCTTTTGCAGTTACAGACTCAAAAATGCTCTGTTTAATCTTTAACACAGATTTATGGCTCCACATTTCTATAACTTTCTGTGAAGAAATCAGTCTTTAGTCTTGTTACTATCAAGGTTTCTATGGAAAATTCTTTTCTTCTTTGGAAACCAATGACAGATTAAAGATTATATATACACCCACATGCACATAAACACATTTTTTGGTTTACTGGATAAATTCACCTCCTCTCTGAGAGAAATATAAAAACGACTGAGCATGAAAAACTATATGTGAGAGGAGAGGACGACTCAGAGGCTGTGTCGTAAACCAGGTATCAAGCCACCTGCCCATTCTCAAACACTCCTTGGCACTACCGTTGCACTTTGGAGCATCATAACCAGGTTTCCACAGGTAGGGCTGCATACAACACAGCCTGAGCTCTGCTACCTCTGAGACCTCTGACTATCTTCAGCTCCAAATTGCATCTGTGCGGCCTTGCCGAAATCAATGCTCGTGCACCTGGCTAATTGCCGGTCATTTTCTCAACGGCAAGGAGTATTGACTCAACAGCGGCTACATGTTTGATCTTTCTCTCCAGTCACTGGGGAAGATGGAAACACATCTAGTCTTCAGCCTTTTTCAAAAGAATAGGAATGAATGATAGACACAGCAGCTTGCAAGTGGATAAAGAAAAGGGACTGCAGTTTTTCATGAATAATAAAATAATGAATAACTGAGGGATACTATTTATGGCATACAGGTGCAAACAGAATTCAGAATTGCTGGTGTCAAAGCCCGGCTTTAAACAGACAGTACAAAAAAAAAATGATAATATTAAAAAAAGCAGCAGCAGCTACAGGAATAGGATAGATGAAAAATCACAAATACATCATTTTCCAGAAAGGAAATTGTGACTGAAGCTAAATAAGAAGTAGGATAATACACGCTTTGCTTAGCAGTCTGCTGTGTAAGACAGTGCTTCAGTAACATGCAATTGTTTACTTAAAGAGTTGCTTTGACATTGTTTATCTGTGTTTAAGAATACAATATTTAGCAGTATTTCAAATGCTAACAATGCAATCTAAAGGAATGAATTAAAATGAAGAATTCAAAATAGTATGAGTGTTCAGAAAGGTATACATTGATAAGAAATAAAAAACTCATATTAATTGTAAAGTGCTGGCTATTGAATATATAACTTTGCTAGGTATCAATAATATATCAATAGGAAATACATTTAATGGTGATAATCCTTAAATAATTGGAAGAACGTGGGTTTTTTAAAAAATAGAGCCTACTAGGCATTATGCCACTCTCATAAAACAGTATTTTATGTCCTCTACCAGTTTTGAATATGCCATAAAATGCTATAAAGGAACTACACACTTAGACTTATAAGCATGTGGCTACAACCATTATAATAAGCACATTACGGCTATGAATATTTAAAACATAAGCAGTATATATGTAACGAAATTAATTCTGACATTTACAGCATTGCATGACCTTAAGGCAATGCAGGCAAAGTACCTGCAATGCACCTAAAAGCTGCTGTACCTGTCAATAAATTGTAAGATTGCTTGAGCTTTGAAAAGAAACACAGATATACAGAGTCTGAAGCAACTTAAGGACAGTGCAAAAGTATATTTATATATACATATAAGCACCTCTTTTCAAACTTTCCTTCTTGTTCCTGTAAAGACTGTTGGCAGTGCTTTAAATTAGAGAATGGTGGACATAACACTAATAAATTACAACACATGCAATGCTTTGGCTGTGAGTTTACCCTGTATAAACAAAGTGTATACAAAGCAATTTCATTTCTTCAGGGACCATGACATTTATAAATTACTCTCTTATAAAATGAGATTAAGGTTGCTAAATGACCCGCATAGGCACATTTTACTCCAAAATGAGATCCATAACTCATAACATGATAATGCTATATGGATACCCATACAATACACTGATGCTTTATACTACAATGGGTTTCCAATAGCAGTGCTGACTTACTTCTGTCATGTTTTCTTTGTACCTTTCTTTAGTCATAGAAATATAGCACAGCAACATTTCCAGAGGCAGATTTCACAAAACACACAAGTGATGCACAGAAATCCCTGAGGCATTGTTCCTCCTTCTCAAACAATGAATGTAGCTCCCAACCACAAGTTATTTCACAGCTGGGGCAAAAAAAATACATATATGTTCACCCTGGTGTGATGGCAAGAAGCTAAAGTCCCCAAAACACTGTATCCAAAAACATGTACATTAACGAATTATTAGCATTTGTCTGTATTAGAATGGTACTCTCCTACCCAAATTAAAAGCAACAGGCTCTACAAAAGTCATGTTAGAAATACAGACAAAAATTGCGTCCCTTCTGAGCCCATCATCTAGCACATATTTATCCTTTCAATACCACTATGAGGTACAGAAGTGTCCTCCCCATGTTTTAGTTGTGGATTTGCTTTTCCCAACTTTCTAGTAAATCTGCAGAAGGACGAGGAAGCAACTTGGTCTCTGCAGTGGCATCGATCATCTTTCCTATTATAGCCAGCATCATTTCTAGCATTTATAGTTGAAATTTCAGTACAAAGCATATGACAATCCACTGATGCTGTCAGTTCACTTTTTTTGTCTGCTTTTTGAAGGAATTTCTGAACATCTGAGTTTCCTGTACTCTTGAGACACAGAAGATGCTGTGTGCACCAAATCGCTGAATTTCCTTTTGCCTGTGCTTGCAGGTTAGATCTCAGAGTTATTGGAAAGTAGTTCTGCTGTGGACAGGTTGTGGTTTGCATTTATTGTTATGTTATATATATATATATATATATATATATATATATTCAAACATATAAGCCAACATGAGACCAAAACTTCACTAATGCTAAGCACCAAAATATCACACTGCAATGTGAAGTATTCTAGTGCTTGACTGGCAGAAAAATACAGTATCTCCCATAACTAAGATAAAGGCATTCACAAAATTATGGTATAAATACACAGAGTCCCAGGGTTTTTTAATAAAATGTAAATTCTATTAGTTCACATGTTAAAGAAATATACTGCTATTACACCATTACAGCATACTTACATTAGAAGATAACCCACAAGCTTCAAGGATCCAGTAAATAAGCATTGAAAAAGGATATTGTAAATATTGTCTACATATAGCGTATGTTATATACCAGTTGCAGTACACAATAAATCACACTACAGTTATACATAATTAAAACTATAGACTTCCCCTGCATTTTGTATTCCCAGCCCTGACTTTCTCTTCCTGATTAACTTTTGTGACAACATCACACTTGTACTTTACAGTTCAGTGCTTGATTCCGTAAGGGAAACAAACTTGATTTATGCAGCGATGATCCTGAAATCAACAGCCTAAAATTCTTCAGCCTGACTATGAAGATTGCTAGATAACTTACTCTAGCAGTAAGACTCTGATAAGCAGGCAAGTACTTGCTGGTGAGAATTACCATCCTTTGGACAGCTTTATCATCAGAACTACAAACAGCTGTTCTTGAAACCAAGCTTTGGCTTCATTGCATTAAGCTTTGCTCACCATTCCTCCTTCCAACACAAGAACTGGTAATGGCACACACTGTTTAAATCCCCTTCAATTTATCCTGTCATATTTTATTCCAACAACATAAACTGTGATATTGCAAGACACTGAGTGTTATAAAGTACTGTGTGACTTGTACTCTTATGAATGTCAATTAGAGTTCAGTTTCTTACAAAACTGGGATGATATTCCCTGTCTTTTGTGAACAAATAATCCATGAAAGCCACAAAAAAAAAAAATCTAACATGCTGCATTAAGTATATTTCCACAGCAAAATATCAAAGTCTTCTTGCAGACATTCACAAAGTCTGAAAATAATTTTCCCAACAATAAAGCAAAACCTATTGGTAGATTGCAGGTCTGCAATTCAGCCAGATTCAAATCAGATGATTCAAATCACCAGACCTAGCGTCTTTCTTACAGTCCACAAGTTTGAAGTGAAATCCACAGAGATTTTAAGAATCTTTTATGAACTTCACCAGACTTTGAGGTTCTGAACGAAATTAACCTTCTTCAGATCACCCCCTTGTGATGTTCACTGTTTGAATATTTTCCTTGGAAGATGACAGCAAGTTTGCAATTGGCCTTCATCCTTTATGATCTCTGACCTTACTCTTAAGCTATACTGAAGTGGACATAGCTGCAAATGTACCATACATGTACATGTACATCCCAATACTTTGTGGTTTTTAACCTGCTCCACCATTCCCTCTAAATGTTTAGAATGAGTATCCAGCAAATCCTAGGAGGTTTTGCAATCATTTGTCCTTCAGTCCAGATTTCAGAACAATTTAATGTGGTATTTGCAAATATAACTGAGTTGCCAGTAAGCACTGAACCAGTACATGGGGTTACTTAAACTGTTGTCGTTTGCATCAATATTATCTAAATGCTGGACTGGAAGATTTCTACTTACAGCTATGCATTGAATCTACTCTATACTAAGGCTGGATATCCCACTTATTTAAGATAACAAATTATGCTGAGAAATAGAAAGGAAAACGGCATTTTTAAACATGTAAATACTGAAGGATAGTATTATATGGTAAGAAAGGAAGGCTTTAATATAGAATTTTAGTGTTCAGGTACATGTAAGTAAAATCTTCAATCAATTACATCATCACATATTGTCTAGAAAAATGTATAAATCAGCTATAATGGAGATTATAGAATCAAGTAGAATAAGTAATTTGTGTCCTACTGATTCCATTTACTAAGAATAGAATTTTAAATATGGAAGAAATAATATTCCAGCAAGGTCTGCTGGCAAAACTGACCTGTCAGATCTATGACAGTCTGACAGCATTTTGAACAGCTCTGAGATTTTTCCAAGTCACATTAAGATCAACTTCATCCCTCAGCAGCATAGTGCCAACACAGTGTGCACCTATACCAGACATTTACTATTAAAGGAGAGGCTCTGTTTAGGTTGAAATTTGTGTTGCACTGTCGGTGTGCTCCACGGTCCCAGTGGTGTGACAGGGTGCCCTTGGAACACCCCTCCTGTTGTGTGGACAGAGGTTCCTCCAGCAGCTGGTACTGCCCACAGATAGGGGATTCTGCTTGCATGATGACCTTGAGTGGCTGAACAGCAAACTGTTATTGGTCACATATTAGTATCATAGGGTAATCTGAGTCGGAAGGGACCACAGGAGCTTTCTTGTCCAACCTTCTGCTCACAGCAGGGTCAGCTCCAAAATCAGATCAGATTGCTCCCAGGGCATTGTACAGTTTGCTCTAGAAGACTTCCAAGGATGGAGCCTCCACAGCCCCCTGGGGCAGACAGTGAGTTTAGGTACACAGTGGCTGTCTACAGTTGGCAACTGGCCTGAATTTCATTGCCTGTATACACAACATGTCCACTCTGAGCCCTCAAAACAAAATGGATTGGCCTCATCCTTCCCGCTGAAAGGAGGATGGCCTCCTTTGCGCCCATCAGCAAAGGAGACACTGCGTGCCTGATGAATCACAGTGTATGAATTCCACCTCCCCCTCAGATGTAGTAAATGCAGCTCTGCTGCAGCACCAAAACTGCTTTCTGACAGAAGTACCTTATTAACTGTAACTTCAGGAGAAAGGGAAATCTTGAACTCACCCGAGTTACATGTTCATATAGTAAAAAAATCATTATTAATCATGTCAATGGAGCCTGTCCTCTAGAGACCACTTTTTAAAGCAGCTTCCATGGATGATTTTTATGTGCCCAGGAGCAATTCTCTTGGTATCACTCTCAGGAATTGGCTATTTTCACTGTCTCTTAGAGAATTAATTCAGCAAGAGACAATGGAGAACAGAATCAGGTCCTTATTTACAAAATAACCTCTAACGGCTTCATTAAATATAGAAGAAAACAAGACCTTTTCTGAACTTAACTTGGCTACTTAACAGTGTTTTCTAATGAATAAAGTAAAAGAAATGCATAATAATATTTTCATAATGCTGCTAGCATGTAGTATATTAACAGTTTTTATGTATCAGTCACATAGGAGACATTCTGTTATGGTATTAACAGAAAAAATATTTTCTCTGTGATTAAGGACTCCAAAACGCAGTCTGAAAGGTCTCTTTGCTTATGTCAGATGCACATTACTATAATGCCAGTGAGTCCCCTCTGATTTAGACTAGTTATTTCAGATTATATTAAATCATACCCAAATCCTTGGTACACCTCCTAACAAGATCCCTGCACTAAAGAAAAATGCAGGCTTTTGAAACTCAAAATTAGAGCTTCAGCCTTTTTGATGAGTACTTGCTGTAGTCCTATTCATTTGCAGTATTGTCTCAGCTGTGGATGGATGCTGCTCTGTTTTATGACTTTTCACTGATCTATAGAAAGAAGACATCTTTCCCAACAATTGCCGCAAAGACAAAGGCAGACAAAAAGGAGAGCTTTGTCATGTAGGCTACGTGCAACAGTTATTAAGCCTGGGAGTAAAAACAGGGATTTCAGTTTCTCCCTGAGGAAACCATTCTTGAAGAAAGCCTTATACAAAGGTTACCCATCTTCTCCTAATTGCATGAACAGAAAATGTTATAGAAAGACCATTTTAATTATAACTACATTCATTTCTATCAAAACTACAGGTGTACGCACTTACAAATGTAAATTCAATAAGCCTTGCCCTCCTTTTTCAATTCTTACCAGATAAGAATAGCTCATCTGAAAACTCACCTTTTAATTGCACCTCTTGACATGTCAAACCACATACAGGCATTGTGTTCAAAGGTAGCAGTGCATAATCAAGCTGTATATAACCAGAAAAACTACCTTCTGGTGTATAACTCTAGATACACACACGATGGCATGTATAATTGCATAAAATATTTTCTATTGCCTTCCAGACTGGATTTTAAAAGGTGATGCATATGTATACGTACATCTGTGTGTGCGTGTGGATATATATATATATGCACACAGACCAGAAGCAAAAGAAGCTGGTGGATTATTTGTCTAGAGAAGTGATGACAATAGAGTTTACTTGGCTTTCCTTATTAAACTGAAACCATGTATATTATTTACTTCTTAGCTGGTGAATCCTGCACTTCCCTAGGGTGTTTATACTTTCATCAACAGTCAGTAGCAGATCAGCAACTTTATCTATACAGAAGAGTGAATACCAAGTGACTCAGCCTAATGGAGCACATCTCCATACCCATTTTGATTATCAGGCCTGGTTTTGCATTGCATGCATTTTCCATGCAATATCAGGTTGAAGGTCCTAATCCCTATTTTTGAAGTACTCAATGGCTCAGCAACAATATATTTAATAGTTCAAAATCAATGATGATTTGGCAAATAACTCTGACAGAATGGAATTTTCTACAGTAGAATTTTTCTCAGTAAAATGCATCAACATCAGAGATGGGGCTCACCTTCTACTTCAAATGCACGTTGCATTTCTTTGACTCTTAACAACCATATGCATCTTTGTAAAAAGCCAGAACAGTCAGTTTCACAATATGCAACCCTCATCTTAGGAAAAGGATGAAATAGCTGGTAGGATATTATATATTTTATATCATGTATTATTCTAATATATTGATTGTACTCTTTATATATATTTATGTATTCATATGTTATATTAAACTTTAATAACATTAAATAGAAAGGAACAAGAATGAAAGAAAACTATTTCCTTGCTTAAGAAGTGTTAAGCACAAGACAAGGTTGTGGCTGGTCACCTTTCCTTACTCAACAAACGCTTTGCTTTGCTCAGGTACAATAACCACTAAATATCACTATCCTATGGCAAGAGTTAGCTAAGATACTGGATGCAACACAACAGCTTTTTTGTAGCTTGTACATGCCCATCCACATGTGTCCACATCCACAGCCCAAAGAAGAGCTATTCACCACCTTAATACAGTTTCTGGGGCCAAGAGAGCAATTCAGGAGCGCAAGATAGCTCCTATAGCTTCTATGGCACCTGACTCCCGTTGTTTCCCAAGCCCTAATGACCCACTGTCCAGCTAGAAATGGATCAGGTGAGATGTCTTTGGCACAAACTCGGAGCAGACTCACGCTCTCACCACTGGTTTCACGTACTGCCTGCGCTGCCCCATTTGACCTCATGCCATTACAATATATTAGTTTTTGTACTCTGTTTTTCAGAGAGGGTTTACCAAGATATTTTGGACACACCTTATTTTTATATCGCGTATTAGAAAGCATTTCTCAATACACGCTGAAATAAATCACCATTGCTATTTCATTTTTTTTCCGCTTAATCCCCAATTCACAAAATTGGGTTATTTTCAATGGGTTTACCACATGAAACAGTGAGAAATAATAATAGCCGGCAATTAAGTCAAATTTAGCACTTATTACTCAACAAGAATTGCCTAGGAACAGAACATGTTTTTCATAAATGCATTCATTGTTCGGAATTCTTTTGAGCATGTTTTAATGCATGCGCCTCCTCTCCTACAGATTTTTAATATGCTGTTCATTCCAAGGATGTATCATAAGTTGGATACTCACAATTCAAAATTAAAGTTAATTTGACAGATCACATGCCAAACGTGTCATTTGCTGTTTGCACAAGCACAACTCATCTGATCTGCATTGTGTCCATTCATGAGCCTGAACCCCATATTTATGTTTCATTAATATTCTCCAATAATTAAAACTACCCTGTTTTTCTAACTACTCCTATGAGTAGACATGTTCTCCTGAACAGAGTCAAGCTACCTGAACAGTCACCTACTCTGCAGGTGGAAATCAGAGTGAAACAGCTTTGCCCAGCTTTGTTCCTACTTTGAGCACAAATCCAAAAAGCTACATACTTGAAATCTGACAATAAGGTTCTAAAACCAAAACACACAGGTCTTTGCTATGATATTAAAATAATTCTGCTTCTCTTCTGTTTGTATAAAAGAAAAATATGAGTTATTGTCTTGCTATAAGTGCCACATAGTGTCAATTGTTAATAATTTCATAGCAAATGCATAAGCGATCCACTTGGTATTCATCAGCCTCGTCTCACGAAGTGTCTGCCCTCAAAGACTTTTCAAAAAGATGTACAAAGTCTGCAGTGCCAGACATGGTTTTCTGGACCATTTTCTTTTACAATCCATAATATCACCGCACATTATTACAAAGTTACAATTTGCCATTTCCCTCTTTTTAATTTCAATTAAAACTTGCAAAAAAAAAAGTCAACATCCCCTTACAATAGGAATCACTCAGGTTGAATTGGTTGGACTAGATGATCTTAAAAGGTCCCTTCCAAACTAGGTGATTCTGATTCTGTGATTCTGTGAATACTCATTACATGATCAAAATAGAAAGCGAGGAGTTTGAATAGGCACACTGTATTTATATAGTTCTTTGACTGTATCCCAGCTTTAGTATTCCAGCACAGAGAATCAAGTCTTTAAGTTAAAAATAGTCTTCAAGTCTTTGGTCTTTAAGCTAAAATTAGGGCTCAAAAACATTCACACTTAGGGAATTATAGCTCGAGCAACAAATCTCACCATTTCAGTTGCAACATGTGATAATGCTCTTCTGCAACACGCAAAAAGCTCCCATAATGGGATGTTCCCTATTAGGTAGAGACTCGGGAGGTGTAGCAGCCCCAGGAAGGGCGTAAAGGGGGCTCTGAGACAGAAGCTAGAGCATGGTGCCACAGATGCTGTACTACACATCCAGCTTCCATCCCACCAAATCGGGGCAATAGTGTCAGGGCGGATGACGATGGTGCCACAAGGCAACGAAGTCGATCTGCTTCGGGTCCATGTGGCACATCCCAGGTCTGTACGTTCCTTCAGTCACCAGCCTTCATCCCGCAAGTTGTGCAGTTCACAACCATGCAAAAGGAGAGTGAAATAAGCAGACAGATTGGATTCGGTACTTACGCTTTGCACAAACACAGGAGGCCTCACACCATGCACAGCAGTAAAGAAGTCAGCCTAACATTTCTCCAAGTTGTTTATCAGCTAGCTCTCACACCCACATATTTGCAGGCTGCTAAAAATGACAACGTCTCTACATTTCATCTGGCTCCTTCTAGCTGTCTACCATGGTTTGACATTTCCAACCTGACCACTGAATCAAGTGGGAGCCTGTGATGAGACAAGTCAGTGAAGGTCTGTTTCCCAGCCACCCTTTGGCACAAGTCAAAGCACCTGTACTGGTCAAATCTCTGCACAGACTTGTTTTCCTGGGTTGGCTTGGATATCCATTCACCAGAACTCACTACACGTAATAATACTGGCTAACTAATGTCTTCAGATATACACCACCATATGCAAGAATATAAAAGAAGATTAATTATATCGTATCTATCTTCTAAATGCAATAAACTTGTGCATAGGATTGTTAATAACAATAGACTAATACCTGGCAGGACTAACTACATATTTTGTCAAAAAGCCAAATATATAAAGCATCAAATTAATAAAGGCATAGCTGTTTCTTCAGAATTTAAATAGCACAGTAATGGAGAAATAGTCTCCATTTTTTGTCTCCTGTTTTTTGTCACTGCAAGTATTCCCAAATTTTACAGGTTTATATATATGTATACACACATTTATAGACACATAACATTGTTAACATCACAAGATAATAACCCACAAGCAAACCCAAATACAGTCACAAGGCTGATTAGAGCAGTTTTATCCTGACTTTGGCCATTCTTTGGAAGGGGTCATCTCGTTTTGTTTTGGAGTATTTTGGGGAATCTTTCCACAAGGACATCCACCTTCCTGCTTCTGAGAAAAGGTGGAGGTACTTCCCTTGACTCCTTCCACCCTGTGCTTCTCCATGTCCCCGACCTCATCCCTTCTCAAATTCTAGCATCAAGCATTGCTTTCCTGTCTCTGCCAAAACTATTGCTTTCCTTTTTCTCCACACAGTGTACCTAATTAAAGAACCAAAGGACCAGCTCTCTTACCTCCTACCTCATGGGTATTATTTCCAAACAGCTCTTACCCCTTTCCTCATCTCACCTTTTCCCCCCTGGGCTCTGATTACATGCAGATGGGGGTAAGATGGGGAAACACACAGATTCTGAGCACCCGCTACACATTCTCCTTTGCTTCTCTCTTTCCCCCACTTCTCCCCAAGTAAAGGGAGAGGGTGGGTAAGGAGATGCAGCAGACTTCTTGGTTGGCCCCACAGGTTGCCACTCCAGGGACAGTGGAAATCAGTGCAGGCTGTGCAACAGCTGCCTCAGCTGGAAGCATCCTGCACCCCAGTCCAAAGCCATCTTCCACCCGCCCGCTCTGGCAGCCATCCCACCCTCTGCAGCCAGCACTGAAGCAGAACTGCTGAGCTGTCAGCAACTTCTCACAAGAGGCCAATTTTTACGCTGCATAATTGTAGAAAAAAAAAAAAAAGAAAAAGAAAAAAAATTCATGAGAGTTGGCAACCCATGTTAAATTTGCTTGCATATCTGATTAGCTGCATCTTTAGAACACCCAGTCTTACAAAATATTGCAAAATTATTCATTTTAATTTTTTTAAAGTCTGGATTGAATTCTGTCAAAATATAAAGCCTGTTTTCTTTTTCCATCCATCCCCACAAGTGAATATAATCCAATTTTCCTTTGAAACCGTAACATTTTATTTTACATTGCTTGGGATTTATGAACAAAAAGAGAAAAACAGTAATAGGGAAGAAAAAGGAATTTGCTAGCTTCATCTTTATTTAAGCAGACAGAGAATGAAATAGAACTTTTTCCTACAGTTAGTCCTTGTCTTCCACCTTCTTCCCGAGAAGATATCTCGAAGACAAGGCTCCAAAAATGGTTAATCAAAGCTTACAGAAACCAGTCTCAGGGGAAGTTTTATCCATCTATCTATCTATCTATCTATCTATCTATCTATCTATCTATCTACCTCCTACATGGCCTCAGCCTGAGAGTTCAGAATACTGAGATCACACAGCAAAGGAGCCAGGATGTAACAGATCTAGACGCAGCTAGGAGACACTGGCAGAAGGCCAAAAACATAGTCACCATCCAGGCTTAGGTGTACCAGTTGTAGGGAACCAGCAACAAACAAGATTCTCATCAGTTTGCCAGACTGACTGGGACTTATTTTCTGAGACTGGAAACCAGGGTGTTGCAGGAAGATTCGGGGAAGAGAGTTGGGGTCCCCTTTTCTGGCCCTGAAGAAGCATTTGGTCCCGAGATGCTACTGTTTCACCTTTGCTTGTGAAGGTTCAGGCGACAAAAGCTGCATTTCAGGCTGTGACCAGATTTGGCAAACATTCATTTCATCTGGCAGCCTCAGCTTCCCAGCTTGGCCTCTTGCATCCAGCAGAGCTGCCTGGGAAGGCTGCTGATGGCCTTGTCATTGCTCATCATGTCACATGAGACGACCCACACCCATCCCACCTCCCCAGTGTATTTGGGAAGTCAAAGTAAGGAAGGACAGACAGTTCATTCAGAGGAAGGAACCAGTTTTACCTCCTGCCTCTTTATCTGCCAAGATGCTCCATGTGACAATCTCCTTCAAACCTGGCCCCATCTCAAAGCTGCCTCAAAACTTTCTTCCTGGTCAAGTAGGAGTGAGCCATCTTGTCAATCACAGGGTCCTCACAAGAATCAGAAGCTTCCAGCAAGACACAACCACATGCCTTCATCCCACCTTCCTCAGTGCCTTGCTGGCACCCACAGCTCAACAAGAAGGCTCTCCACGTCATGTCTGAAAAGGTTATGGTTACATGCAAATAGCAAACAATGTGCAAATTGGCATGATCACTGGTATTATGTGACAGAAACAAAAGCTGAAAGTCTGTAATAAACACAAAACAAATTATGTGTGTCTGTGTGCATAAGCTAAAACTAAAACCTCTCCTTCCCTTCTCTCTTCGTTCCAAAGGTATACATTCTTTATTCCATAAATATGCATTATGTAAACTGCCAAATAATACTATCAGAAAAGCTGTATCAAATTGTTTAAATTTTATTCACGATAATTCAGGCAGCATTTTGAATGCTGTATTTTGCTCAGCATGAATATCTGAACACTGAGGCTACTTTCTCAAAACAATATTTAAAAAAATTTTAGACCCCATTTAAAGACTTCCATACAGTGTCCTGGGTGTGTTTGTACAACACTTTCTGAAAAGAACAGCAATGAAAAACCCAGGCATCTGTTCAGAAAGTGCACAGAGGAAAAAGTTGCAGGGGCTACACTGATTTTGCTTCAGTACTTTGATATGTAGGTACTTACATACATTTGACAAAAATAACTCTTCCATAAAGACTTCCTATTAGGGGGTTAGGAAGCCCAAAGTAATAAACCATTCTCAGTGTCATAAATAAAATTCATCCACTTCTGCGGTGAAACACCGCCTTTAATTTTTCATTGTCCTCTTATAGCTTTAAATGATGTGGTCACCATAGTTCATTTTCTTAGTGGCGAAACTTTATGCTCTAGTTCATAAAAATAGAGCATCAAGTTTAGACACAAGAAAAATACTTAGTAGTGCCTGGTCATATTACCATTTAGGGGAGAAAGTAGGAAACAATGACAAAAAAAGAAAACCTGGGAGCAAATAAATTATGAATCCTGAATACTTTTATGAGTTCCCACACAGTAGCTGCTAACTCAGACAGCAACTGCAACACAGAGTCTCTGTAGCTAACCAGGTGGCAGTCCTCAACCCTGAAAAGCGTTTGGACACTAAATCCTAAGAAAATGACACCTACCTTAACTACTTTATGCATGGGGAGGGCACACCTCCTCTCCCCAGTTAGGCTCACACCAGTAACACGATGGCATGAGGTGCCTGGCATCGGTCTGCGTTGATAGAGGCTTTTTAGCTCCAGATGAGCACCAGTTTCAGACAAGACAGCTTTGCTTGGAGCCACTTGGACTTCTCTGCATCGCACTCCTCAGCACACCACATTATAGGCAACATTATTCACTTGGGCATGGTGCAGCACAAGCACACACAGGCAGCTTGGTTTCTAATCACACCTGAGCTAATAAGCTCTCCTGAGACTTATTAGTGTCAGCTTGAGCTGTCTGGAAACGTCTTGCCCATATTTTAAAAAAACAAAAAGAACCCTCTCAGTCATTCCTCTGAAAAGGTCCGGTGCATCCGTGAAGCAGAGCAGCCGCCTGTAAAAAGCACCACAGAAGAACCTCAGACTGTGAAT
The DNA here is from genome assembly GCA_026546715.1 of Gallinago undulata. Taxonomy (NCBI): domain Eukaryota; kingdom Metazoa; phylum Chordata; class Aves; order Charadriiformes; family Scolopacidae; genus Gallinago; species Gallinago undulata. The sequence continues at coordinate 149,529,374 of JAOTQQ010000001.1, read as the reverse complement.
TTGTAATAGACTTACTAGCATTTAGCAGCTAAAGCTAAAGTCTTGTGCTGCACGTGCTCCAGCCCAGGATGCTGGATCAGTGGGCAGGGAGGGTTTTCTCTCCGGTTGCTCCCAGCACCTCTCACGAGCTCTCTGGGAGGTGCTCCCACAGGGTTCCGGCGGTGAAGATGAAGAACGAAAACCAACAGGCAATCAAGTCACTGAAGCCCAAATCTATCATCATTAATACACATAATGGAGAGCAGTTAAGAAGAAAGTTGCCTGCTCTGCCAACAGGAGGTTGCTTCACGCCAGGGCTCCTCATTCCTTCCTGGTACAGTGGCCTACAAACTAAGGGATTTAATCCTACTGCTGCAGTTAAAGCAATACAGCTTTCTAAAGTCAATTAGACCTAACATTTCAATGCTTGATTTTGCAGCTCCTTTTAATGAATTTTAATTTAACTGTTTGTTTTTAATAATATATTGACAAATATTGTCAAGCAGCAACAAAAACAAGTTGAAAACAAGCACTGTGATTACATGCAGCAGGTTTAACTACCTCACATCCCTGGGAGCTATTTACTTTTTTTCGGTGTCTGAATGCCAGGGTATGAAGTCTAATAAGCAAAGAATAGCTTTATGGTTAAGGCATTGAAAAATAAGGTTGTTCTTAGAAAAAGCACTATACAAAAACATTAAGTCATCATGCTTTTCTATTCCTCTTTTCCCTATCTCTAAATAGAGGTTAGTAAGACTCCCTTAGCCCATAGAAATTTTGGAAGTCCTAATTAACATCTGCAGAATAACTTATGATCATGGATGGATGCAACTACTTTAAAGCAATTAATTTTTATTGGCTATATTTTCTAAAGGGCATCTGAAAAACCTGCATGTTGCAAACTGCAATTTCTATCTACCGTACAGAAAGTGAAAGAACACAGAGCTCCTGGATATGCTCTGTTCTCTCAGAGCCTTCAGCACACTGCTGAAGGAATGGATTTAAATGGACCCGATTTTAAAGGAAAAAAAAAAAGTAAAACTACCACTCATCTGATAGTTTCCATAGCACTAATTCTTCTTTGCACTATTCTCCCTGAAAAAAAAAATCAAAATGCTTGGCATTATCAATGAAACCAGCCAAAAACTTTTAGCTCTTTCTCCTGAAAATCACTACAGTCATAAAATATTCTGGAGCAGTTTTCATTACTTCTATTCATACAGGAAAAAAAAAAAAAAAAAAGGTAATGCACTTGTTTCAGATACTATATTATGCAGCAGTCCTTCTAGGAGGTAAGTGCTGTTGTGACAGAAGCAAATCTCCACAGCATCACTGATGTGAAAGTAAACCTTTCAGTTTTCCTCAGCTAAGGGAGGAAACAGTGAGTATGGTTTGGCTAATTTTTCTCCTGAGGCTGTTGGTATCTTGCTGCAGATCCAGTAGCTTAAGCATAGCAGAACTGTCAACATTATCCCCACATCATATAGAGACATGTTTATGACTCCCGGGAAATTTTCTTTCCCATATTCGTAGAGGGAAGGCTGCGGTCAGAGGAACTGGGGCATGACTTTTTTTCTTTGTTCTCCCATTTTCATCTTAGCTCCCTGGGGTCAATGTGGAAGTGTTTCCAACCTGGACCAGGAATCTAGAAAGCTGGTCAAGGAAAGTGTGCCTGCAGTGAAGATGTTTATTTACATCATATTTCACTGAATTTCACTGAATTTCTTTAGAGTTGGAAGGGACCATTGAGATCATCTAGTCCAACTCCCCTGCTGAAGCAGGATTGCCTAGAGCATGTTAGAGCATGTTACTCAGGACTGCATC
>JAOTQQ010000001.1:149509442-149527471 GCA_026546715.1 Gallinago undulata | reverse complement strand
CCCCTCATCCTCTCACTGGCAACCACTGAAAAGAGTCTGGCTCCCTCCTCCTTCAAACCACCCTTTAGATACTTATATGCTCATGCATTAGCCTCATGCCATAGCCATAGCCAAGAAACTGGTTTTAAAGCACCAGAAATACTAGGAAAAGGGGTGATCTCAATTCTGCAACAAGCAGGAGGTGGTTCTTTGTTCCCCAACCTTGTTGATAGCTGAAGTCACTGTCACTCATTCCACTCATTCTGCCTGCATTGCACAAGCTGTGTTCAAGTCAAGTGGATACCAACCACATCCAGCTTTGAATGGATGCTCAAACTGTGGTAATATTGCTTCTTCGTGCGCATTAGCAACTCCTTGTGAGTCACAGCTCAGATTCTGTGATGAAAGTTGCTAAAAGCCCTCGCCATTCATCTACCTGCTTACACCCACAAGCAGTAGCCATTAGAAGTCACTATTTGTTAAAGATTTGAAATAACATCCTGTAACTTGTTATTTTAATTTCTGTAACATAGGGCAGCCGTGTACGCTGTCAGTGGATCAGAGGAAATGAGGAAAGCAGGAGAATTGAATCGCAGTTTAAGTAAACTACCTGTTACAGCACAGGGACAAATAAGTGAGGAGCAGGAAGCACCCACAACACTTGGAAAAAATATTACAAACAACTGAGGTAGAGTTGTCAATTTTAATTATTATCTACCTTAAAGAAGAGTACTGGTTTGGTGGTTGTGTCCCACATGTTGTTGGCAATCTAGGAATTGGGTGCCTTTTTAATCAACAGGATCACACCACTCCGTGTGAGATCAGCGACGGATTTGTTACAACTGGAAGAAATGGGATATTACTGTACGACTTGTCTCTAGCCTTCTGGCTACTGCAGAAAAAGCAGACATGGCTTTTCCCACCTTGTCAAAAATCAACCTCCTGGACATCCTCCTATGCCCAGAATAGAAGAAATCAGTTTGTGCCAGCCACTCTGCAGGAAAACAGGGGAGAGAAAGAGCTACATTCTGCCTTGTCCTCAGTATGCCAAGTGCAGAACTACATACAATCTCACCCTTACCATATGAATAGTGCCATTTAAATGAGTGCACATTATTGTATGGGCATTTTCTTGAGATGCAGCTGGCACAGTCAGCACATATTTTTAGTGCTTTTTCTCCTGACCATGGCAATACTGTGCAGATAAAGCGGAGGCACTCTATAATAAAATCCTATACTTTGCCACTGCCCAGTGAGATGCTGAATTTGGACAGAAAGCAGTAAGTAATGTGGAGTCTTGGGATGAAGAACAATGACCATCCAAAATTCTCTTTTATCTGTATGAAGACATTATTCTTAATAATTTTTGTCCCTGAAAAGGTATTTCAAGCAAGACAGGTTTCCAATCTTGGTTCTAAAAGTGAAGATGCATATGACCATGTCTTCGGTGCCTCCATTCCTATATATACTGTGACCTATTTAGTTAGTAAGAGAGAACAAGCCACTGATAAGACAAATGAAGCATTACCTGCTTTTATCTCTGGAACATATTCAAAGACCAAGGAAGATTGTTAGCAAAGAAATTTACTTAGGACCAAGGTTAGCTAAAGTAAACAGTGAGTAATTACTATCTTTTAAAAGACATTGTTAAGATACAAATACTTTCCTTTTTTTATCCTATTTATATAAGTAAAATAAACTTAGACTAAAATAGTAAAAAATTTTAAAAATTAAATACAATTCATTTTTCATCAGTTTTCATGCTGCTTATTAAATGTGAACATTTTTCTTAGTTAGGCAATAAAAATACCCTACAATCTTTAATTTTATTTCTTTACTGGTTTGCTCTCTTTGACAAGCATATATTTGCTGCTTCTATTAATAAGGTTCTGTATATGGCTATATTTTATTATTTAAATTTTTATTACACTAAGCCACTGGACATCTCCACTGGACTGCGTCTTTTAGGAAAAATAAATATACAGCATTTAATGCCACGTTATAAAGAGACGGTCCTTAATAAGTCAATATAGTTTCATCTATTTACATGAGCGACAACTTTAGTCCAGCAGTCTCAGTGGTTCTTGGACCTCCTCAGACTTGCAAGCAGGCAGTATTTTTCTGTTGTATTTATCATATAGTATGTGCACGAAAAATATCAGTTCAGACATGAGCTTTTGAATTGTAGGAATTGTCATCTCTGCATATGGAGCTCTTCAAAGCTGCAGCCTGAGACTTGATGAGATGGCACAGATCGTGCAGCTCGGCATGAACGTGCTGTACGGTGAGTCGCTGGATACAGTAAAATCAGTCCCTATCTAGGCCTTCTGAGGTATCAATAACAGCTAGGAAGAGTCTAAACACGGAGAGAGAGAGAGGAAAGGTAATCTGCAGCACTTTCGTTCCAGTTTCCAAGAGCAGAAGGAAAAGAAAGGCAAAAAAAAAAAAAAGGTGGGAGGAAAAATACTCAGAAAGAATAACATCTTAGTCTCTGAAGGATAAATAAAACAACTGGATAGTTTGCAGGAATAATGCATCTTAAATACAGCAAATTTGTTCTTGCCTTTTGCTACTAATCCTTGTAATATAGTCAAATGTTAGTATCTTTACCTGGGTAAGACTCAGACAGGGCCTTGACCCTGCTGTTACTGAATTGATACAATTTCTGGCTGATTGAGCTCTTCATTAAATCCATCAAGACGCCGAAATGCATTGCTAAAACTATACGGTTGGGAAAGGCTGCTTAAGAAATCGAATGTTACTATTACCTGTAAAAGGCAAACAGGCCAGTTGTACCTTCCATTCTACATTGTTGCTAACTGAATAGATACCATTTATTAAATAAGCATGGGGAAATTTTCTCTCCAACGCCCATGCAAGACAAGGGCAGTGCTTCCACTCACGGGAAAGACCTTTGGGCTGGGGTTGAATGGCTCCAAACAAAAAGGGCTTTTTGATAACACAACGGATATTCCAAGATGCGACAATGAAACCACGAGCTCATTCCCACCATTTACATTACAGTCTGCCTTTAAGAGCATTTTGTGATCTGTTAACAGCAGAATGGGAATTTGTATAATGTGTACTAACGTATTTATCTCTCAAGTTATCACTAGACCTTTTAAACTAAAATTGCCTGCAAAGAACCAAAATCTAATAGAACTACCATGCACTGAAAAATCCTTCATGCTTCTTTGTACATGACAAACTGTGAGATATCCGGGCGGTAATACCAAAATTGACCTGTAAGTGTTCTTTCAGGTCCTTGCACATTCATCATAAATATGACTATTTGGCTCCTGTTTAGACATTATCTTCTTAAATTCCCATTACAGTATCACCAGAAATGGAGCAAAGTCAAGAGGACACAGCTGAAATGGCTGCTGCATGATGAAGAAAAACCAAAATAAAGCTAATTTTTTAAGTATTAACAGCATTGTGGTTTCCATGAGTCTGAAGCAGGAAGGGAAGGGAGTACACAGTAAATACTGTCAGGATAGTACATGGGAGTGCAGGAAGCCTCTCTATAATGAAATTAAAACTAGTTTTCTTTTTTTACCTTCTGTAGAACAGAAGAACTTTCAGTAATAAGACCCAAAAATTTTGATATCTCAGCAACAAACCCCAAAGCTCATTTGCAGGACATCTGGGGACCAGTGGATTTACCAGCTTTTTTCTTTTCTCCCCCTACTCTACTGACGCAAATCCCTCTGCACACAGGCTGGATGCTACAGTGAGCAAGACTTGTGCTCTCTTTAGAGAAATTTCAGAAGCCTTTTCCCTTCCCATCTGTTATTCAAATCCACCCTAATTTGCTCTGAGCAGAGTTTGTTCTCAGAAGGGCAGTATTTGCCCCACAGCACCATAAACTCAAAGCCCAAAATCTCCTCACTTCTAAACCAAGGGTTTCTTTCCTTTATAAAACAGCTTTGCCACGCTGAACCTTATCAGGTAACGGGGCCACATGGAACCTTATCAGGTAACGGGGCCACACTTGACCTCATCAGGCAGCAGGGCCACACGCCACACTCCAAGGGTGGCAGCAATTGTCACCATGGCATTGAAAGCAGGCACCAGACACTTCCTCTTATCACTGAAGGGAACTGTAGAAGGACTAAGAGATCTCTTCTGGAGCACAGCAGAGGTGTCCTGAGCATTTTTAAGTCCATCAGGATTTAAAATACACAAAACCAGATAGCGCTGCCAAGGTGCCACACCATAGTGAAGGATGTGACCTGGCAGCAGCTTTGTATTGTGCCCATAGAATTGGAGAGAGCAGTGAGAAAGCCTTGCTCCACAACCCATCCCCAGATGGAAAAATTTCCCCACTGGGTGCTCTGAAGCGGGATTTTCACTCTCTTTCCACTCTCTCGGGTGTCTGAAAGGAAGATGGGAAAAGAGAGCTGAAGGAGCAAGGAGGGGAATAAGGAGATGGACTAGTAGAAATCACAACACTGGTAAAAGTCATTTTCCCATGCCCCATATCCTCTGTGGGCAAAGGGGAAATACAGGTTAAAGAGACTCTGTAACGGGATAATATTTACATATTTGAATTAAAATATTGCCTAATCTCTAATTAGTAACTACGCATCCAGGGGCAAGAGCAGTCCACCCAGTCATCAGCTGTGGAATATAATAACAAACACGGTGTCTTTTAGCAGGGCTATGACAAGACACGTAGGAGCAATGGCTAATTTATGACCCTGAAAACAGCGTGGTAACAGTTTGCCCAGTTACAAACGAAACAGAAAAAAGATTACAGGAATGCAAAGGCACACTGACATAAAGCGAGCTTGTAAAAATATCTGAGCATTAAAGGTTTAGTTCCATCCTTTGAGTATGAAAGCATTGGGTGTGATGGAAGATCCAGCTCCTCTTGAAGCTGTCCTCAGGTACGACATGAGCACACCAAGTACCACACTCCAGACACTCCTACTTATTAGCACTAAGACAATTGTTAATGTAGAACTGCTCACCACTAATTTAAACAAATTGCATATAATTGGTTCCTATAAAACCTCCAGAAAACACTGCTTCACTACCTCAGCTGCCTGACTGTCTCGGTGCATTCTCAGTTCAAAAGGCTGAGGCACTGAGGCACTCAGACAGGGTACCACAAGAAATGGGTTTAGTATCATGGAGCTTTTTTGGCTTAACTGCCCTCCTAAGTCAAAGAGCACTGAACTTAAAGCAAGAATTTTTACATTTTGTTTCGGTGATGAACCTTTATTTCATAATTAGTTGAGTGTACTGCAGTCTGCTGATCAGCGCATTAGGTACTGGCCATTCCACCAGTGCTCTCTCAGGAGCTTTATAAACTCCCCATTATATCTAACCCTAAAAGAATTAGCATTTTTAGTGGTATTCTTTGAAAAGTACTGCTAATACCTACCAATGCCGCATATTTCAGCACTAGCCAGATCTTTATGTACTGAATTAAATAAATAAATAAAATATAGTACTGTCAGGGACTTAGGATACTGTTGTTGCCCATCCCCATCCCATCGGAAACATTAGTGCCATGTATCAGGGGCAAGAAGACTACCAGGTCACCCACTTACTAATTTGTATAGTGTAATGTTTGCAGTTTGAACTTTTATTCTCTGATATTCATTTTTTTAGAAGTATTTTTCAAAAGAATTAGAAATTCCTGCCAACTCAGCCTTTCATTTTACAAATTTGCTTCGAGGTCCTTCATGGAAGACACACTAAGACTTCTGAAATCTATTTGTGTAACCTCCAGTTTCTTCAGGTTTCCACTGTTGCCTGCACCTATTACAACAATTAAAAAAACCCAAGAACTTTAGGATTCTGAGGAAAAAAGTTCAATTCTCTTTAGAGGGAAAGCCCAAGAAGACCATGTCCACATGGGGGAAAATTGTTGTTCTGTCTCTATTATTCATTTGCTGCTTGTTCTATTTGGCTTCTGTAGACCCAGATTGGTTTCATTATACATTAATGCCCTTGAATGCTAAGTGGGAAAGACATGCTTCTTTTGCAAATTAGTCAGTGTAAGTTAAAATAGACAAGAAGATGGAACCGACTGAGGCTGATGCTGTAAGAATTACTCAAGTAATATTAGATTAAGCACAGAACCATTTAATCTGTACAAGAAAAACATTGTCTTCTGTAGAAACAGGGCCCTCTCTTCACAGAGACCAAGGAATGGTGAATTAGCAAGAAAGGATTTACGTATTTAAATTTAGCTAGATTTTAAAAACCCAAAAGCAATGTGCCAACACCAAAAAAAAACCCCTCCTTTTCCTCTGAGGACAAAGATAACTTCCATCGCAAGAATGGTCCCACACTCTGCCCATGGAGAGCACCCTTCCTTGCCATCCTGTAAAACCCTTCTTTGGAGGTCTTCAATGACTTAATCTGACAATGGAGCACTGCAGTGTAAAGCAGATAGCAAGGAAATTCCAGAAGGATTAAATTTCAATGCAGTTAGTCTGGCGCAAGTTGGCTTAACTGCTATGCTGTGTGAAAGGTCCTGGATTTTTTAGGTTAATATGTTACTAACTGAAGAAATGTTTCCAAGACACCAAATAAATTGAGAACTATTTATATGGAAGTATTTTACTCCTCTACTGTTAAAAACACACTACTGGCTTAGAAGATTTGACTCAAATTCCAAATTTACTGAGTTATTAAAGTAGTTTCGGAAAACCCAGCTTCTTGTAACAAGACCACCTGCTGAACACAGCCTCTCACTGTACTTTATCTTGAGGCAACGGAAAATGATGTCCCATCATTAGAGCTTTTCACAACTGGCTTTAATGTAGGCATTGAAAACATAATAATCTCTGTTCTTGTTAAATGGAACACCTTTCTTAGTTACAGATTAAGTAATGATACTTGGCTTTCTTCAGATTTTTAATTTGTAAAGGAACAGTTACCTTAAGGGGTTTTCAGGGAATCCATGAAAAGAGGATAATCCACTGCTTAAATTCAACCTTTTCATATTTAGCATTAAATGCTAGAGTAAACATACCCTTTTCATCCTCAGAGAAAAGAATCAAGCGATTCCAGTGCTATAAACTGATTTTCCCTAAAACTATTTAAAAACAAACCAAAATAAAACAAAACAAAGAAAAAAACTCAAGCTTTATCATTTCTAATTTTCATTAATATAAGCAAAATACAAACAAATACACTGGAGTATACTGTTAGACTACAAGCCAGACCCTTTTAATTCACAGTCCATGACCAGGTTTAGCCTGCCAAAATATTTAAAGCATCAATAATAAGTAAAAATGTTTCTTTACTTGTGCTCCTCACAACTATATAAGGGAAGAGAGGGACTGGTGGTTATGTGGGGAGAAATATATACCCTTTAATTAAGGGAAGATCAAGAAGCACATGCATCAGCAGCTGGGGTCATTGTCCATATAGCTCAGCAAATAGAAAATGGGTGTGGATTAAAACAACAGGTTATTCAGGTGACCGACAGTGATGATCAGCTTCGTTGCACGTGCTCACACAAATGGTGGGGTGATCCCTGGTAAGGTCAGTGAGGAGGAAAGCAAGTACAAGTCAGTGAAGTGGAAGAAAAAGGCTTTATTTATAGACAGAGGAAACCTCCTGTCCTTCAGCTCTTCCTTATCCTGGAGCTACATCTTCTTGTCAGAGAGAGGAGAAAGGGGAAAACTGTTGCATTCCCCATTAAGACTGAGCTCCCCTTCCTGTCTGCTTTGCCCTCCTCAGAAATTCATTACAATTTGTTCCTTGCAGACTTGGATCTCTGCTGCTCAGGTGACACATTTACTCCAAAGAGGGATACTCGGGTCTCTTTCCTGCACCAGTTTTTCAGAGGCTTAAACAAGAGCACATGGGAAGCCTCTTTCTAGGTGTTCCTCAAAGGATGAAGCTGCAATTCATTCCTTCTGCTGAAGCTCTAACATCCCCTTTGCCTGGCTGGGTTGGTGTCATATGTTGTTATTAGTCCATGCGCGTTCCCACACTGAGGCTGGGGGCAAAGTAAATCAGCCTAAAAGCAGAACTTACCCTAACTTTCCTTAGTGGAGGTGACAGGGTTTTCTGATCCTTTTTGGCTGTGCTCGTACTGCTAAATAAAAGTGCGAGACCCCTGGTCACTCACACTTGTTCCTCTCCCAGGCGGTTTTGGACCATTTCAGCCAGCTCTCTTCAAGCCAAATCTGCTGGGCAGGGTGGTAACTGCAAGCGATGTGGACATGAGCCAGCCAGAGCCATTTGGACTTGGATCAATCCCTGGCCCTTTTTAATTAAGTAATATAAATTCACTCTTAGGTTCCTGAACAACTAGGAGGAGTTTAATGTGGGGGAAGGATATCAATGCTAAACTGAAGGTGGACGGTTCTTACTCACAATTCTTACTTGCCATCTGTTAATGAGATGATGAGATGGGCTCTCCCTTTGAAGTTACTTTAAGATCTCCAGTATAAGCTCCTTGATGCAGATTTAGGGTGATCTACTAGGTCCGAATGGCACCTAACATTCTAACATTTTTCTTCCTACTGGAAGAAACATGCAAATTAATATTGAACCTATACAACCCTCCTACACAGTGCCTAATGCTTGTAAGCGTGCAGAAATGCCTTTGAAACCTCCTGATAGAGACAAAAAGCTATTTAAATGCTTCCAGTGTTGGATACCTCTATACCGCCCAGTGCAAGGTGTCTGATACACAGATTTACAAAGCTTAAGATCCACAGAAGCACATACACTGCATTTTTAAAGTTGTGTTGTAAAGCATTTTGGGGGGGAGGGAGGAGGGAATAATAGGGTTCGTTTCACCGGCAGTCACTGTGGCAACTGACTGCTTCAGTTCAGCTTGAGGGCCACCCCCCCCCATGAGTAGACTCCTGTGCCATCTCCCCTGCAGGTGAGCCCGCAGGTGTTAGCCCAGGCAGCTGGAGCACGGGTAGGACTCCACATGCCCATGCAGGTCCAAAACAGCAAGGGTGGCCGGTGAGGCTCACGCCGACGGCTTGCAGAACGTCCGTGCGACAGCAGGCAGGCAGGCAGGAGGCCCCGGACAATCAGCCTAAGGTCACCCTGGAGGCCACTCCTTCCGAGCTGTGCAATGACAGCTGGTAGGCTCATGAGAGTGTGGGAGCACCTTCATTTATAAAAGCGAAGCAACATTTACAAGGATACCTCACCTTTAGCAAGATAGCTATAAATGGAATAAATTGAGAGAAGCTAGACTCTCAAATGTAACTCACTCAGATGTCCTTGGGAAAGAAACACTTCTAGAAATAGATGTTTTCCATGAAAATGTCCTTACATTTCAGATCTATTTGCTCTTCAATTGACAAGTAGCTTAAACAATTTCTAAATTCTGCTTGCCTGTAGGACTCCCTATCACTAACCTTTCTAAATGACTACAGATTCCTTTAATCCCTTTATTATTTACTTTATAATTTCTTTTGTCATTCTGGTTTTTCATCTCCCTCTGAGAATAAGTGGGAGAGAGAGCATCCCACACTACTCATGTATCATCCACACAGCACTTGAAAAAAACCTCAGCTAATGTACTAACATCGCATTCTGACTTACTTTTGTTCAAACTTCATCAAGTTCCACCCCCAAATTCTTAACCTGAATATATGACTACAAGAGCTTAGTATTTATCTTTTCCTCACCTTTCATCTTAAATCTATTAACAGGTATTCTTTCTGGCAGCCAGCTTAGAACATAGTCGCTCCAGCCAGCCACTGAAAGCCAAGGAAAATGGGCCTCAGCAAACATAATGAAATCTCATGTTGATGTTTCTCCTGATATTTTATTAAATGGTTTTAACCAAGACCGCACAATTTACAGCTTACTTCTGGTTTGGTTATAAAGTCCTAAATTGCTGCCTCTGCTTTCACCCTGATAGAAGCTGGCACAACTGGCATAAAATCATTCTCATCCAGCGTCTAAGGGGCCATGAAACTAAGTAAACATGCAGTTAAACTACAATGATATTCACCTGCACATCCTTAGGTTCAATTATTTTTTCTCATTCTGCTTAAAGAGTGTGTTTTTAATTGAGAGCACTGTATTTTCTTAGGTATCTTGAGGAACCCCTGAGACTGTGTTCTCCTCGGTGTTGTATGGCAATGGTCAAAGCACGTGTGACGTCGAAGTGCTAAGAAAACCAATGGCTTCTAAGATACACTTTCACTGAAAATCTTCAGTGAGGAGAGAATATCTTCTGTGGCCCACAAATCACAGGACTCATCTCCACTTCATTCAGTAATACCCCAGATACAACATCTCCTATAAACTGCAAATACAACCTGAAGTGAGGAAAGGCACTAGAACACAGAATCACAATGACTCCATCCCACCACCGTGACGCACATTCCTCCTACCATGAGTAAATTCATTGATTTTACCCAGATATGTATTACCTAGGAAACTACAAGAACTTTATTATTTTTTTCTCTTGCATTTTTACAACTCCACAAACATTATCAGGGTTTAAAGTCCAGTTCAAAAATAAAATAAGGCCTCCTTCAAAAAATGAGTCTTCAACACAAATGCTACATAATGACATATTTGCTGTAAAACAATCCTGTACTGATTCTCGATGCCCTGTTCCATGGAATAAGAGTCCATGCTACAAGTTTCAAAGGTAAGGGAATCAATCCGTGACGTGTTTCAAAACTTTGTGCAATTAGGCAGAGCCCAACACTTCAGAACGCAGGGAGTCATATCACATACAGTCACTGGTTTTGCCACAGATGTCCCTGGTCAGCAGGAACCCTAGAGCATGTGGCACTGAAGTGGCAGGTCACAATCCTCTTATACACTAACGTCACAAAATTAGACAACCAAAAGTGAACTCAATCAAAGGTGAAGAAGGTGAATCCTTCTTCAAGATCCAGACACCAAGTATGCTCTGTCTGTACCCTGCAGAAGGTATGGACATATGCGGCATGCCCTACATCCACACAGGTTTGGCAATTCTCTGGGAACTTTTCAGCAGGGGACCACAACCACAAGGTTCAAAGAGACATTTAACACCCAAGACAGCCAGCAAAGCCAGGACTTGGAACCCATTGCCACTCAGGTCAAGTAAAAAAGGCTCAGCAATATTATCCAGAAAACTTTCCTGGAAGTTGAAGGGTCCTGCTTTAAGAGCAGAATCCCACACAAAGCATTTTATCCTCAAGCAAGTAATATCCTCAGACAATCCTCAAAACAAATGAAAGGGATAACATTTGTTCTTAGGTCTTCTGAATCCTCTTGCTGATTTTACTGTCTTTTCCTAATCAATCACAGTTGCTTTACTGCTTCTGCATTTACGTACTTCTGCTACTGTTCTGCTACTGTAAATTAGCAGAAAGTGAGAAACCCATCATTCATACAGCTCATGCCCAATAAAACAAAGGATAGTCCAGCAGCCTACCCTTCATCCATCATAAATATCTATTACATCAGTAATAACCTGTACAGTCATTCTGCTCACTGCCACTAGCTAATTATTCAAAGTGATGGAGAGAACTTAAAAATATCTGAAAGAAATATAATTAAGGGCTAATTTTCCTGAGAGACCCTAACTCAAAGTAAAAAGGTGAGATCCTTGCACAAGCAGCAGGTGAAAGAACTGAAAGAGAGGTGAAAGGCTATAATGGAGGCAGCAGTGTTTGGGATGGGTCAAGATCATATTCACAGAGATACAACAGGCTGGTGTAAAGCAAGCAAAGACAAGCAAATGTCAGTACTTTGAGTACTTACTTAAAGTCTTTATATCCCTGTTTTCTGAGGCAAAAAGTCTCCTTCACACGGGGACAAACATACAAAAAAACACCATGTTTATACTGGCGAGAGGCTAGGAGGAAATCACTGGGAGGCACAAAGCCTTACAAATTTTAATCCACCTGTCAATGCCATTTATAAACATGGATTTTAGTGGAAGCAGAGAGTCCAAGCCACAAAATTGTGCCTGGGTTTTAGACAGCCTGAAGTTAATTCACATCTGAGATCTTGGTTTGATCTCCTAGTGGGATAATCTGCCTAAATCACATTTAGGTTCAGCTTCTCAGGGACTATTAGTAGTCTGGGTATCGACTTGCAATTTCTAGTTCCGAGAAAATCTGAACTGTAAAATGTTTTTTCATATCATGAGCACTATGAATTAATAAGCACTATTATTAATTTAACCTTTATTAAGATATTCCTGATAGAATATTCTATTTTATAAGACACTGCTATACTGATGAGTTAACTGTTGGGGGTTTTTTTGAGCATTTCCCTACTGTATAATTTTTCCACATCTTTTTCTCTATCTTCCACTATGCACTGGTAGTTCCTGTTCATCTCATTCAATGTCAGTAAATGTACCTATATTAGCAATGAAACTACTGGGCAATAGTGACACTCCATAATGCACTTCTTTAATGAGAAGCATGGACTGGGAACTGTTTAATCTGGACGTTCTATCTAAATGTAGTAAGACATGCTTAGAAATACATTTACTGAAAGAGTAACAAGTCTGGCAAACTTGCCATCTTTAAATTAACATTTTCGGCTCAAACCTCGTTAAAGGGCAATGAAATTCTTGTATATTTCCTTTGCTAGCATTGGTGAGAACCGAGAGATTTATATGTAAACAGAAGCTTTTTCTTTATATGCAAGCTCTCTCTCCTACTTAAACTGTTCTACACTGGTATAAAATTATAGGTTTTGGTCACACTAGAGCTTAATTCTTTAAAAGCTTGATCAAGGGAGCAATATCCGACTTCTTCCCCCAAGAGAAAGGACCTTGTGAAAACATGCCCTTTGCAGGAGATACTTCCTTATACCATAGGCCTAGAAAATCCCTAGGAATGAACTCCTGTTAGCTGGACAAAAGCAGAGCATGTAAAGGGATGTGTCAGCTGCTGCCTCATTTTTGTCCTCCAAAGCCAGAGCCATCCTATATCCTCAGCAAAGGCATCTTATACTGCATAGGAACTGAGATGACTGAAATGCCCAGGATTTTCTGACAGTTCAAGGAAAGAGAAGGCACAGTGAAGGAATTGCTCTTCACCCTATAAATGAGATAGCCCTGAAAAGCTCCCCATGATCAATAATCACAAACATGGAGCAAGAACAGCACAGTGAGCCTCTGGTTTTCAACAGGAGAAGAACCAAGGAGCACCCACTGAAAACACAAACCCCTCCAAATTCTTTCTACATCAGCATGTGGTTACGTGGAGCTCACTGCCACGCGGTTTTTGATGCCCAAAATAGAAAGGATGTTTGACAAATTAAGGTGTATAGCTCCTTCAGAATCTACTACATGCAGTGGCCTGCATAAGAGCTCTCATATAAGGCAGTCTAGTGACAGACAAAAACTGAGAGGATAGATTAGGGGAAGGATCAAACCTAGATTTGCCCCGTGTTTTGTATTTTTCTTACTCCACCTAAAGCCCAGGGCTGGAGCCAGGACATGTTCAAGAGCTGAGGCACAAGTCCCGCACATTCTGTATCCTCACTATGTCCTTATCTTTCCAAATAACAAAGTTGCACAAAAAAAAAAAAAAAAAAAAAAGGATGACATGATGAATTTTCAGAGAACAGCAAAGTCTATTCCCCTATCAGCTCAGTGAAATGCAGACTGTTCCAGAACCTCCTTAAAACAAAATTTTCATAGAGGATTACAGCTTATTTGTATCACTGCCTGGGAGCAGAAGCCAAAACAATTTCAATGCAATCAAAATGCTTAACCTGGTTTAATTCTGCTGCCTGATTACCGGGTTAATTTTAGTGGTGCAAAATGATTAAGCCAAGTAATTTTCAAGACATTACCTTCAGTGGTGTGCAAATGCTGAACTTGTTCAGTGCAATTCCTCATGCTGTTTCCAGTTAAAAGTAAAATAAGCAGGTGTCAGAATGAAAACACAAAATACGGAAATTAATATTTTACCATCAATTTCTGCCAGAAATTGAGTGTCATTTATTATCATTTGACCCACACAAACACCCAATTTTAACTCTCAAATTACTAATATGTTGCTTACGTTCAACACGGTATGTTACCTAAACTACTGCATTGAATTTTACTGCAGAAGGTGGTATTATTCTGACTTGTGCAATAAATTTTACTATTGATACTGTTATTTGGACATCTCCATGCTGTCTCATCAGCAACTATTTACTTTCCTTGCTACTATGAGGGCTTCTAACAGAGTATGCTACAGACACACAAACCCAGCATTCCATTTATCCACTAAAAGCCTTTCACTTAACAATTTTTGAGGTTTTTCCCTCAAAAAGATCCTCTTCAAAGTCAGCATGCTCCTGATTTGAAAAACAACTTTGTTAGTAACTCAAACACTATTTATCTTTGCTGCAGCTTATATCAAAAAGAATATGTGTCACTTACATACATTTTGTTCGCTGTGAGTTCAGTCCATCATGGTGCCAAAACCCATCAGTTTCCTTTGCAGTTGTAATTTTCAGTACTTCTGAGTGGCTCAGAACCTCTAAAGATCCACTTCGAGAACATGATAAGTAATTTTTTAATAGCCAATCTGAAGACGAACATATCCCTTTAAGCACTTTATTACATGGTCTCCAATAAAAAGATTTGCTTCCCAGTTGCTTGGTCTGTTCTGACAGTAGAAAAACAGCCTGTGCAAGAAGCGAGCTCCTTCTGAACTAAACATGGCCCCAGTCCTGCAGAGCTTATTCCAGGTACATTGTTTTTCTGCTGTATACACTCTTTTTCGTACAGTGGCAAGAAGCTCTCAGGTACATTAATTGTACATCAAGCCTTGTGCCACACCACAGCAGTTTTTTTCACAACAGAGATTGCAAAATTTTGAGATTATTCTTTTACTCAGTAAGTTGTTCAGTAAACTAGTAATTTGTCTTTGAAAAGCTATCATTTTCTGAAACGCAAAAAGCAAACAAAAGGACCAACAGCACATTTGTGCAATACTCAGACGTTGTCAGCAAGTTGTAACCAAGCAGGAAGTAGGGAAGGAACAGTGTGCCCAAAATCACAAAAGCCATCTGAAACAGAATTAGTTATCGAAACAAATCACTGCTCCCGAAGTAACAAGATCATCCTCGACTGAACGAAACCTGCTCCAGTCGGACTCGATGCTCACAGGCATGTTTGGCAAACGCCTGTAAATATTCAGCAGAGTTTAACGTGCACACAACCGCTTCATTTACCCAGCCCCACAGCGTTTCATCCTACATGTTGAGTGACTAAACAAAAACCTCAGTAGTGACCCCACCAGCTACAAAATACCGTCCCAGGGTCCATGTAATGCCCTGCTTCCTATTTCTTTAGTTTTATGAAGTCCTCTTGAAAACCTGGTTTCTGGTTTCAAACAACTGTCTCCTCTCCAGAGATTGTATTTTTACAGGCATTTACTGGACAGAAAATCTTTGCAAAGGGACAAATTCTCGTCTAAACAATTCCTTATCTAAATTTGAAGTCAATTGGAATTATAGCTCAAAATTAATATATTTAACATAATCGAAGCAGGTAAATAAAATAAACATCAAACTCAAACAAAAACTGCATACACATAAATATTTAAACCAATGATATCTGTAAATACATTTTTCATATTTTCCCTAAGGCTAAGTCATCCTTTGTATATTTGAATTCATTTATAAATGGCCTGTCATTAGCAGACATTGAACTAGGTGCAAGCATTTTATCACAGTAGGGAGATGCGTGAGCAGGCATAAATTTCACCCCTTAACAAGTAGAATATGCAATTTAATTTGATCGAGAATAATTAAATTTGTATAAATTCAGAAAATGTATTCCACAGAGGACAAAACTTCAGTAGGTGAGATACATGTAAATAGACAATTTTACATCTGAGCAAGAGAAACACACAGGTTTCCTACAGGAAAGAAACTTCAAGGACCTGATCCCACAGCTCTTACTGAAGCAAATATCCTTTGTCTTTTGATGGGAGGTTTGTTTTCTATGAGGTTTTCTATGAGTAAGGACGGCAGCTGGGGGGGAACACACAGTTTACTTAAGAATTCAAATAAAGACACACACTATATATTTTATGGGCGGGAATCAAGCTTCCACTTCAAACAGATCTTTGCATAGCTGTGCTTAGAAACTTATTTGAAATTATAAGTGACCATGAAAGAACAGTCTTGGCTATTTTACGGAGCAGGAGTTTAACAAGCAACTCTGCAGAGATCCCAGTTCAGACACAGATGCTCTTCTTTTTAAGTAACTTTTGAGATAGATACGAGATTGATATTAACAAAAACCAAATTCCTCTATCAGCAACAGATTTATAGTAATGCCAATTTCCATCTACTCTCCTGTCAACAGTCCTGACTGAGTTGGAGAGATGCCTCTCCTTGGAGGTAAACTGAGAGGAAACCTGATCCATCATCCTCTGCTGGGCTGCCACCGGGAGTGAAACGCGATAGCAATTCCTGCCATGGAGGCATCTAGTGCTCCAGCCAGCTAACATATCTCCCACGGGCACCCTAACAGCTCTCACCTATTCACTTGTTGCATTTGCTTCAAAAAACAGCCAGAGATGCTGCCCTTCCCCATTTCCCCTCAAGCTCCAAATCCTCCTTGTGACTTAGCCATGCCCGAACTGAACATACCTAGTTCTAGAGACTCGGGGAGGTGAAGGAGAAGCCACCAGGACTGCATCTTATCATTACAAGCCCTGGCTCAAGTAATTTTTAACTCTTTGTGAGAAAACGTCTCTTTTGTCTCAGGCTTTGTGAAGTCCTCTCTGTGTGCAGGACAAGCTGGAAGGGCAGAGTTAGATGGGAATAATTGCAAAAGCAAATGAGGCCCAGGGAACCTAACACTTTGTGAATATTTTCATGCTGGACAAGATGCTGCACATACGTGGGGTTTCATTGCCTTCTGTACTATTAAACTTGGGAAAAGTTTAAAAAAATCAATCAGTGCATGCAAAGCCAGGTCTACTGATTCTCAAAGTTCTTCTCCTTATGAAGAAATTTACAGGTGTACGTATTTGTAGCAATCAAAGGCAGCTTCTCTCTCCAGGATCTCAAATTTGAAACAAATTTGATTATAGCAAAGCTATGATCAACTAAAACCAAAGCTTCCTGGTGCAGCCCTGCCGGAGACTTGCTCACACACCACCGGATACCCCATCTTACCCCATCACTCGCCCCAGAGCTCTGCTTGGTGCCAGTAAGCCCGGCAGGGCCCCCGAGGCCAGCAAGGAAGCCCTGGAAGGGGGGCATCACACAGAGGGGAGGGCTGCAGAGGAAACGCAAAGCAGAGAACATCTGGAAATGAGCCACCCAGTCCCATTTCAGCTGTTGAAAGGGACCAAAAAAAAAAAAAGTGCACCAGGCCGAAAATAGCTAAATAAATTGAAATTACAGCCTGCGTTAGCTGCCTAACCTGCTTCATTTTCCGCACGGTTGGATTGGCAGCAGCTGCTGACTCCTGTGGTGCCTTTTGAGACCAAAAAGCCCAGTCGCTCCTGAAAAGTTTGGTGGGCAAGGAGCACCGGAGGAGGGTCGGGGAGGAGAAAGGGGGGGTGAGGGAGGGAGCCCCCTGCCGCAGCAGGGCCGGGGCTCTCCGGCTCTCGCGGGGGGGGGGGGAGGGGGGGGGCCGCTGCCCGCAGAGGGGGAGCCCCACGGCCCGGGGCGCTGGGGCGAGTCGGGGCACCATGGCACCGTCTCCCTGCTCTCCCGCGGACGACCCCCAGCCGGGATGAATTTGATCTGCCCCCCCAGAGCAACCGTGAGCGCCTGTGAGAGAGCTACCAGCTAATCTGGCCGACCCGACTCCCAGTCTCCCCCGGCAGTGAGCCCGCGGGTTAGCGGCAACGGGATGCCAGGACCGGGCGTGAGGCTCCGCTGGGCTCGGCGTCCCGGCTCCTGCGCTGGGAATCGGAGCAGAGCGGAGAGGCGCAAACTGCGCGGGGAGGAGGGAGAAACTACGGATCTGTCTGGGGGGTGGGGGGGCCAGCAACCGCAGGCCCCCCAACTCTGCCCTCAGCTCTCCGACCGCCCTGTGCCTCCCTGGCACCCGTGGCAGCTGGGGGCAGAGACCCTCCAGCCCCCGCCTTCCCCCCCTCCCGGTGTTTCTGCTCCCC
>JAOTQQ010000001.1:149450107-149509342 GCA_026546715.1 Gallinago undulata | reverse complement strand
GTTTCTGCTCCCCCCCTCCCCCCCCCCCCCGAGTCTGCCTCGCTTGCTCAGACCGGTGTCCCGTGTCCCCCCCCAACCCCCCTGAGGCCGATTCAGCCCTCCCCAGGTAGGGTGGCAGTAGTAGCGGTGGGGCGCAGTGTCACTCCTGCCACCAAAACCCACTTGTCCCATGCAGAGGGGGTAAGTGCGGCAAAGTCGCTGGGGAGGGGGGAAGGCGTGCTGCCGTCCCCTGCGGCCCCGGGTGACACGTCTAGGCTGCACTTACCAGCGTCCCCTCCGCAAGGGGGGGGGCCTTTGGTGGAGGGGGTTTTGTGTGTGTTATTATATATCTCTCCCCGCCTCGTCCGCGAAGTGAAATGTCTAGAACCACCACCCCCAAGCCTTTCCTCTGGAGCATCGCCCTTCGCCCAGAGCACCACGGTGCTCGAGCCGGTGTCCCCCGCCTCGGGGCGCGGTCGGCGGCGGCAACGGGCAGGGCAGCGGGCAGAGGCAGAGCCCCGCCGCCGCTCTCCTCTACCCCGCGGCCACGGCCGGGCAGAGGGAGAGGAGGCGTCCCTAGGGGCTGCAGGAAAGCGGCCGCCGGCCCTGCAGACCCCATCGCACCCCCTCGGCTTTCGAAGTTGCCCCCCGGCCGGGGGAGACGGCTCTCTCCTGCGCCAAAGGGGCGAGTGAAGCGAAGGGCACTTTGCGGGAGGCTGAGCGCAGCCTCCGGCGGGGCATTTCGGGCTCTTTGGTATGCTGAGAAGTGGCTGCTGTTTGCTGCAGCGGCAGCGGCGGGGAGGAAGGGGGCGAGACGAGGCGGCAAACGGGAGCGAGGGGCGGGGAGGGGAGACAAAAATTCTGCCGAGGTGCCCACCTCAAGTCTCTGCACCGGGCAGGAGCCGGCACCGCGGCTGTGCCGGGGCGGAGAGGGGGTGCGGGCTGCCAGGGCTGCTGCTTGTTGATGTTGGGGTGTCAGAGAGGCGAGGAGAGCGTATGATCTACTACACTGCAGTGCCAGCGTCAGGAGCCTCCTGCTCGGGAGCTGCCACTGCAGGGCAGCCGGCACACACACACACACACACGCACACACACACACGCACACACACACACACACGCCCGCGCGCACACACGGCATCCCGCATCCCTCGCCTCACAGCCCGGGCTTCGGCCGCTCTCGCCTCCCCAGTGCTTGCAGACAACCTGCCGGCCGGGGGGGAGCGAGCACGGCGGCGGGGGACGGGGGATACGACCAGAGCCCGGTGTGAGGGAAGCGGGGGAGGGCCGGTATTTCCCCTGAAAACCTCCTTCTCCCGCCGAGCATCCCTTCTCGCCCACCTTCCTCGCCTTGGCCGCACGGCTGCCCCGAGCAAGAGGGATGCAACAGCAGCAGCGTGACACACGCACCCCCCGCACCACTTCCCCCCCCCCCCCGGGACCGGGAGGCCCAGAGCCCCTGCAATTTGCATTTCTTATGTAATGTACTGCAAGTTTCCCCCTCGGAGCCGGGCTGAACCGAAGCGCATGATCCTGGCTACAAGGCAGACGTGGCAGAGCCACCCGGCGTGTGCACCCAGAGGGGTCATCCCGGCAGGGAGAGAGGCGGAGGGGACGCGGCCACCCAGGCGGTGCCGCTGCCGCTCGGCATAGCTGGCTGAGTTGCCGTCTGGGCACAAGCCCCGACAAAGTGTCCACCTCCTTCCGTCAACATCCCCCTTCACCCCCACCCCCGGCCCCCAACCCACCTCCACCTTCCCGGCCTAGAGTCCCGGAGGGGGGTGTGAGGGATACGGGGGAGCCCCCAGGCCGGTGGGCGGGAGGGTGGGTGTCGGGCTTGACTTCAGAAAGCCGAGAGAGGCGGGTGGGTGGGTGTATGGGGGGATGACATATTGCAAGCTAATCAGAAAGTGCCGTGCAGGACCTGAGCACTGCCACACTCGCCCCACCGCAGGCTGGGCCGGCTCACACCAGCCGGGGAGACCCGGGCTCCTCTTCCCAAAACGGACAGGGGGTGTGCACGGGGGGCTCGCATCGGGGACGGAAGACAGGGTGGGGGGTGTGGGGGGGCTCTACCGGCTTCCTCTCAAAAAGGGTAGCGATATAAAAGTTTCCTCCTTGGAAATAGCATATAGAAACTAGGAGACGCAGGCTGGGCTAGGGTCGCCTTTGACATATTATTATTTTTTTTCTTTTCCTTGGTGGCAGTGGCTGAAGCTAATCCAAACCGCTCCTTGCCTATTCATACACGTATGCACATGCATGTCCGTGCTGGCCTCCTTATATTTCCCCCTTCTCCCCTCAGCAGGATTGCAGATCTACCTCGGCGAGCAACAGACAGGATAGCATAAAAGAAAAACAACGCAGTGCAATGGATTGCTTACCAGTTTGGTTCTTGTTTTTCTTAAGACTCTTGCCACAAAGACACTGCAGCATATGCGATCCTTTGCTGAAAATGTTCCAAAGAAACCACATTGATTTGGGCGAAAAGCAATCCAGCAGCTTATACACCCTGAGAAAGAAGAGATCCTTGTGGTTGCATAATAATAAATTGAGACCAGTTCTCCTGAAGAGGGGCACCAGTTTTATCATAGAAAAAACGATTATATTCCGATCTTCTCCCAGTTTTTTTTCCTCACGTGGTGTATTTCTTTGAGACTTTTCAACGGATGCTTTTTTTTCAGCCAGGCTGAATGGTTATTCCCCCTAGATCAACACCGGATTATAACCAAAAGCGTGGAGAGGAAAAGA
This sequence comes from Gallinago undulata, assembly GCA_026546715.1. Taxonomy (NCBI): domain Eukaryota; kingdom Metazoa; phylum Chordata; class Aves; order Charadriiformes; family Scolopacidae; genus Gallinago; species Gallinago undulata. The sequence goes on along the minus strand of JAOTQQ010000001.1, from coordinate 149,506,615 downwards.
AAAGAAATCCCTTTTTTTTTTTTTTCAGCACGAAGCCAAACGAAAAGTACGGCGGCGAAATCCCAGCCGAGGCCAAAACCTCATCAGAAACACCGGCAAAACGCGGAAGAAAGATCCCCCGAGAGAACACCATAGCCTGGCACTTGACTGCTAGGAGGATGGGTGGATCTGCAGAACAAAAGCCACGGCAGGATCCATCCTACTGAACGACTGCCATTGTGCAGCCCCGCGGCGGGATGAGCGCACCGCCGAGCAGAGCGCCCGCCGAAGCCCGGCTGGAGGGCGCAGAGAACCGCTGCCGGCCGCGGGCGCCGACCCCGCCCGCAGCCCCCCGGGCGATTGTCCCCGCAGTCCCCAACGCCGCCGCCGCCGCCGCCCCGCGACGACGCCGCCCGCCCTCGCCCGCCCGGGCCGCTCGCCTGCCGGCCCCGGCTGCCGCCGCTGCGCCCCGCACCGCCGCGCAGGAGAGGCAGCACCCCCGCACCGCACCGCGCCGCGCCGCCCGCCGCAGCCTCGGCGCCCAGTCGCCGGGCGGGCGCCGGGGGGGGGGTGTGGGGGGGGGTGTGTGTGGGGGGAGCGGGAAGGAGGAGCCGCCGAGCCCCGCCAGCACCCACCGCCGTCACGTACCCACGTGTGGCTCGGCACCGGCACGGCACCGGCACCGGCACGGCCCGCAGGCGGCTGAGCGCGGACCCCTGCCCACCCACCCGTGGGAAGTGCCCCGACCCCTGAAATCTGGCCCGCCCCCGAGGCTGGATTTTGGCCGTCTCGGTCGTGCCGTGGCTCTCGGTAGGAACGGCCAAGGCAGCCGCCAGCCGCGTAAATCAAGCCGGAGACAGTGTTTCAGGAGGCTGTCCCTGCCGGCCTCGTACCTAAAAAGTGTCCTGGCGGGGTGTGCCCCGGCTGCGGCAAGTGCCCGCTGTTTCATGTGAGGGCTGGTGGAGTCCCGGGGTTCCCAAGGCCGGGGTTCCCAAGCACGGTCCAAAGAAGCCGGTGAATGGTCCAGAGCGTAGGTCTGATGAGGAGAAGCTGAAGGAACTGGGGTTGTTCAGCCTGGAGAAAAGGAGGCTGAGGGGAGACCATATCACTCTCTGCAACTGCCTAAAAGGAAGTTGTAGAGAGGAGGGGGTCGGTCTCTTCTCCCAGATAACAAGCAAAAGGACAAGAGGAAATGTTCTCAAGTTGCTCCACAGGAGGTTTAGGTTGGATCTTAGAAAAAAATTATTCACCGACAGGGTTGTCAAGCACTGGAAAGGCTGCCCAGGGAAGTAGTTGAGTCACCATCCCTGGAGGTATTTAAAAGATGTGAAGATGTGGTGCTTAGAGACATGGTTTAGTGGTGGACTTGGCAGTGCTAGGTTCAAAGTTGGACTCAATGATCTTAAAGGTCTTTTCCAATCTAAATCATTCCATGATTCTATAAATACCTGCAGAGGCAATGCTAAAATAACCACACAAAGCACCTGCTGCACTTACAAGTTGAGAGGGCCACAAGCAGATGGACCAGTTCCTGAGTGGTCCTCTTGTTGCTCACCACAGTCCCATCCAGGAGCACTGCCCTTTCACCAGTTCCCCCCCAGCCTCTGTGGGGCTGCGACAACCAAGCCCAGAGCAGTCGCAACTATGCATGGCAGTGGTGACACTGGAAGAGCTGGAAGGTGATGACCATGTTCTCCTTCTCCTCTTTTCAATGCTCTGCTAGACTGTGTGGATACTGGAAGTTGTTGGAAGTGATGGGACAGAGAATAAATGGGTGAAAAGACAAAGAGGAAGCAGTAGAGAGGAGATGATGAGATGAAGAAGGTGGAAGGAGAAAGCAGAGATGGTAGAAATTGGACAGTGAATAGCTCGTTCTCCTCTCCCGCTCTCTTTCTCATTGCCAAAGTCATCTATATCCACCTTCTTGGTCATCTTTACCTCTTTGCACAAAAGTCCATTCCTTAACCATTAGCTTTTTCCAGTAAGATAGTAAATAATAGAAGAATCAGGACACTATTTTCATCTGTGACATTTCTATTAATATTTGCATTCATTCAGACATGGTCAGATGTTGGTGTTTTCTCCTGAAGCTCTGGAAGCTGCCAGAAATGGTAAGGCCAAGTATGACAAAAGCAGAGGTTTGAGTGTGGGCTTTTCCTGCCCTGTGAGGATTTCTGTCTGTTTACCAACACTTGGGAAACTCTTAGAATAAACATTTGGTCAGCACACCAACAAAAGCACTGGGAACTGAAAATCTTCCCGTTTCGGTGAGATTCTGGCTTTACACATATGGATGAACTGCTGGGTTATCAGATGCCTGTCTGCATGGTACTTAAACATCATTACCCTGTTTTGCAGAGATCAAGAATGATGGGTAGGAATGAAGGGCTGTATTGTGAGAAGTGGCCCACGGAGTCTGCAGGCTACTGGGAGGAGGTGGTAGGTACCTACCTCTAAGCACCCAAGTTTGCAAAAATAAAAATCAGCAAAACTTGATTGACAAAATTTAAGAAAAGTTAGAAAGAGGGTGAGGCAAAGGTCACAGAAAAAGTCAATGCTAAGAAGTGGCTTGGTCCCTTGCCCCATCCCCTTGGCTGCTCAGCCTGTTGAGCTAATGAACTGTCCTTCCTGGCATGCAGACGTTACACGGGCTGCTGAGAAGACGAGATGGCTTGGCTGGGAGTTCGCAGCAGCCCTAGCACTGTTCATGGTAGCTCATATGTCACAGCTCCCTACAAACATAAAAATGATCTAGAGTCTTCCTAAAATATCTGAGGTCTGCGTCTATCTTTCCTTGACCACAAGAGCCAACATTACATAGCTGGGAACAGTTTGTGATCTGTGGAAAACAAAAAGTTATTGACAAGCTTTCCACCCAAGTAATTGGTTTATACACCTCCCTTAGCATCTAAATCCCTACTTTCTAAATGAAAGTAAAACTTCTCTTTAGCATCTCGCCATCATTCAGATGTCAGGAATTGTGGCTACAGAACTGAAGAGGGCTGGTTCTGATGGCAAGATGTGATTTAAGGTTTACTAGAATTAGAACAGAAGCAGAATCTCTGCATCTCAAATGAGAATACTAACATTCACCTTGCTTGTCTGGTAACTTGATGCTCTTGAGGAGGTCCCCAAAAGATGGCAGGCCTGCAGAGGAACACCTGAGCAAGAGCAAGAATTTATTCAGAATTCCTCTTTATGCAAAGTCCAAGAAAGATTAGCCTTTCAAAAGAAGAGTTGACCTAAGGTGGAGAAAAACAGAGGAAGTCTTTTCTTCTCAGGTGAAATATGTGTAACAACCTTAAAGAGTCTAAAACATATACTTAGTTCTATTAAGCCTAAGTATAAATTATCCTTTTCAACACTTTAATTAATTTATAAGTGGCCTATCATTAACTGACATTGAACTGGTTGCAAGCATTTTATCACAGTAGATTCATGAACAAAAATAAATTTCATACTTTACTGCATAAAGCGTGCAAGCGATCAACTCAAAAAGCAACCTGGACAAAGAGAAGGAAACATTCCCTCAAGGCTTCTTATCTGTCTCAGAACCACATAACAATAAGACTTTACTTGAAAAGGGATAGATAACATAAAAGGTCTGTAGACCTGTGGAAGAAGATGTCATCTATATGGTCTTTGCTAGTCAAGAGAAGTGGAAAACCGACAGGTAATATTTGGTCAGCTCTTCCTCCAAGGATTTCAGGTTCCCATTTGGGGGAAAGGAATAAAGAAGTAGTGAAGTATTCTGGTCACTCAGGCTGTACCAAAGAGATACAGCCTGATACTGATACTGATCAGAGATACTGATACTGATCAGAGATATTGATAAAGATTATTGCAGGTTTGGGAGAGAAGAAGAACACAACAAAATGGAAGCCCACTTGCTTTTACAGCATGCCACCAAGAATCCCTCTCTTCTGTATCAGAGAAAAGAAGTCATTCCCTAGGGACTCCATGTGGGAGGCCAGGGGGATGGTCATGAAGGAGCCAAATTCTTGGTAACCCATCCTCATGGGGCGGTGGCAATAGAGGACTCATTTTTCTGCAAAGAAAATTAAGCAAAGCCTTGTCCTGGAAGTCCTTTGAGAACAGAAACACTTTTCCCAAGATGCCAAAGCACACCTACCATATAAGCAGCTTGTATATATGTCACACATGTAGACATATATGTCCACAGTCAGTGAGACTGTGGACTGAATAACCCCTTAAACCCAAAGTTTCAGTATTCACTGTTTGTAAGAGTAAATTAGACAAGGTTAGCTCTTTACCCATCAGCCATAAACTCCTTTGTCTTCTAAAATACAGAGCTCACGTAATTCCCATATAGACTAGGAAATGCAAAGATGGTAGCTACCATGTAGTGAGACTGAGCCTGCAGAAAAAGACATCTAGATTTCTACCTGCAAACTAGATGGTTATAGAATCACAGAATCATACAATGGTTCGGGTTGGAAGGGACCTTAAAGATCGTCAAGCTCCAACCCCCCTGCCATGGGCAGGGGGACATGTCCCACTAGAGCAGGTTGCTCAAAGCCTCATCCAGCCTGGTCTCGAACACTTCCAGGCATCCACGACTTCCCTGGGCAACCTGTTCCAGTGCCTCACCACCCTCAGAGTAAAGAATTTCTTTCTAGCATTTAATCTAAATCTTCCCTCTTTCAGTTTAAAACCATAACCCCTCGTCCTGTCACTACACTCCCTGATAAAGAGTCCCTCTCCAACTCTCCTGTAGGCCCCCTTCAGGTACCGGAAGACTGTTATAAGGTCTCCCCAGAGCCTTGTCTTCTCCAGGCTGATCAACCCCAACTCTCTCAGCCTGTCTTCATAGGAGAGGTGCTCCAGCCTTCCGATCATTTTTGTGGCCATCCGCTGGACCCATTCCAAGAGGTCCATGTCCTTTCTGTGCTGAGGACTCCAAATCTGGATGCAGTACTCCAGGTGGGGTCTCACCAGAGCAGAGTACGGGGGTAAATGTACTCCATTATAGTCCATGAAGATCTGGAACTTGATTTGGCTGCTGAAATTTACACATCTAGAGCCATCTGAGACTTCCTCAGATATCTTGCAACATAAGGCATGGCAGATACGATTCTGGATCTATGGGAGACCCGGGCCCTTATGGAGCTGCAGGCAGAGGCTACACAGTACAACATAGAGCATCTCAAAAGTACAGTGCTGTCTATCTATATGTGGGTAACTGCATGGGCTTCCAAAATCCCTATTGATTACACTGGAGTGTAGATACTCAACTCGCAGGCTTACACATCTAGATAATTCAGTTTAGGTGTCTTACCTACAAGTTGAATTCCAAACTAAATGTTTATAATGGAAGACTCTTACCATCCTTGGAGACAGTTAGTCCTGAAACCCTTTTTTATTCTAGGGGTAGTGTCTAGAGGAGTAGATGAGGCTGAACTCTTCATCATATTTCATGGCAATTTTTTTGACTATTCCATAGAAAGAACATCAGAAAGAAGTGCCCAAGTACCAAGAGCAATGGAGATAAAGGAATCCTGCCTGCTCAGTAGGGGCCTGAGATCCTGATGTTCAGTAGGAGCAATTGTGGGAGGAATCCTGCTGTCTCCATGTAGCATAGTAAGATTTCATGAGAGAGTAACTGGGAGGTGGGTGGGATGTGAGTGTGATGCGGACTGAGTGTTAGATGAGATGGTCTGACACTTAGAAACCCAAATCAGAAACCTCGGTCTGTTACCCTGTTTTGGACTGGAAGCACAGTGAAGTGCTTTACAAGGAGGTGCCAAGATCATTTTACTGAACAACTTGTTGTTCTTAACATAGTAATGCCAAAGAGCTTTAGTCAAGGATCAAGACCTTGGTATGTTGGGCCCTGTAAAATACAGTTAAAGGCTGTGCCTGAACTAAATCTATCTTTGCAGGAAAGAATAAAAGACCTCACTTTGAAGAAACAGCCGGATTGGGCCAGCTCACGTATTTTCCCACATCATTAGATAAAATATAATTCATTCATCAGTCTGTAAAAAAACATGAGATATGTTCACAGAAGCATAGAAATGCTCCTGTGTGGCTTAACTGTATGAACATGTCCCTTGTCAAAGGTGAGGTCCGGTGGCCATGAACATGTGTCAGTCCACCGGGGTATGTATCACCTCTGAGTTTTCCAAGGGAGAAGATAAATGCAGATGGTCTGGCTGAGCAAAGAGTCAGCAAACGGGGTGACATAATGATGTGAGAGGGACCCAGGTAGGTTTGCATGTAGGATTCTTCAGGAAGCCTATTAAAATTCCCTCCATCAGACTTGGGGTAGACGTGCCCGAGCAGGTTGTGATGGCCGTACTTAACCTCTGCCTAAGCCAGGGTAACCAGACGGCAGTGACGGCCTTTAGGGCACTTGGCAGGGGTTAGAGACAGGTGAGGGATTTACAGATTGAGTTTTTCTGCCTGCTGCAGTCTCCTGGCTGTGCTGCTGGGGGCTGCCGGCTTCAGCACAGAGCCTGTCGCCGCTAACAGAACCTTTGGAGAGCAGAGCCCTGGCCACGCCAGGACGTACGAGCAGCTGTAAAGCACTCTGGTTATGGCAGGGAACTGGGCAATATCCCTGTTTAGGCTGCGAGGTTAATACTGCAGCGCCTTGCTGTGTGGAAACACAAGCCAGTCATTGCAGAGACCGTAATCTGTAGCAAATCTGAGATCGTTGTTGTCAGATAAACAAAATACAGCTGTGGGTACTAGAGCAGAAGGCATAAATTTTTAAACAAACCTGGTCCCGGCACTGTTTTCAAATGCAGATTGTGCCTCTTTTCTTTCCCTTCAATAACAGAAGTTTCATTAAGTGCAAGAGCATGTACTGAGGGGCAGAGGGTAGTAATTTGAGAAATATAAAAACATTGAAGAAGCAGTTACAGTTAAGATAAAAAAATACACTGCAAAAAATGTCTCAAGGACTTAAGGGCAGCAGCATTGAAGGAGCAATTAACTGTGAATCTAAGCAAATATTGCAGATTTTAGGACAGAGGAAAGACTTAAAATAGCTTAGCCTAAGTTGTGTAGGTAATACAATGGCTTAGTATCTGTAGTTGCGTGATTTAATTTCAGATATGTGTAATTGCTATGAAGCCTGACTAGTGAAACTTTATAGTTCTTAAAGGGCAAAACATTTGTGTTACAGCTCTGTGGCTAAATTAAAAAATATATCAGTAAAGGACAGCAAAATGCTTCAAGTGATTTAAGTGGAACAAAAGAATTCTGCTTCAGCAGAGCTTTTTTGTCTCAGTTTATATTTATTGTATTTGAAAGATGTGACGAAATCAAACTATGTGGGAAACAAGAAGATACCATAGTGGTTTTTTCACTGACCTGAGCAATAGAAGCAACAAAGTCTCTGAAAGATCCTTAGAACAGAAAACCAGCAGACATTGATGAAAGCATAAGTAAAGCACGATACCTTATACTTCATGCTGTGATCCAACAAGGAAGCATAAAATGTTTGTTCATCCAAATAAGAGTGTAATTGATACAGAAAGCAGAGACTTGGTTCCTGTCGAGATAAAGAGAATTACAGTGGTGACAAGCTTGAACACGTGTTTGCAGGCTGTTTATATTTGCCTTGGCACCGTTTAGCAGAGCACCCAAGGCAGCAGCTGCACAAAGCGGTGGGCACAAAAGGTGGTGGGGTGGGCTGCCAAGCCATTTAAACAAATCACAGTGAAATGTGTAGACAATGCAGCACTGTAAAGGTGAGGAGGGATCACCAAAGAGCAGCAGAAATCTGTTTGCCATCAAAGCACAGCAGGGGAATTTGCAAACATGTACCTGCTGGACACAGAGGACTATTTTTTCCTGAAGTGAAGTATTTTTATCTGCAGTATTTTCAAATCAACACATATGTTCTCTGAAACAATAATCATCATCCACAGGAGGAAAACAGGGTCCCCTGAGGGAAGACTATCGAAATAATTCAAAACCTAAATCAAGTACATGTGTTTTCCCTTAGAATAAATTATTTTCCAGGCTTTGCTGGTTGTATAATGCATCTAACTTAGCCAGCAATATCAAACTGTCATAAGATAAACAGTACCCTTCAAATAAGTAAGTAAGAAATAGCTGGAGATAGAAGTCTACTTGCCTGTCTAGTTGACTGACATGGGAACTGATCTCACTGGTGAAACTGTAGATACTTGACCATCAGAGACAAGAGGAGAAATCCAGTCTCCCCTACCTGAGTATCTTTATCTTTCCACTGGTTATGCAGAGAACTGAATCCAGCCCACCCGCAAAATTAGCCAGTGGCCAAAGTTGTAGACCTGGAAGTAAGAAACTATCTTCAGCCTAAAGACAGTGATTATCTAATGCTATACCCTGTCATTGCCATTGTCTATAACAACAGCCCAATATAGCAAAGCAAAGCATAGCCAGGCATTAGATCTCTCCACCTATCAATCAGGGCTCTTTGAGCCCTACAGTAGATTCAGGCTTTCTCTTCCCTGACATGTCCACAAACATCTCAAGCTCATGAGAAAGCTGGGGCAGATTTCTAGTTCTTCCTTTGTTTTTTCCAGCACACTGCAGGGACATATAGGTTGTCCCAAGTTGGCCACAGATGTTTAAGTAGCCTGATGGAGAACCACATGGCTATATTTCATTATATGAATTTAAAAGGGATGCAGTCGCTACAGCACTGTCTCTGCAGACATGGGGAAGGGAGAGCTGAGTGTGGTATAGACCCATGGGGAAAATATCAATGGGCAAAAGAGAACATGGCATTAAACATAACTGAGGAAGGACATAAGGAGCCTTCCTTTTCATTTCCCAGGTTGTGACAAAGAGTGATACTTTCAGCAGGAGAGCACATCTACAAATGCAGAACTATACTGGACAGCTGGTGGAGCTTCCTCGTTCAGGAAGTTCAGGAGTTTCCTCGTTCCTTCTCAGACAGAGAACTTGTGAATGCTCCATAAAAAATTGTCATTGTAATGAAAAAGAAATGAGTTCTTTTTGTCCCATTCCCAGCAGAGTCTCTGACGCTTTCTTTCCTGGCATTGCCATAATGAACCATGAGAAATTTCTATGCATGTTTTCATGAGTGTTAGGACAAAAAGTAAAAGAACCATCCACTAAATTGCTTGCCTGAAGGAGTTATTGACAATACTCCGCTCCTTTCATGTCTCATGTTAGGTGCTGCAGCCCTATCATAACATATATTTAGGTATTTCCCACTGAAAGCAGTACTTTGAGGACTTGACCCAACGTCATAATGCTAAGGTCACTGACTGAAGCTCTTTCTCTGTTGTATATTAGGTATATGTCAGATGCTATAAAACTAGAATTTGTGAATAGCCCAGGTAAATAAGAAAAAAAAAACAGTTAAAGGAATTAAAGAGCTTAGTAAGCAGAGACATTGCCAAGAACTGTTGGTTTTTTTCAGTAAGATCTCTCTACATGCCAGATTTCATTATCACTAACCATTTCCACAGCAGAAGTAATGAAGAAGAACAAAGATACCTATTCTCCTTTTTTCCCCTGCTGACCATAAAAGTAGCCAAGGCTTACCCAAGACAGAACTAATTCAGATCTACCTTGAGTACCTCAATAGGAAATCTTGCCATTGAGAAACAACTGAGATTTGGAAGTCTGTCCTCCCAAATGATGCACTTTTACTTTTTCTTCCTCTCTAAATAAAGAAAATTATTTTCTTGGTAAAGACTACACCAGGAAAACTATCCATTCTTTATCTCCAAAGCTGTGCTTTCTATTTCAGGAAACTGAGTAAGTTTTCGATATGATCTGGTTATGGGAGCTTATTAACATATGAGTATTGCTGAAAACAGTTGTGATAGGGCTTAATTTTTTTGCATCTAGGAATGAAATTAATCTACAATGGATTTATACAGTGACTATTCAAGGCTAAATTAAACTTTTGGTGCCTGATGATAGTCATAATGAGTTGATTTCAGCTCCCAGTTTAAAAATGTAAGATGTCTATATTTATTGTCTACACATAATCTGTATATTTCTATATGTGAGAGAGCTGTCTCCTGTTCTCAAGGTAGTCAATGAGATTTCCTCAACACAGTGAATGGACTCTAAAAGAAGAGTAAAATCTAGTCTAGAGTTTTTCTGCTCACCTCAAAAAAGACACCAGGTCAGCTGAAAACCACTCTTGATTCCACTAACTCTATTGACTAGGTTTCCAAAATAGAGATTACATTTTAAAGCCTTAATCCGCAAGTTGAATCCAATCCTTTATTCCATAGGGTGATATGAAAATAAGGGGAAAGTGAAAGCTAGTTGGGTTAATGTCAAAAATTAGCATACTGGCAATGAAGTGAATAAAATAGTAGGTAGCTCAGACATCTACTGATGAAAAATACCCTGTGTGTGGATATGCTGGTTTCTGCACGTGCAAGTTAAACTACATTGGTTTAACTTTCTACTATGATCACCACCCACATAAACAGCTTGATCCTCTGAGGTGCTGAGAATTCATACTTTCTGGAGCCAAGAAAAACTGAAACAGTACATCAAATTTGAAAATTGGGACATTTATTTAGATTTCTATGCAGCAATGTTGATTTAAATACCCAGCTTGAAAATGTTGGCCACAGCTTCTTCAGTGAGGAAAGAAAACAGTACCTTACCATAGCCAGTGATAGGCTTTTTTTCTGGTCCTATGATTATTATTCCTTGTTCTTCCAGTTCACATGTTTTTCCAATTAGCATCTTTGATTTTTTTTTTTTAGTTTTTCCCCTATAGGTTCCAGTATGGGATTCTGCTGATTGATTGATATTGGTGATGGCCCCTCTTTCACGCTTTTGGCATTTCCAGATCTTTTCTCAATACTGTCATTGTTGAAGGTAGAGATTGGCACCACACAGAAGTCTCGTCCTCCCCTGCCTTTCTCCTTGTGCTATCATGTATACAAAGAGTTGAAAAAGATAGGGTAAATCAAGACTTTCAATTTATCATTATGTCACATTTATTCTGCTGAGGTGTAAGTGACTACAAAAGCCATGTAAGTGACCACAGAGCAAGGCTTTTCCAAAGGCATTTGCTGTCCTCATTTACACTCAGTCCCCCTTACTTGTCACTCCAGTGTATGAAAGGTTTTAGTCTGGAAGGAATTCACTGTTGTACTTACTCTAATGCCTTGTATACTGCAAGAATAAACTAGCAAGGCTTATCTATGAATGAGAATTATGTCTCAAGTCCTTTTTTGGCAATACCTTTATGAAAAAAAAAAAGGCCTAGAATGGATTCTTTTTTTGCTACACCAATTAAAATTTAGCAACTCCAATAAAGACAGAGAGGGTAGTATAAACACAATCCTGCCTTAGGATGAACAGTGCAAAATAAAACACATATAACTTCTTTCTTCAGCTTTTTCTCTTCATATCAGTGTCTAGTAGATGCTTATACTGAACAAGCTGTTAATCTAGAACATCTTTCTAAACAATTTTTATTTTTATTTTTTACAAAGGAAAATTATTCACTATGAATTGTGCACATTTTTTTCATACTTTTTCCCAAGCCAAATTATTCATTTCAGGTCTGATCTGGGCAACTCACCAGCCCTTCAACTACATTAACATTTTAATTTTTCAGTTGCCACTCTGTGTAATACACAGAGTTTGCACAGAGATCACCAAAATCATTTCACTTAAAGGCTTTACTTTGTACTTGGAGCATGGGCCTTAGGTAACAATCTACTATTTAATAAATTAAAACACATAGTGATGTATTTTCATACTGCAAATGAATGATAACATATTGTAAATAATAAATTACAAGAGAGACTGACAATGTATCTACCGCACATCTTAGACCTTGCATTTATATTACACTAAATGACTACTCTGCAGCGTGTGTCATGAAACTGTAGAACAAGGTACATTAAAATAAGGTGTGTTAAGATGAGAGTGCTGTTGGAAAACAAAGCCCAAGTTTGTTTCCCATATTCTTTCTTGATATTCTGGGGTAACTGTCAAATCACCGGAGTTGCTATTCATTATTTGAGATACAAGAGCAGAGGATGGTTTAGAATAATGGGCTAATCATGCTCAATGGACACATCTGAGCCATTCTGCTATTATTTTTTAAATAAAAAGGACTGCTCAGGGGCAGCATTTCATTAGTTTTCATTTAAGAGAGAAATCAACAAAGCATTAAAAAACAGAATTAAAGAAATTTGTTTCAACCCCATTTTCCTATCTGAAGTCAGACCTAGAGCAGAAAAATCAAGAAATCTAGAAATCAGCTTAATCAAAATTAATATAGGTTCAGATGTTGCAGGAGCTGCAGAAATTCTGCTATTGGTTCTTCAGCCTAACGCTCATTTTCACATTGAATGATGGCAAGACAAGGCTTGCAGAAGTCACTTGAGAGCGAATAGGTTACTGATTATATTAATTAATCCTGCCTCCAGCATGTATTAGGTTTCAGTGGAGTTCTAGATAGAATCCAACTCAGATTTTAGATGGCAAAGATGAAAATACTCCTGTAGAAAACTAGGCAAAGCAGAAAAAAAGTTGTATTCTTCAATAAATAACCTAGGGCCCAGTATTTTGGGAATATATTCCTAATATATTCTGAATCCCATCTCAGGAATGCCTGAATCTGGGCAGGAGGGAACATTTTCTGTGCTTTCCCTTCTGCAGTGGTAGAGGCAAGAGAGTCATCTGCTGAGAATGAGACCATAGGAAGACACTCATCTAGTATCCAGCTATCCCTGAAACGTATTGGACTTTACACAGAGAAAAGTGGCTAGTCAGCAGAGGCTGATTCAATAGTTTCCTATTCTGGTTTATGATAATCTCTCTTTACGTCATTCATAAACTCTCACAGGATCACAGAATGATGCAGAGAGCTCTACACATATGGGAAAATCAGATTTTGCTTCATTAACAAGTACGTTCATAAACCCGTTATTACAAAGAAATAAAATGGCATTAGAACTGATGAGAGATCAAGGAGAAAAAAACAGGCAGAGCCCCTGCTGCAGTGTGCCGTGCCAGCTAGGAGAGCCCAGCGCTGGTATAGGCAGATTGCTATTTCTTAATGGGAAAGTTTTGGTTTAGGAATATGAGGGCCCTATTTCTTCCTTGTTATAACGCACTTCGTGAAGAAGCTGAGTTAAGTGAGCACATGAAATATGGTTTGGTGACAAGAATGTTTAGATTATCCCTGATCTGGGGGTAGAAAAAACCTGCATGTCTCTCTTGATTACATTTGGAAAAGCCAGGAAGCTAAAACATGTGTAAACCAACTGGAAACACCTGAAAAATCTTTCACTAAAATAGCTACTAAAATTGCAATTTCTTTATTTTTTTCTTTTTACTATTTATGCACCAGATCTAAATGTCATTGTGTTATTGAGTTTATTTCCAAGTTAGCTGCCACAATGTACCTTAAAATTGGAAGGCTTCAGGGCTTTTCTGCAGTAAGTCTATCAGCTGCCACATGGGGCTAAAATTCGGAGAGAAGATGAAAAGCAGAACAAAACTTGAAGTTCCTCCTTCTCAGCACACTCAACACTAGATACACTGCTTTTTGTCATTGTCCATCAACAGGAGTAGAAGATAATGTTCCACACAGCATTAAAAAGGACACTGCCAACCTAGCTTTAATAAATTAAATCAAAATCTAATAAAGCTACTTTCTCAAAAGGGCACCTGCCTCTGAGATCATCTCCTCTATATTCTTTCTCATTATTTAAACTAATTTTATCTAATTTAATTTTTGTATTACTTTTCCATTCTCTGCTGCTGTGAGACCATTTCTTCCCCCTACACAGATGCAAGCAGCTTGCAAAGATTCCCCTGATGATGTCTGGAAGTAGGACTGAGATCGCAGGGACCCTTAATGCACTGTGAGAGTTTTATGCACCCACGTGCACCCATCTGTCTCCGTTCGTTCCTTCTTCTCTTCCTTAGCTTCAAGCAGAAGGAGGCAAATTGGGAAAAACACTGAAGTCTCATGTTGTAATTCTTTACTGCCCTTGCTGCACGACATTAGGATGCTTAAAGACATTACAAAAGGGGCTTTGAAACCCCTGAGTAAGAGAGAAGACTGTAGTATTTGTATCCTGAGTAGCTGCTCTCTCCACTATCCTGTCCTACAGTAAGGCGGCAGCAGCAGCATGTAAGTTTTGAAAGGTTGGAGCAAGCCTGCCTTGCTTCAAAGGGAGACTGTAGGACCTTTCCTTAAGGACATGATCCTGTGAGGAGAAAAGGAAAAGGGGTGGCATGCCTATGTCAAGGCTGAGGCCAAAGATGTACCTGAGTATATAGCATTTCATCTAGACTCTCACCTCGCAATCCTGCACTCAGTAGCTTGACTGATGCCATGTTTCTGCTCAACTTGATAATTATTTGGATCCCCTACAGAGATCTGGCTCAATTACCTTCTTCTTTACAACATCTAAGATCGGGTTTGGGTGTGTCTTTAAGATCGTTTTTGCTTTTATTCTCACTGATGCCATCAAATCTTCAAGGCCCTCAGACCTCCATGAAGAATCCACTGTTTCCATTATGTGATGGTTTGTTTTTTTTAAATCAGAATTGTCTCAATACTAAAAAAATCTTCCCAGATCTATATCACTCAGACCAAATAAAGTAAATAGTTAATTTTCCATTGCAGTTTGGCAGTTATTCTGTGTGTTCCCCTTAAGTCTTTTGGGTAGGCGGAAAAGGAAAGATGCTCCTCACATCCATTGGAGTAGTGACTTCTCTAGAGGGATACCTTCTGTTCCTGCTTCTTTCTCAGGACATCACAAAGGTTGACCACATGCTTCTGAGACAGAGAACAGCTTCTCAGATAAATATTCCTTTCCGTAGCATCTGCAGGGATTCAGATCAGAGAAACAGTACTATTCACCAGCTGCTGTGTGGACTTACACATTTTCTGAACACTCTGAAATCTTTACAGATTAACTGATCTTGGTAAATAACATTTTCATACTATCAGCTAGCTGAGCTCTGCGACTTCAGCCACAGCTCAAATGCTTTAAATTTACACAGCCGTATTTACAAGATCGAGGCTTTCATCCTAGAAGAGACGTAACTATTGAATTCTCATTTCTCATTCTTTAGACTAGGGTACGACACTGACCAAAGGGTCACTCATTTCACATGCAAAGAAATAAATTGGAAATAATTTCTCTCAAACTGAACAGTTCTGGGAACACAGGTCATATTTTCCAAAAGTGGTGTTTCAGAGAACATAGGCAGTGCTCTGAAGAAAGCTGGCTGGTGCCACTTGTGATAGCAGTGCTTGTCTCCAGATCTAAAGTGCATGAAAGAAAGCTAACTAAGCTTTTGACATAATTTCCTAGTGATACCTCTTTCACGGAAGAAATTTTATATTGCTGTCATGAAGTACAAGTGTTTTTGAAGCTGGCCCTACAGTCACCCAAACAATGATTCAGATAGCTACACTTCCTAGTTCCACCACCTCCCGGTCCTTATGAGGGTGGCCAGCTGGCTCAAGTAGGCTACACCACTCCTCCTCGCCTCTCTCCCAAGGCAGCTGATGCCATTGCATCTACAAGGGCAATTAAGCCACGGAGTAGGTCAGTCTGAGTAACTCACCCCCTCACACGCACATATAGCACTCAGCTGCTCGTTTCCTCTCCTAGGACAGAGGCCGGTTTGCAAGAGCCTTGCTTTTATGCACGCACCTCTTCTCTGGTGTTTCCGCTGCCTTCCTGTCTGGTCTTGAGTTTCACAGCCATTCCTCTTTTCTGCCTGACTTTCTCTTCAGTGTTTTAAGTTTGGTCTGTTCCTCATTTTTTCTGAAAAATGTAGTAGGACGTTTTTCTGAAAAATGTAGTAGGACTTCAGTTTTCCTCTCCCCTCCCCCCCCCCCCAAAAAATATGAATGTTTTAAGTTCCCAGTTCCCTCCCTTTCCATCAAAGCCACTCTTTCCTTCACCCTGCCACCTTCCTGTTGAGTGACCCAGACCACTGTGGTGCTGGTAGTTTAGAAGGATGCTGAGGCTCTGGTCAGCGTGGGTTTCATGGACAGACCTTTCCTCTGTACAACATGTTGTTGACTTTAGTGTGAGCTTCATCTGCTCCCAGATTAGCAACACCAGGACCTTCATCAGCCACAGGTCTATTCTCACTGCCGTTTTAGAGTTATGTAAAGCCATCAGATCAACATGAAATGCTTACAAGCTTTGTGCTGTTCTTAGCGATTCAGGGCAGATGCAACCATGCAGGAACAAGGATCTGCTAGAAGTTTTAGGCTACTGGCAATTTATAAAATAATTCAGTGGCAACATCCAGTAACATCTAAAGTCAATGAAACTGAAACAAAATTTGACGTTGATGCTGCTTGTTTTCCAAACCAGGAGTGTATACCTAAGAAACATAGCATATGGTCCACCATTTACATTTGTATAGCTGGCAATCACAATTCGTTTGTAAAGTGACAGATGTGGAATGAAACCATTAAGGAACAATAAAAATTAGAAAGCCATGAAACCAGTTGTACATGATTATCACTTATCAGAACACGGCTATATTTTAACATATGGCCCGTAAAAATGTTACTCAGTATATTTTAGAATCTGAAAGAATGACCTTTTTAATTGCTGATAAAATTGGCTTGCTCCCCAGGCAGTCCAGTTTTGATGAAGCTATAAAGAAATTAACTGTTTTTTGACAAAAAAATAAATAATGCATAGATTATATTTACAGGAAATACCACAGATTAAAGAGGAAACTTAGAAATATGGTATGACTTTTAATTATATTTTTTTAAAAATTCATAGTGAGAAGAAGTAGATCTCAAAGTTATCACAAGCCACCATTATAAACATTAATTCAACTGATTAAAAATTATATCAATAATTTATCTGATTTAAATAATAGAATAACAGACTAGGTTTGATGAGTTAATAATACAAAGATTTATCTACAGACAGAAACTCATTATGCACAGGGTACATAATTTTTCATATTCATAAAAGATCCATTTCTCTTCTTATGAAAAGACTGTGAGACTTGATCTACAGAACCATCATCATAGAATGCCCCAGTGTGGTTGGTGTAAACCTATCACGGTAGCTATACCAGACATGTTGATTCATACTGCTATCTTATTTTAACCCTCTTACTTTTCAAATAAAAATTAGTATAGCATGACACAGGGCCCAATGCTGCCTTTTTAAAGCACTTTTTCTTATATTAAATGCAGTAAAAGCATTTTCTTGTGAAGAAATCATAGCTCATTTTACATTTCTCTTAACAGCATTTACTTAACGACTTCACCACTTTGGAGTTACAGCTGGGACTGACTCATAAGATATTTATATAAAGAACTATTTTATCTTGTAGCTAAATTCCCATATACAGACAAACTCTAACCATAGATAGAGCAGGACAAGATTGGTACCAAGTAATGTGGATTTATATTTAGGATTGCTGAAGACTCAATTTTACAAAAAGCTTCTGAAGTGATCTTACTATTTATTCATTTCCTAATAGACTAACCTGAGCTTATTTCTAGGCAGAAAGTGCCTGTGAATCTTGAGGAAAGGCAAATGTTGTTTTTACAATCCATTTGCTACCCTCTTCTACCCAGAACATCTGGTAGTTACACGGCTGTATTGATTTGTTCCTATCATAGTATGCTCAAGGAGGTATCTCCTTTATTTCCTAACAGAGCTAACTGAAAAGTGCTGTTTGTTTTTTGGATACACTGTTTGATGAATTTAAAATAATATTTTATTATTTTTCCTTGAAAAATGGAACAAGAGCATTTAATGGTTTGGCAAGATGCATTCTCTTCCTGACATCTATAGTTTTGCCAGTGAGGTAAACAAAATAGAGATAAAAATAATTATAAATAATGAAATCCCCAAATAGTAGTCAAGACAGCCTAAGAAATGAAAGGCTAAGAACAAAATTTTGTAGTTGGGGGGGGGGTGGGGAAAGAAAAGAAAAGGAAAAAAAAGATAGTTTTACTGAACCCACACTTCCTCTCTGGGGGCAGAGGGCTATGGGGTGGGCTCCCACTCACCATCCTCTGATGGTCCCAGACCAGTGGAGTGCATGTGCACCCACCTAGAGCCTTTGCAGAGCAGCAGCCTCCTTCTTCTCCTTCTCCTCCTCAACACCCCACCCACTGCTGAGGCTGGTGCCCACTGGCAGCCCCTCTCAAATTCAGCCAACTCATGGTGTTATGAGTTTATCAGTTCTCATGGGCTTGGGGAAGGAGTGGTGGATGGAGCTTATCAGCTCTCAGGAGACCCTCACACAGTCCCTCTCAGCTCCATCGCCTGCATTCAGCTGGCTGTTTCCAGTAACTCTTTCCCCATCCCTGTCCTGATGTCCCTATAGAGCCCGTTCACACAAAACAGCACACAGGGGGCTTTTATGACAAACTGGCTGTTATTTTTGAAAGGAGGAGGAAGAAGGGAGAAAGGAGCCTCCTAACCTAAAACCTTAAAGTCATGGTTGCATTATTTTCCTTTGCAAAAATAACTTTTTGTTCTGGTTCTCTGCTTCATCTTGTTCATTACTGAGTTACTGTGGAAGATGTTGGATTATAAAAGCCTCAGATCAATATGCTAGATACGTGCTTATGCTCCTAATAGTTGGAAAGACTCGGAGAAAGCCAGCTGATAAACTTGAAGATAGCACGTCACTACAAAGTGGAGATCAGCAGCCCCCGCAGGGTAAGTTAGCTACCTCTGTTAGTAGCTAAGACTCAGGGGTTATGTTAAAGACTTGATGCTCTCCTCCACCCTGGTGTCATAACCAATTCATACATATTGGTAACTTCTTGATGTGTCTGACCACAAAATTACAGCTGTTCAACTCTTTTTTGCAACTCGGAAAAGGAGCAGTCACATGACATATCTGTGTTACTTCCAGGAAAAGAGGTGGGAAAGTGGATCAAAATGACAAAACTCACATTCAAAAATCGCTGGAACAAGGTAAGAAAACCCATGCCTATCCTCTTCCACCTGGTAGTCTATAACCTTTACACCTTAGAAAAAAGGGTGGAAATTTTCTCCCCTACTTAGTACACCAGAACCTGTTTGTTAGGAGATTTTCCTGGGAAAGACAGAGACAAACTTCCCTGGGTCTGTAAGGTTGCACAACCAAGGCTATCCTGCTCTGGAGCAAGCATTTTCATCACTCTGTTTATATCTACATGATAGGAAAGTGGGACACCATGGTTATTGCTTTCTTTTTTGTAAAAAAAGAGCTGGTCATGCTTTATTAGGTCCATATCTTCAAAGAGGACTACGTGGAGTGGATTCTAAATAGACAAAGTCATCTAGCATTTAAGTCACTGTGCAATTAATGAGGAAAGATAAACATCTGACTTATTGAGGCTGCACCTCCCTTCTAGTATCATCAGAGACATCTACCCTGCTCCATTAACTTTAAAGGAAATATAGGCACTTTCTTTTTCCCTGCCAGGTCTGAATACCTGACATGTCTGCAGATTTTTGCACATCAGTTAGACACACTGCATTCTGCTTGCAAAGGCTCCCCTTCCATAGGACTTATTATAAGTAATTTAAAGTTCCTAGTGTAAAACAAGTGTGTGTCACATCTCATGATATATGTGTTTGGTACTTTCAGGGTACAGTGAAATGGTCAGCTGACTTCCAAGGGATCAAGGCACCAACATGACTGTCCACTCCTTGTACTTTCTTTGGCCTGTCTGTACAGCAGAAAGTGAATGTAAAACACCATTTACCAGACTTCTTGGCTTTTTAAAGCTAATACTCAAAGAATTATAAGTGTCTGTGACACGGCAATATTTTATTCTGTGTTTGTACCCTGTCTAGCTGAAAGGAGTCTTGGGCAGAGAGTGGAGTTCTGGGATGCTATGACTAATGTGATTGTATATGAAGGATTTTTTGTCATCTCAAAATGTCTTTTTTTTTTTTTCTTCCCCTGCCTGCAAAGTCTATTCCAAGAGGATATTAATAAGAGCTTGGAGGCAGATTTTGAAAGTGTGACCACAAACAAGTGGTAGGACTTTGGTCTTGTGGGAAAAAGGATGAAAAGCAATGACCCAAGGTGAGGGTGTGGACCATCCAGGTAGAACAGGTCCTGGGAGAGGTGAGTCTGAGGTGTTGGACAGCTATGCTAGCACTGGGCAGAAGTGGTAAAGCAGAACTCATTACAGGTTGTTTCATTTTCTCATACAGATGTGCTAAAGGTGGCGGACACTTCTCCCCTGTATGAGAAGGACTTTTCCTCTGTTTGTTTGCACCTTCTCCATTTGTCTTTGCCTTCTGAATGTATTTATATCTTCGGGAAGCTCCTTATCTTGGAGCTGAGAGCAGGCACTGAGAGCCTATTAGCTACTGGGCTCTTTTTGCTTTTACCCAATAAGATGTGACACCTTTCCGCTGGTGATGGCAGAAGCCTAAACCCCTCAGCTCTGGATGGAGGCACAAGTTCCAGGTTCTGGAGGATGATCTGGGGTCTTGTCCCAAAAGCTGCCTTCCAGATGTTGCAGGGGTTGCATTTGGCTCAGTGCACCAGCTCTCTGCTCCTGAGAGCTGAGAGACCCACAGACCCCACTGCGGGGAAGGAGAGAGGAACCGGGGAAGGCAGAGGCAGGCTGCCTGTCCCTGCTGGCAGGGTGAGCACATTCTAGCAGAGACTGAATGGAGTTGGGGATAAGAAGGTCCCAAAAGACCATCAGTAAGCAGGAAGCTTTGGGGTAACAAATGACATTTCATGGCTGAGTTTGATGCTGTATTCATGAGGGAGATCATTAGGAGAAGTGGTGACTTCATCTGTTCATGGAGTATGTCATCTTCAGAGGCCAGAGATGACTGTTAAATTACTTAAACTGACTT
The DNA here is from genome assembly GCA_026546715.1 of Gallinago undulata. Classification (NCBI taxonomy): domain Eukaryota; kingdom Metazoa; phylum Chordata; class Aves; order Charadriiformes; family Scolopacidae; genus Gallinago; species Gallinago undulata. The sequence continues at coordinate 149,485,817 of JAOTQQ010000001.1, read as the reverse complement.
CTCATGTATTAAAGGCATGTAAATGTCACCCACACATTCCTGTACTGAACACAATGACTTTAATTAGACTTAAATATTTCAATCCTCAGGCAACTAAACCCTTTTGTACCAGAGAGGGGGAACAGACAAGATTGAGGCATCAGTCTGCAGTGAAGGGGATCTACTACAACAGAAAGGATATCTTTTCCTTTTACTTAAATTGCAAAAATTTCCATGAATCCTTCCACTATGGGCATACTATTTCATCCCAGAAACATTTCTTTATCATCCCAGATTTTATGCTCAATTGGACTTTGAGCAAATGTCAATCATCAGTCAACTGACAGGACCCACCTGGTGCATCTCAGAATACTAGTCCATCTGCTGTCCTGCATTCAGCTCCAGTCAAAGTCTGATGCTTTAGAATAAGATAGGAAAATGGAGGAAAAAATAGTACATATATCATCCAGTTGTTCTTCTTATTCAAGTGAGGAGCCTTGGGAACAGATTGCAATTGTTTACTGAGGGGTGACCTCATCGCAATCTACAACTTCATCAAGGGGGGCAGTGGAGGGGAGGTGCTGATCAATCTCATGTTGACCAGTGACAGGATATGAGCACATGGAATGAAGCTGTGTCAGGAGAAGTTCAGATTGGATATTAGGAAGGGGATCTTCACTGAGAGGGTGGTTGGTGACTGGAGCAGGCTCCCCAGTGAAGTGGTCACAGCACCAAGCCTGTCAGAGTTCAAGGAACATCTGGACAATGCTCTTAGTCATGTTGTTTAGTTATAGGTAAACCTGAGAGGAGCAAGGAATTGGACTTAGTGATCCTTATGGGTCCCTTCCAACTCAAGATATTCTGATTCTATGACTTAATAGCTGCCAGTTCTGTGGGATTATGCAGGCAAGACTGTTGAACCTTCCTTCACCTAGGGATGTGTGGATGAAAATGAATGACAGAGAGGTATTTGGAACCACAGGATCCAAGGCAAGAAGGGTCACAATCATCTAAACTTATTTAGGTACCTGCCCGTTGCAGCCTGCAAGCTCACAGAAGCTGGATCAAATTCTATCTTTAGGACAGCAACTAACGTCACCCTCCAATTATAGTGACTGCACCACCCTCCAAAATCAGTGTTAATTTATCATCCTCCCTGTTAGAAAACTGCATCATATGTCAAGGTGAATTTGCCTGACTTCTGCTCATTGGATCTGGTTGTCTCATGTTATGTAAGACTAAAAAGACTTTCAGCCTTTCTTTCTTTCCTAAAAGCCAGAACTACACGCTTTTAGATCCATTTTTCCCCTATGTGTATGAGTAGTATGCAAGATCTTATCTAAGCCTCCCTTTTATAAGCTGAATAGGACCAGCTTCTCATCCTAAGAGTTATTTTTAGCGGTTTCATTTTATGACTCTTTCTCTTGAAGTGAGGATAGCAGAGCCGCTATGGTAGTCCAGCATATTACAGTAGCACAGCGTATTACTGTAGCACAGTAGTACAGCTATTGCAGAAGTAGAACTATTACAGTAGTGTCTTGCTCCTATGTGCAAAGGCAATATTGTATCTCCCCCTTCACTTCGATGCTCCCACTTTTTTCCCTGATCAAGGAGGAGCGTCAGCCTTGATCAAGGGTGATGCTGATACTTCTAAAAACAGTGTAACACCGAAACACTGATAGTAAGGTGACGAAGATGGCCATTGAGTAAGCAAAAAAAAAACCATAAGAATTTTGAATTATGAAAATCTGACTAAGTTCTGGAAAAAGATTTCTTGAAAATATTTCTGCGTAAAATAATTCAATTTTTAGTCGTTATGAAAGTGGAGAACTAGAATGTTTGTATATTATATTATAAAAAGAAACAGGAATGCACTACGTGTCTTGCAGTTATGGACCTATTACCACTTCCTTAACGAGAAATTACATTTTAAGATTCAAGGATGGGACAAGGAGAAAATCAAAAAGAGAAGAATTATCCTGACTGCCTTACCCTTCTTCTCAGAGTGAGGCTCAAATCCAAAAGGAATTAAAAAAAGCTGAATACATGCCACATTTGATACCAAACTTTTGCCCAGGAGTATCACTAAAAACATATTTGAAACCTGTAATGTGCAGGTACTTACAGGAAAAGGTGTTTAACTCTTTGATTAAGTAAGTAACTTAAAATTTAGATGCAAGATTCAAAAAAGTTCTGATGCTTCCAAAATATATAACTTCAAAATGGCTTAGAGGCCATTAAGAAAAACAGAATCATTCATATTTCTCAAGAGAATCTTTGGAAGTATAGTTTTATTAATATCCAGTTATATCAGAATAGAGGAAAATATCTAAAGTATGTAGTGACCAAAGCAAACTTATTTGGAGCTATATGATAAAATTCATGTGTCCTACCCTCAGGGAAAACACAGAAAGTAATTGGACATTGTTACTCTAGAAAAGAAAAAAAATGTCAGAGAACCATTTATGATAGATATTTCAGAACAGATTCACTTAATGGACACCTATATGAAGTGTGAAGAACATGTCTCTCGTCTTCAGTCATCATCAGCTAAGTGAAAGGAATATTTCCAGACTAAAAAAGTGTATTACACTGACACTAAAATAGCTGTTTAAATAGTTCACAACCATTTTGGATTGCAGTACAATATGTTGGCCTAAGTAGATCATGAAAATTGTTCATTTGGGCTTGCAAATTGAATAACTGAATATTCACTGAAGAGGAAAGTTTCATAAGATACAAGTACTAGCTAGACACATGATTTCCACCATCTCCCTATGGAAGTTAGGTCCTTAACTGATTTTTGCACATTTAAAAGTCTTTCCCGCAATCATATGAACTAAAAAAAAAAAAAAAAGTATCTTTTCTTTTTTTTATTTTAGAAGAAGTCATGTTCTTTCTACCAAATCATCAGTGGGGGTATAGCTCCCCAGGATTTTTGGTTTCTGCTGATGTTTTCAGTCCTGAAGGATGGATCCCTACCAGGAAACTCTCAGAATGGGAACTTAGCTTCTTGAAAGGATCTCATCTCTGAAACCAAATAAAAGCAAAACAAACCAAAATGATAGAGTTGCCTCTACCATCTAAGTTTTGAGCTGAGGTGTTGTAAGTGTATTCTGGCTTTGATAGAGGAGGTACAACCAAAAGTCACAGAATCACAGAATGGGTTGCGTTGGAAAGGACCTTTAAAGATCATCTACTTCCAACTAGTAGGGAACTTCCATGGGCAGGGACACCTTCCACTAGACCAGGCTCCTCAAAGCCCCATCCAGCCTGGCCTTTAACATTTCACATGATCCACAACTTCTCTGGGAAAGTCTAATGACTAGAGTAACCCAGGTAATTAATATTGTGGAGAAGGTATCCAGCTATGGATGCTGAGGCTTGAAACACCAATCAGACTTGCTTGTGACTAAGCTGGACCTAGATGTCAAATGGAATTGCTCAGGATTAAGTTCCTTAATCTTCTAATTCAGTGTTCTGATCTTCTTGAGTATCCCCTTTAAAATAAGGAGTTTCTTTTGAAAGTTTCCAGTCCATACAGCACAGTTATTCCTGATTCTGTTTTGCCCTCCCCAGAAGCGCCTTCCACAGGCTTTGTCAACCTCCTGATGCTACAGCCATTCACGTAAATTGGGTTTCTTATTATTTTGTAAAAAGCTAAATATTGGTGGAGATTTGGGCCATGTAATTAAATATATTTACTTTTATGGCAAATCATAACACAATTCAGCGCCACATTTTTCCACCCACATGAGTTTTTAACATTTCTGCTTCAGAGAAACTAAATTAATTTTTCCTTCATGGTCACTCAGATAAGAGCAAAAAAGAAGTATCATGGCAACCTGTATTTTAGCCATGGAGACATCTCCGATGATATCAGCAAATCTGACAAGCCTGACCCTGAAGGTTACCCCTGTCCCAGCAGACCCTGGAGAAGGTCGATGTGCTATCTTTGGCCTTCAGCTAGTGCCAGGGAGACAAGCTACACTTATTGTTTACTAATCTGGTATCCTGCACAAGAAAAGATAGGTCAGAAACTCCACTTTTTTCTGTCTGTGCTCTATTCTTGTCTCACAGGAGAATGCCATTCTCTTCTTCTTTGTCCTTTCCTCACTTTTGTGCAGGGGTTTCTCTGCCTCAGCAGGTTCTGAACAGCGGGGACCTTTACAAGAGCAACTGAAAATAAATATGTTCAGTCTTACCTAAGCTGCAAAAAAATTTCCTCTTGTTCATCTTTCTGGAAATTGCAAGATGATGTAGAATTAACTTTTACTTTTTAAATTATTTAAATAAATGCTTGTGTGCAACAGTTACATTAGAAAAGGTTGAGCTCAGCTCTAAGTCCAGAAAGCCTTCAATTCCTTCATCTACTGGTTCAAACCTGCCTTCCCTATGGTGTTCCTGAGTGATTATCCTTCCTCTGAGGAAACGTATGCGTCAGTGAAGGAATCTGCCCTGACTGCCTTGCTTTTCCTTTCAGTGTAGGATTTCCATTCCTGACCTTCTGCCTCTACTCAAAAACCTTTTTGCTTGAGCAGTTTTCCTGACTCTTTCTGAAAACTGCATTTGTTTCTGATACATGCTGCTGTGCCATATGGACACTGGGAAGTGTACAGAGTAGCTATGTTTCTAAAAGCCTAAAGGTATTCTGGCTTGGCTTATGCTGGGAAATCATCATTTAGGTAATATCTAGGATTTGTTTGGGGAAAACAGTGTGTGCAGTCCCAAAAGACAAAACTCATGCAATTTGCTCCTCTACTACCAGTGCTGAAATGCAATTTAAGAAGCAATAGGCCACAGAACTTTTGGGGCCATTCAGGGAGGGTTTGGACCTCTTCAGCCCTTCACCGCCTTCCAAGGAGTGAGAGATAATTTATGTTGATAAAACGAGGTGATGGTGCTGTTTCAAGAGGTCTCACTTGATCACGTGGATTTTCCATTTTTCTTGCAGGACCCTGGGCTTGACTTGTCTGACACTGGTAGATGTAGAGGATTGCCAGGTGTCCCTGCATCTGAGCACCATTTGACCCTTTCCATTCTTAACTTCTCTGACAGACAGTTCAGCAAGCATCAACAAGATGTAAACCAAGGTGCACCAGAATTGTGAATATTTTCATAGTTACATGTCTTTCTGTATTTAAACAGTATTTGAACTGGAAAAAAAATCCGCTTAAGAAGACAGGAGCTTAAACAAAATACAGTGAAGAAGTTAAATGAAACTATGCTTACGTGAAACTAATGCCATTCATGAACAGTAGGCAATCACGTTTTCTAATGAATGAATGAATTTTGATTGATTGACACTTTTTGCCTTTGCACTCAATGTGCGTGTGTGTGTATGTATTTGGGAATGAGACTATCTTCCCTGTTGTGGTTAGTGCAGGAGCATCAAATCATGCCTTTCTATGAGTTTAACAGAAGTAACAACACTGATTGTCACATGACCTTCAGAAAGTAGATGGCGGTGGGGAGAGGTGAACTAGAAGGACACATTTTAATGTTTTGCTTTATTTTACTTATTAAAATTTCATTTTCTGCTTCATGGACCCCCTTTCTCCAGGGGAGGAGGAGAAAAAGTAACTCTTTCTCAATTTTCAAATGTGATTATTTTCTGCCTCTAGTGCAATTAACAGAGTTGGGTCTTTCCACCACTGTGATCAACAATCTTTTTTTTTTTTTAATGCATTTTAATATTGAGTATTTATTCACCCCCCTTTTGTTTATTCTTTGAAAAATAAACTAAGCCTGCCATTGTTTGAGCCAGTTTGATATTGATGTCAGGTTTCGATATTTATCATTTGTTCAGTGAAATGGAACTTTTTAAAGACAGTTAATAAATCACTTTGTCAGGTGAAAAGTGAGCCACCAGGAAAAGAATGGTAGTGGTAAAAAGAATTTTAAAAATACGTTATACATGTTCTGCAACTTTCAGTGAAAACTGCGGGGGGAAAATGTTCGGTCAGTCTCCTGCAATCTGTTCCTACTTGTCCTCTGAAAATTTTTATGTGGCTGCAGGGTCTAGCATGAGATATATGTGCACATGCCAACCTGAAAGATAAATGTGGCTCTTTGTTCTCGCTGGTCCCTCTGGATAAACCCAGTATATTGTAATGGAAATACCTTCAAGACCTGCAGTTCACCTCTACAGTTTGATGTGAAAAGATGTATATATCTGGAGCTACCAGAACCAACATGGCATTTCTAACAATAGACCAACACCAACAATTGATGAGTGAAATTCACAGTGAGGTAATTAAATGGCCATTTCATTTGAACGTTTGTCTAACTGCCAGAAAGCTCAAAGCACTAAGTTACAGGATTCACGGCGAATGAAGAGATTGAGCTTCCCTGGGGTGGGCATGTAGAGCTCATTTGGGCATGTGGGCAGGTGATGGGATGCCACCAGGGAGCAGGCCGGGATCCCGGAGCTCAGAGGTACACCTGCATCCTCTAGTCTGGGCACACCCACCCTCTTGCAAGGTCATCTCCGAGGATTTTTACACCTGCAGAGCCTGAATTGAATCTTTTCTTGAAGCTTAAATATAGATTCCAGTCCCTAGTCTTGCCCAGATGTGAATTGGAATGCTATTGCTCGATTTCGGCTAACAAAATAATTATACAGTGGTATAACTGTAGAGCATGACAGCCTTGAAAACTTACTCCTAAATCTGCATTTCTTTTTTGTGAAAAAGACCCCATCTGTGAGATGAAGCAGTTCAATATGAGTTCAATATTAATGGTTAAATCTCCTTATGTGACCCGAAAAATGCAAATTCATCAGATGCAAATATTTCAGAAGGAGCCTGGAATGTTTTTCAGGACTCTTATTAATGTAAGTAATTACACCCTGCAGTGAAGCCAATTTTTTCAACATTTACTGTATTGGACAACAGGTGTCTTTTGTGCGTGTTGGCAGGTAACAAAATATAGCACCCTTAGTAATCAATTTTTTTACATCAGTGGCTGTTTTGGAGCATGTGATTGAGTGTGCAATATTCACGTCGTCATTTTCAGCAATTTTACCCAAAGCCTGGTGATTGTTACTTTGTAACAGTTGAAAAAGCAATTCCACTTTACTGGAATTTGTCATTGGACTGCTCTGTCAATTATGGGATGTCCAACACAAGCAGGACAAAGACAGGACAAAATTAGAACTGCTGCCCTTTTCGGGTACAGTGTTCTTCTTTCCATTGTGCCGTCATCGGTATTCAGCACTTCAAATAGTGGAACCTTGTGGTTTGCTTGCTTGTTGCATTTCAATACCCTCATAAAGCTAAAACCTGCACATTTAGAACTGAAACGAGTGATGAAATACAGAGCCAATGTGAGGGACCTGCTATGGTTCTATTAGTGCACTCGACCAATGTATTAGAGCATGGTAACTCTAATTATTTCTGCTACTTCAAGAAGCTATTTCTGACCATGTCAAGCAGAAGTGGGCCAAGTAGTCTTCTTGAAGTGTGGGGTCTGGTGGAGGTGGGTGCGTGCTTCATCCCTTTGGGGATGTAGATGCTCACAGAATGTAGAGATGCTCACATCTCTACATGTAGATGCTCACAGTCTAATTCTTATTTACCATAAGGCCCTCTCACACTGACCTACCTGCCAATACAGGGAATTTAGAGCATGACGAAGGTACAGCCGCACTTATTATTATTTATATTCCATCATAACATGAAAACACAATTTCCAGATCCTTGCCCTGGTGGATCAATGAGGCCAAATAGCATTCATCCCGCTTGCATGACTAGCCTCATCATGTCTACACAGCTTCATCCCATGAGTAAAGGGAAAGGATGTGTTTTAAATTCCACTGAACTCAATATAAAGCACTCTCTAGAGGATAAAAAGCTAAGGCCCTGATCCTACAAGCATTTTTGTTTAGGGAATTTTACCTCATTTGTCCCTTTGTACTTCTCATCTTCCATACCAGCTGCGTCCTAGGGTTTTGCCACACTTTGATCTCTTATGGGAAGTCCAGCCTCCCTGACAGGGTGTTTTTTGAGGCTGCTCAACACAAGCCCAGCTCTGATGTTTTCACCTACAGTGAGTCTTGAGGTCTTACACAGGCCTAGTTTTGTCTTTCTCAGAAGTCCTTGAAAGAGAAAAGTAATGAGCGTTCCTGCTTACGTATATAAGTGTACAGTCTTATTCTCTATATTATGTTCTTTCTTTCTGTTTTTACTCCAATTTGGCACCAATGAGGCTCATTGATCTGTTATGTCAAGTTAGGATATAAACTCTTCCAAATCCCTGTGCCATCTTTGGTAATTGTATAACATCTGACTCCAGGATGCCCACTGCAATGGATCCCAAATCCATATCAGGGCTACTCACATGTGCCGCTGCATTACAGATAATAACAATATTAGCAATAGTCATAAGAATATATGATCAGTGCTGTATTTTTGTTTGTGTAACTGTGAACTACACAACTGTAGGGTTTTTTTACTAAAAAGAAGCCCAGAGATTTCAGTAGCAGTGTAGGCTGATTTCATGAGCAAGTAGTATAAGAACAAATTCACCCCAGCATCCTGATCATCCAGCAAACCTTTTGCTTTTGATTCCCATGACATGACTCCTTTGTGAGGATATGAATTCTCTGAATACTTATTTTCAAGGAATAGCTCCTTTTAATGGGGTGCAGATGATGTGAAAATATAATAATACATTATGCAAACACAAACCCTCAGTTAAGTTTTCAAGAGCACTATAAAGTCTTCATTTCAGTTGCTTCAGTTCATTACATTTTTCTTGAAGATATGTATTCTTCAGAATGCTTCCTCCAACCAAAGAAGTAATAAAAACATTTCCATTTGGCATTAGTTATTCTATTTCTTTTCAGAAAAGAGCAGCAGTCTTGGTAGTGCTCATGCTCTGCTATTAAGGGCTACGAAACCTTTTCCTTAATTATATTTTTCAGACAATGCCTTCATTTCACATTTCCCAAGGCAGATAATGCCATGTTGCAACACGTCAAATCCTGGCACACCAGCCACACACCTCATTATCCCAGGTCATGGGATGGAATACAACAAGCCTGGCATAAAAGGATGTCATGAAGCACAATGTAGGATGTCAGAGATGAGTCCTTGACATGCAGTACTTTTCTGCAAAGTGTAGAGTGATGAAAGAGCATCTTCTCTTAACTCTCCAGCATCTAAAGGCAACAAACCGAAAGTATGTGCAAAAGCATAATGAACACTCCTTTTAAAAAAACTTCTAAATAGAGGTGATTACCTAGTTAAAGTTGCAAGCAGAGATGTTTCAACATAATAGGTTCTCTAATAATAGGAGTCTCTTCCTGCTTCTCATCACTCAGGATGCAGGCCATTCAGCTTTGAGAGACAGGATCTCTCTCCTTCTGGAAACCATCAAAGTCAATGATGCATCTTACTTGTCTATACAGGAAAATTTGGCCCTTACTTTAGAAGGCTTGCTTTGTTAGACACCTAAAATGTATGTACAAGAAAATTGGTACATCAGGCAGACTTGATACAATTCTCCCTTTAATTTCTTGTGTTGGAAGTATATTTGGCTTATTAATGATATAATGACATTATTATTTAATGGATGAAAATAGCTTACCGTTAAAAAAATTAATTCATCCTCTAAAAATTTATTTTTATTATGTAAGAATAAAATTTGATGATTTCAGTAAACTAATCAAGATATCTGTGTCATTCATTTGTAAAAAAACGTAGCTAAAACTTCCTGTAATCTGAATGAAAGCAGGAATTAATCTTGCAACCAGAATCCGTTTTAAGCACTTACACATCCTGTAGCCATTAAGGGCAAGGTATACATAACAGGAGGATTGAACTGTAATAAATGAAAACAGCTTATTCGTTGGGAAAAATAAAAGCTATCAGCTTTCCCAGGAAAAAAAAAAAGAAGGAGGGCTTCTCCATCTCATGTTCTATTCATCAGTCTTTCATCACCTCTGGCATTCTTGGGGCATATTTCTATGGAGTTGTCTCCAGACTTGAAATGCATTGTAATATTTTGGTGGCATTTATAGTGCTCTGAATCCTGTAAGTACCATTCATTCTCTCAAGGTGATGTGGCTTGGAGGCAGGAGGGTTTGCTATTTGTAACAACAAAATCAAGGAAGAAAAGGATCCTTCAGAGCAGGATAAAAGTATTTTATAACATGAGTATAAAAGTATTTTGTGCAAGAACCCCCAAAATTGTGCTGTTTCAGCTTGAATGGGCCTACATTTTTTAAGCTGTTCCACTGAAGCCTGAAGTACACAAATGGAAGCAAATTTTAAAACACTTCTGCTTTCTGGGATTTTTTTGTAGCTATTACATGAATTATTTAAATGTGTTAGATAAAATGGAGGAGAGTGAAGAGGGCTCACTTGCTGTTTAGTGCTCTCCATTGAAGAGAGTTGAAACTCCCTCCCAAAACAAAAGTGCAGTCCTTTTCCAGACGTGGGACAAGTGAGTGTAAATCTCAGTAAATGCGGCAGTTACGTGCCCATTTGCATGCTGTTTTGTCCTGAAACAAAAATGTTCAGGCTACAGTTCTCTGCTTCATACTCCTCCTTCATCTCTCAAGGCCAGAATCCACATGCAGCCAGTGATGCTCTGACAAAGCACTGTACATACTCCGGTGCCACCTTCCCGTCCCCCCCAGCATGGGAGAAGGGCATTTGTCTTGTGCTCTGCTTCTTTCAGGCTCCTTGGGTCGGGCCGGGGGGACACAACCACTTATGGTTTGAGGAACCCACAACAATCTATTGTCATTCAGACAACTATTCTCTCAAGGGATGACCTCTCTCCACCCAGGAAGGGGAATCAGGGAAAAAACAAGGAAACTCAAGGGCTGAAATATGAACAGATTTAATAGAATAAGACTAAATAATTAACATTAATAATACTAATGATCCATTATTGATCCCAATACTAATATAAAGCACATGGGGATTATACTCAGCCAAGTCTATCAGCAGGAAGCTGTGCACTCCCAGCAGGGGACAGCAAATGTGAGACACTGCGAGCGCTACGGTCAAGGGTGAGAGAAAACTCCTCAGTGAACTTTGAAATTTATATCGGATGTGACATTCATGGTATGAAATAATCCTGTTGGGCAGCTAGAGTCAAGTCCTAGAGGGTCTTGCTCCTCCTCATCCCCACACCTGGCTTGCTTGAAAACATTGCAACCTTGAAACCCGCATACCACAGCTGGTTATGAAGTGAATATTTTCTCAGAATCACAGAATGTTAGGGGTCAGAAGGTACCTTAGAAGACCATCTAGTTCAACCCCCATGCCAAAGCAGGTTTACCTAGAGCAGGCTGGTCAGGAACACATCCAGGTGGGCTTTGAATGTCTCCAGAGAAGGAGACTCCACCACCTCTCTGGGCAGCTTGTTCCAGCATTCTGTTGTCCTTAAAGTAAAGACTCATGTTCAGTCTTCTCAAAGTACTGTTTTCCCAAGCATTAGAAGAGACTTTACTGAAAAATAAAATTACTGAAAGATAAATTAGCCCTGTCTCGCTCAAACTGGGAGAGGGGCTAACCTGAGGCTGGAGGAGCTGCAAGAGCATCCCTGAGCATTAGCAGGCTCCTAAGCTGCATGGAGCGCTCTCCATGTGCAGCCCTGAGCCAAGCACTTTGGGATTATGAAGTATTATATCAATAGAAGAGGACTGTGTGCACACAGTATGAGTCTGTTTGTCTTCCCTAAAATTTACTGGTGTGACTCATGACTGTGTTTCTCTGTGTCGCTAACAGTATAATTGAAATACTTTTCCAGTGGTCAATTTAACATGCTTTATACCCCACAGTAAGATGACAGGAATGGCAATTATACTCCCACATGCATTTTGCAATTTTTATTCTCCATGGGCTGGGCAGAATATATGCTTGTTTTCTACAAGTATGGCAGTTTGGGGGTGTGCACCACCATGCTGCACTCTCCCCATGGCTCATGGAAGATTTTGGTGGGCTGTAGGCTGTGCCTGGACTGGGATCAAGTCCACCTGTGTGTTGCTGAAGCCATGGTGGCAGAGAGGTAAGGTAAGGAAAGCAAACAAACAGCAGCAGAGTGACATGAAGAGGTGTATGGAAAGGAATTATCAATGAAAAAGCAAGAGAAAAATCCTTAGTGAAGATAAAGTGCAGGATGATACTCAATCTATAGCTGGAAGCGAGCTGAATCTGAGCTGAGGGATAAGTGAGGAGGACAAACAGACAAAGTGAGGGACAGTGAAGTAATCTACTTGGGTTGGTGCAGAGAAGGGAAGAGGGAGTGTTGTGAAGCACGTGCTGTATGGAATGAGAAGCTGAAGATGTTCCGCTGCCTTCCCTTTTGTTACGTGACAGCACTCGATGGTTGAAGAGGAGCAGCCTTGAAGAAGATGCAAACAGTAGTCCTCGTTCCAGAGCTGGCCAGCCCCAGGCAGACCTACAGGCATTTTGTGCAGCAAAACAGTAGTCGTTGTCTTTGTGAGAGGTCTCAGCAGCCAAATTTGTGGTGGTAACAACACACTCAGGGGTCAGTCAACCTTGTCACACAGGTGATGCTTCTGATGATCGAGCACTGATCATAACTCCTTGTCACTTAGGGAATAACCTCCGTTTCTGCAGCAGGGGCATGTCTGTGACACCATCTAATACTGAAAACCTTTAGAAGAATTATCTTTCAGGGGTGAATTCCCTCCCTGGGGCTTACTGACTGAGTTACAAATGCTTCAGACTATAAAGTGCTATTCTGATGTAATTCCATTGGTGCAAGACTCAGCAAAATGGGGCACTTGAATTGGACCCGATTCCTTTGCGTTGCTGACAAAGCAATGAGATCGGGGCTTCCCTTTTTCTGCAGTTTTTCGACATTGCCCAGTGCAATTTCCACACATGCACTTGAGACTCCTCTCAAGACTGTTATTTGGGTGCAGCAAACAGTAGTTTATGCTAGTGGAGTGCCCGTGCTGGTATGGCCATATGGCTTTGGTTTGCCTGTGAGGCCATTCAGACGCGGATCCAGACTCTGTGCAGGACAAACTTTCTTTGACTCCCTAAATTTCCTCCTGTGTCAGAAGTTTCACACAAAGCATGGATGTTAATGGGAGTTTTATACAGGGGCTCTGCTGGGTGAAGGGCTTCACCCGGTGACATTATGGCAGCTTTCCGGTTATGTATTAAAATCAGGACAAAGGACTTTATATTTTAAGATGTGAATATTAATATCCTTTGAAATACCTAACTGGAAGATATTTTTTTAAATAGCTAGATGGAGTGATTATAGCACTTTTAAAATCAATCACTGTTCCCCTTTTAAAAGGTTCTTTGCATTTACCAAGCTGATGAATAGCCTAATTAAATTCAAAGGAGTTAAAAAAAAACAAGTTCAGAAAGCGAAGCATGCTGAAGTGCTATTTTGGGGAACACAAAATATGACTATGTCAAAAGCCTGTTTGGTGAAGCGGCATGTGATGAAAACTGTCTTACTCAATTGAAGCTGCTCCCTTTCTATCTCTCATAAAGATTTTGAATGAAGAATAGCAGTGCTGTTTTTTCAGGACCAAAGTTTCTGTTTCATCCTCACCTTTTTCACTTCCAGTAGTGATGTAAAACAGGAGGAAATCATAAGTGCACTGCTTTTAATTTTTATTCTTTGTAGAATTGTGGATGCACAGTCATTTTTACAGCTTATTTTACTGTCCAGGCAGAGCAGAATTCTGTTGTGCAAGACACTATGCAGAGCATAAAGAGAGCCGAGTTACTTTAGTGTAAAATGGACACAAGAAAAAGAAAACAAATCTTCTTTTGAACTAGGGGATTTAAGGGATACTACTGCATTGCTACAGCTATAATACTTTCTTCTTTGTATCTTTAAATATAGATCTAATTTATATCTATTTATTATCTAGTGGGAGGTGTCCCTGCCCATGGTAGGGGGGTTGGAACTCCATGATCTTTGAGGTCCCTTCCAACCCAAACCATTCTATGATTTTATGATCTACTTATGCTTATTTGTTGCTCATATCAACTTATGATCTACATTGAATTTACGTCTTTTTTCTTCCTTGCACTTCAGAAACAACAGAAGGGTGCTACAGACATTTACATTTGCTTATGCTAAACTTTTAGTGCAGCCTTCTTTTAGTTTCTCAGGCTTGTCTAGTTTTCAAATACGGCAGCAGGAATTAGTATTTCCTTAAAGATGGTCAGTGGATCGCCTACAGAAGAAGTTACCTAATCTGGCATTTGGATGCTGAAGAACCAAATTCTCTTTTCTGTAAACGGATCTGCTGTTTGCTCACCCTCTGCAATAGTTGTAGGAACCAGCTGTAAGCAAAATTTTGAACTATTATCTTCACTTCGATTTAAATGAAGTGAAAGGAACAGAGGGGACCAAGAGTATCAGAGATATTATTTTTACTCCAAATTTGAAATTCTGGCTGCAGAAGAAGAGTTTTAGGTAGAGGAAATTGTAAAGAAGAAAATATGGTTGTGATTAGAGAAAACATACCACGCAGGGAAATAAAGATAAGGTCCAGAAAGAAACTTGCTGGGTAGGTGAGAGATAGAGTTGAACTAGGACTGAGGAGCAAGCAGGAAGGTGAAAGAAATAGGAAGCAAATGAGTCAGAGACTCACAGCATTAATCCCACAGCTCGTGGAGTAAGGGAGGGAAGCCAGAGGACTCTGACCCTCTGCTCTGCTCTGGTGAGGCCCCATCTGGAGTACTGTGTTCAGTTCTGGGGCCCCCAGTTCAAGAAAGACAAGGAACTACTGGAGAGAGTCCAGAGGGCTACAAAGATGATTGAGGGAATGGAGCACCTCCCTTATGAGGAAAGGCTGAGAGACCTGGGTCTGTTTAGCCTGGAGAAGAGACAAATGAGAGGGGACCTCATCAATGCTTATAAATATCTAAATAGCAGATGTCAAGAGGATGGGGCCAGACTCTTTTCAGTGGTGCCTGGTGAAAGGACAATGGGCAATGAGCACAACCTGGAACACGGGAAATACCATCTCAACATGAGGAAAAACTTTACTTTGAGGTTGGCAGAGCACTGGAACAGGCTGCCCAGAGAGGTTGTGAAGTTGCCTTCACTGGAGATATTCAAAACCCACCTGGGTGCATTCCTGTCCAACCTGCTCTAGGGGAACCTTTTTTGGCAGGGGTGTTGGACTAGATGATCTCCAGAGGACCCTTCCAACCCTTACCATTCTTTGTTTCTGAGATTCTGTGACTGGAAAAAATGAGAACTGTGGACAGACACAAAGTGCCATGTCTAAGAAACATAGAGAAGGAAATGCTAGCAAAGATCTTATTAGAGCAGTCCAGTGAGGGAGCAAAGGAGGAAATAGCAGGCAGAGAAGACTAAAATCCAGCTCTACACTGGTCTTAAGTGAGTAGTGTAGTTCAAAGGAAGGGGTAGGTGTCAGCTAATTTGAGGAAAGGGACAAAACAATAGGGGAGGATACTGAGCTACTGTAATAGATCTGGGTTTTTAAACATTGTGCTCAGTGAAATGTGGGTTGACTTTTCTTCAGACTGTCAGGTTTGAGGCATGTTTAGGATTACTCTTTGCCTTGGAGGAGAGAGAATGAGAGAATACTCTGGTTTTCTAGAGTATATTTTAGAAAAATAAATAGAAGAATTTCAAGTAGAAAGAAAACTGCCAGCAGCTCCTTTTATTTTTTGGATTTTTTTTTTTTGGTAGCATATAACTGGAGTTTGACATTACTTTCTCTTTGCTTCCAGATGCATTAGCACACACTTTTCTACAAGAATAGTGTCAGTGGCAGGTTTGGATTGACTTCTGCCACTGCCTGACTTGGAAAGTGAAGCCTTCTGTGGGAGATAAGCTAACAAGTAGCTACATAAAATTTCTACTTGTGTCTTTTTTTACATTGTGCAGAGGTTATCAGACAGCCAAAGTTCAGTCACTCTCAAGTGCAGTTCACAGCTCAGGAATATACAGGTGCCAGAAGAATTTACTGCAGAGTGGCACAGACTGATTTCAGTGTGAGAATGGTCCATCCAATGAAAAATTCATAGCACATAAAGTTTGGAGTTTCCAAAAAACATCTCACAGTGAAAAGCTGAAACCTGTGATAAACTTAATAGGTGGGTTTGCTACCATTTTTGTTTTGTATAATTCATGTGTCTGGAAAAAATATCACTCTCCTGACCATTTTATTTAGACATTACAGTTTTTAGTTAAACCCTCTTTTTTTTTTTTCTTGTTTCTCTTCTTTTTTACACTTTGCACTTCAGCAGACAATGATCTTGGGCTAGTCCTAACAATACATTCTCCTACCAGTAAGTCCTGCAAACAGCTGATGTGTCTCTATTGAGTACCGAGTACAGTTGGATGTTGGGTCAGCTGAATGCTGGAAATTTTTTAGAATCTGTTTTTGCTCTTGTATGCTAAGCCAGGTTTGCAAAGCATTAACAGGATGATTACCATTGCCCAGTACTGCTTTGTGCTAATCTCCCAGGCTGCCTCGTCTATATGTATGTGCAAACAAGATATACATGCTGCTTTTCCATGTACTGGTCAATAAAACTGCTCTGGCTTCCTATGCTTTATTTTTCTTCTGTCTTGCTTCATTTGTAAAACCCATGCTCTGTGGCATAAGTGATCTCTAGCTTTAGTTTAAGGCATATGAAGATATCTCCCAAGGTGCCCAGTTTCATTGCAGCACTTTCAATACTCGGATCCCAAGTGGAAAGACTCATCCCTCTTCACTCCCCTGAACTGCACAGCGCTGGGAGCAGCAGCACAGAACAACAAGACCATCTCATCTAGCAGTGAGAAGTTTGTTGGATATTTATCTGGATATCTGAACTTCTAGGTTTCTGAATGTTCATTACTACCTTCTCTTGTATTGAATGTAACTTCATTTTTTTTAAAAAAAAAAGGAGGCTGTGATTAAACACCATTATGGCTGCCAACATGCCACCTCAATGTGGGTGGGATAGTTTACCTACTAATGGTATGTGCTGTTTTTTACACCAGGGCAAGAGCTACCTGCTCAAGCAGGGGGGCAGAGAGTGACAACAAGGCAGGGCCCACCCAGCACAGACCCACAGCACCCAAGCAGAGCATGTCTGGGGGCGGTCATCTGGGTCAACCGAAAGCCCAGGTGGCTGGGGCAGATCACAGCAACAAGGCAGGGCTAAGGTCGAGCTGGGAAGCCAAGTCAGCACAGCAGCTCCAGGTTAGTGCGGTACAAGGCTGAGCGCTGCCTTTCCTGTTGTTTTGCCCAGGTAGGGATGGGGGGCTGAGTTCAAAGCTCAGGCTAAGCCTGGGTTTAAAAGCAGGTACCAAGTTAAGGGATGGGTAGAACTGCTCTCTCTGACTTAGCTCCTTCCCAGTCATCTGCTCCCAGGTGACAGAGCTGGACTGTACCAGAACCAGCTTGAGCATGGGCAGCCAAACCCAAGGGAGGTGAGAAGGTAGAAGAGGTTGCAGAGCCTATTAGTACATGCAGGGCCACGAAGCAGATAATGATTCAGAAAAGCTGATAGGCCTGCTCCCTGATCACCTAAATCAAGGAAGCTACTGTGGCACAGGGTTTCCTGTCCTGCTTTTTCTTCCAGTGGAAACCAGCCTGAGGGGAGGGAATGGAAGAAATACAGCCAGAGCTTTTATTTTAATGTGCAGTCCAGACATGGCTGGGATAGGGACCTGCCTCCAGGAGCTGGAAGACAACCTGTCCTTTATTGTTTAGTCATAGATATTAAGGAGAAAAGTGATATAAGTGCCTCCTAATTTAGGTGGCCAGCCTGAGACAACCAGATTCTGGCATTGTCACTGTTTTGCAGCCCATGACACACAGGTATCAGGGCCAGTTTTATAAGAGTTAATCTGAGAGGCTATTGGAAAGAGTTTGGAGTGCTAGCCAGGGAGTACTTTTCATAATAGCATTACAGTGTTTGTTTTGGCATCTCTTTCCAGCATCTAACTGTTTCTAAAGTGAAGCCACCACACTCATTTTGGCAGGGCGCAGAGAACCCTGCAGTTCTATCTAACCAGTGCTTAGCACAGGTAACAGCTTCAGCCATTGCAATGATCAAACTCTATTTCCTCTATTGCCAAACTGAGCTTGTTTGGTAATTTTCTAAATCATTTAGATTTTTGCTGATACTTACGGGAGAGAAAACATACACCCTGCCAATAAACTTGAAGGCTCTTTATAGAATGGGAGCATTAGCGCTCTTCACAAAAATGCTTTTAATAGCAGAAAGACAAACAGCTAGTCCCCTGGTTCATTTTAACCTAAAATCATGTAAGAGATTACAAATTCCCAGCCTGGGAAAAACATTAGCCCAGAACTTTGGTTAATCTTTGGCAACATTTTAAATAACTGAAAACAGAGTCTTCTAATGGAATGTGTCAGGCAAATTGAACTGTAGGAGGGACTGTCAGCTATGCCTATGATTTCTTAGACTCATCTCGTATTGGAGATACCACTATATAAAAATCTTAAAACATGATTAGCATGAGCACTGCACCTTTTCTAATAGTTTTCCTTATTTGAGCCTGATAATTGTCCGTTACATCATCATTACTGCAGTTAATTATACCTACCTTTCTTCACAGGTTCACTTTCTTTGTAGTTAAATTTTACCTCAAGTAACAGCTTCTTTTTTTGTGTTGTTGCCTTAAGGACTAGAAACATCCTAGTCCTTGTTTCTGGTCATGTCTAAAAGCTATTTTGTCATCCAAAGTCATAATAAGCTAAAGGAAGAAGGATCTGTAAGCCATCTTTAATCATAATATGGCTAATTTTTTTATTTAAGCCCCTCTTTAAAAAATAAAGTTGTGATTTCCCTTTAATTCAGTCCAAGAGTTTATTATTTTTATCACTTTCCAGAAAGCTGATCCAAAACAAAATCCCTCATGGCTTTGAGGGAATATCACATCTCCCCTTCTCAATGTGTTACACATGGATTCTTATAAAGCTGTTTGCTTTTGTCCCTGCTGGAGAAGCCCTTCACTTGCGCTCTTCAAGAAGTAAGAGTGATAAATAACAGAGAGTCCTTCTTTCCTGTCAGCACTTCCAACTGCTTCAAGCCAGATGGAGCGTTCTCTTTCTGCTTCTCCCACCTTTGATTTTGGAAACGCTAAACTATTTATTGTTTAGCAAGGAACCACAGCTTGTCTTTCTCTTCTCATCCTATTTTTTATCTCCTGGTGCTGTAAATAGTTCCAGACTGTCACCATGACTCTCCCTCAAAGCTTTTCCAAGCTTGTGGAGGATGACTCTGACCCAAGTTTTGGCAGTTGCTCAGTTGTCCCCAGGGATCCCAGCATTGCCACTGTGCATAGCAATCCCAGGGGCACCAATTCATTTTAAAACAGACACCTCGGGCAGATAAAAATGCCAAGGGCCCCATTCAACCAACAGTCTGGAAGCAAAAGCACAGGCAGCTGTGTCTCTGTAACCCTGAGGAAGAGAGCATTGCTCTGGTCATCCCTGCTTCGTGTTCAGAGGGTTTTCGTCTAAACCACACAGGCTCAAGCCTGTTTATTTCCATGCTGATATTTAAATAAAGCTAAAATTCTACAGAATTTGATAGTGCTTGTGTGGAAGAATTGAGGTTAGAGCAGAGTTGTTTCGTCAAGTCTTACATATTTAGTAACTGACATCTTCTACTATATTTAGCTTGTGTACTGAAGAGCAGATAGCTGATTATGCAACAAATTGAACTTTTTCTGGCCTCTTTGCAATGAGCAGGGCATTCAGCACCCTGATTACAACTGTAAACAGTTAATAATTATTGTAATAAGTACTGCTATCATTAATCTAGCATGAAACTTCTGAGATTTATAAAGCATTTTACAAAATAATGATGGAGACTTGTAACACTGCTGTGAGTGTTAGTTAAGACCTGCCGTCCTTTTTTTTCTTTTTTTTTGGAACAGGATTAAGGACCCAATCTGGAAAGGAATGTAGATGATATTGACTCAATTTTAGCATTAATAATATTGATAACATTTAATTAAGTGTTTAAGCTCATGTAACTTATGTGCTTTAATAATGTAATGGCAAAGTTATACTATGGTTCTGTTGGCCAGGCTTTTCTAGAAGCTTCTCTTGCTATTTATAATGAAGGCACAATTAACCCAAGTGTTAATGAACTTCTAAATCCTGCTAGTGTAACATTTGTTAAATGCGTGAGGAAAAAAGGGGAAGACTGGAAGAAAATTCATGCAACAGAAAGCCATTCAGTTTTTTAATCCCCAGTTAATGGTGAACTAACCATAAAAGTATCAGACATAAGGATTTTTTTGAGGAACAGTATTTTTGTCAGCATTTAATTTCATGTAGCTGGCACTTCCCAAGACTACTGAGGAAATGGGTGGCATCGGGACTTTGAGATCTGAAGAAATTTCCCTGAATACATCTCTCAGCACGCTCCTCCAAAAATCAAATCCTCAATCCTCCTCCTTCATTGAGAGAATGAAACAGGTTTCTGAAACATCATTGCTGTGCTTTATAAGTTCACAAGTAAGTCAGGAAAGATACTGCACAAGAAAAAAAATCTTCAGTTTCTCCCAAAGTGCTGATTATCAGTGCTATGCTTAAAAAGTCTATCTGTTCTTTTTGTGATCAATCTCCTAATCATTTAATAAACGGTAGAAGAATCACTTTGACAGGTTAACTGTGCAGAAAATTGGCTGTTACTACTCAGCAATATTTCTTAATGCTATGTTTGTGTATAAAGCTGCAGGTGAATTGCCAAAATAATATAATAAGTCAATAGGGAAACCTGCAGTTCTTAATTTCACCAAAAAAAAAAGTATACACATTTGAAATACACATTAAAGAAAATCTCTGTAGCTGATTCTGCTTACTTACTGTGTTTGATTCATTCATGCTTATGCAACGTGTGGGCATACACATGATAAGCCTTCCAATGCTCACCCATTTAAAAACCACAAAAGATACTGTTGATTAATTAATGTATATTTTATCGTCTACTGAAGTGTCAGCCCTAGGGAGATGGATGAGTTTGTATTCTGTATTGCCCAAGGGACCACACATTATTGGTGCATCACCACACACCGGACACAACAAAGCAGATCAGTTTTGTCTGAAGCAAGTTGCATCTTCCAAGGCAGCAGCATTTTGCATTTGACTTAATGTACGTTTGTGTAAGTATTAGGTCATGCATGCAAAATTAATTGATTAGTTTTGGTTTTCTACTAATAAAGTCACAAGGTCTTTCACTTCCCTTCTCTGATTTCTTGTCTTTTTGATGTAACTTTTAATGAGTTATCTTGTATGTTCTTTTCTTTTTTAGTAAACCAAGTACCATTATACTTTTGACATCCTGTTTAACTGTGACAAATTACTATAGATTTAGTAGGCCTTTAATTTTTCTCCTTTAAACATCAATATGCCATAATCTTGTTGCAAGCCACTTCTTCCAAAAGAATACCAAATATATCTGAGCTAAAGAGTGGTAAAAAGAATTGCGCAGTTTCCATGTAATCCCAGCCTACCTTAACCACTTAACATCACCTGCCAGGCAGTGAGGAGGCAAAAACATTGCCCACCAAATGAATGTGATAAAACACTACGTAACTCCTGTCCTTCAGCTTTCCAGTCTCACCCAGCATTGAAGGAAAAGAAATTTTATGCTCTTTTCTTTGCTTCTGTAGCTGTTTCTGCAGTTTTGGTGGGTTGAGTGGTTTGGTTTTTTTTCCTAATAGCAACTCTTGGGATTTGGAGAGCGATGAAGTAGTCCGCTGATTAGTTTCCTCCACTTTTTAATATCCATGATTTCTCTGAGTAGGCAAGAGAAGGCAGCAGATACAATGGCTGAAATCCTGACTGCTTGGTGACATTAATTGGCAAGTTGACGTAGATGCCAGCTCAGATCAGAAGCAAGCAGGGAAGTGTCGGTCTCCGAGCTGAGACTCACACAGCCACCCTAACGGCCGGATGGCTGAGCCACGGTCACGGTCAAAAAACAGCTGATGACAAATGCCACGCAGTACAATTTAACTCAGCCCACTGTGAAGGCGAACAGCAGCAAGTGGCTTCCTCTACATCCGTCATGGTCTAGGAACATGAGCACCGAGAGCTCTCGTGTCTGGGCAGATATGCACTAGCATTTCACCCTGCGGCAATCTGGTCTTGTATCTCAGCCTAGCTGAGAAAGCTGAAGAAAGCACTAACATCAAAAAGCTCGGCTACGGGGAGCTGGGGAGGGAAGAGAGAATATTTCGTCGTAGTCACAAAGTGTTTGGAAGTATCGTTAGAGGCGTTTGGCATACCGCACTTGGCTTCTGATGAGCATCTTCCCAAATGCATTCAAAGGCTTCAAAGCTTTAATCAAAGCCCTTTATTTGAATTACTGAGCACTGAGAATTTTCTGAGTGACAATGATGTTGCTTATGGTGGACTGTGCAGTTACCAGTTAGCGATAACATTAAATGTATATGATGCCAATATATAAATTAGCTAGAAAAACCGTGGAATATCATATGAATCCATTTGGGAAGTTGCTACCTCAGAGGCTTGCTGAGATTAAAATTCAGCTTTGCATAATCATATGATATACAAGGACCAACAGATCCAGAAACTTTATTTGTTTCTGGAGTACTGTTATTAATCAATTTTTAGTCTGCTAGGAGTATCTCAACACGCATGCTAATTAACACAGATTACCATAGTTCAGTATCTTTTCACTCATGCTTCCATTTTTCAGCCAGTGGGTCTCTTATGAGAAGCCCTATATTACTTTTAATCTTTTGTTCTATTTTAACCTAGCACAACCCACTGCCTTTTGTTCACATATGTGGCAGAATGTCACTATGGTAATAACTGTGCTATTTTTTTCAGCTGTTTTAATGGTGTGCTAACATTTGTTGGAAGCTAGAGATTTTTCTGGGGTACTATTTCTCACATCTGGAGCATATTGCCCACTGACTTTTTTATTGTTGATTCAATTTCTGATTACAAATCCAGGCCTAAATTTTATTTGTTCTCCTTGGCTTTCACTGAATGAACTAAATTTGTGGGTTTGTATTCTTTATGTGTAATTTTCCTTAAGACACTTTGTGAAAATCACTATGTAAGCAAAATTTATGCTGCATGGTGTCATTAAGTATTCTCTTTTAAGTTGTACAGTGAAAGAACTGTATAATTCATTTTGTTGTAGCTTCCCAAACAAATATATTTTGCTAAAATATTTTTGATTAAAAATTGATGTGTCATGTAGCTACTTCCCACTGATTTAAAAGTGAACACAAATAGGATAGGCTGGAGGACTTTCAAAAGATGTATTCATCTCATATTTTTTTTCAGGTTGAATCTAAAAAGATTTACACTCATAAAACACTGTTTCAAATGAGTTCTGAGATCCTCAGTTTGGTCCTTATGTCTTACAAAATAACGCATTAACTCTGCGCACTGATGTTGAGAGAACCCACATGAAGTTGCTGCTTAGCTGTGGTTCTTCTCGTCATTTGAGTGCCCTTCTGCCCTCATACTCCCTCTCTGCTGTTCTCCATACATTTTCTTACTTTGTTTCTTTCTCTGCCTTTTCTTCCTATTTTGGGTGGTTTTTTGTGTAGCTCTTAGCTTATGGTGGTGCTTATGGGGGCAATGCAGAAGACATGATGGTAGGCTCCTATTCTCAGCTGGCTTGGCAGGACCCTCTCGCTCTCTCCATTGACTATGGAAGGAGGCAAAGACAGCCAGACTCTTGTGCCAGTCACCCAATGTGTTTTCTCCCATACTCTTTCTTCTACTTCATAATTTTCTTGTCGTGCATTAAGAAAAATTTCTCCCCATAATTCCTTCCTATCCAAAACCTATTTCTCTGTCCTCAGCCTTCCAATCCAACAATGTAATCCTGGGTGGATAGAGGCAACAGTATCTTCATTGGATTGCTAGGGAGTATGGAGGAATTTATCCTTTTAAATCTGAAGGAATTTGGTAATTGCGGCACTTGTACAAGATGTTCTCATGTTCAGGGAATACTTGCTTCAAATCGGATTTTTCACTTAGATGTTATTTCTACAAGTAAGATTTATTTTTAATATCAAATCATTCATGACAGAAGATTGTTTTTAACCTTCCTTGGTTTTATGTTTAAACTGCACTGAAAGTAATATTTCGATTAAAATATTTGTCTTAAACTTGAATGACAGAGCAAATATAAATGAGGGATTCTGCACCACAAGAGCTGCAGAGAATGAAGCAATCTTTACAAAACACATTTTTTTTTTCCTGCTCACTTGAACAGTGAATGATTATGGTACCCGCCTGTGAACTGCACTTTTTGTCTTAATTGTACTTTGAGTTTCCCAGAGAGGGTCACACAGGACAGAAGACACCCATTCATTCTAGCATGTGTCAGTTTTAGTGGACTTCCACTCCCCTTGAAATAGTGTGAGCTGATCAGTCATATTCCCACAGAAATCCTTTGCACTTCCACACTTCTGCCATCGTATCTTACTAACCAAAAAATTCTGGCCTTATTCAATTTGTATTCTGTCTAGAACACTATTGATAGGAAAAGGCGAGAGAAGACTTCAGTTACCTGTGCCTTCCTTTCCGTTCACCACTCTCTCCTCACTGAGAGGTATTATGACCTTAATAAGGACAAAAGGTCAACCCATGTTTTCATTCAAGGTTAAAGATGAAAAAAAAAAAAAAGGGGGATAGGAAGGGACAACAAGCCTTGCTGTCTGATCTTTTTAGCTTGTTCCACGGCCACTGCAGAACTTTATTTCTGCCACACAAAACTTGTAAAGCTTGCCCCGTCTGACTTCATGTGATGGATTGCTTAAAGCAAAAAATTATTCAGAGATAACACCTCACATCACTCTAGTGCAATCTCACATGAAGATAAATGCTTGAAGTGCTCTGAGCTGAGACTTGTAGAAAGAAGAGACTGAGGAAGTTCAACAAAAACAAAAGCCAACATGAATGGGCTTTCAACAGAAGGATGAGAGCAGAAGTGTGAAACAAGATGTTACAGCACTTTGATAGAGAGTGCAAAAACTCATTTGTGTCTGATCAGTGGTCCTTGCAGTCTAGGAATGAAAGCAGAAGAAACATGGTTATAAGACAATTTTATTTGAGGACTGAAGTAAAGTAAACCTAAATACTAGATAGCCAGATCCCTGGCAAAGAGACAAACACAACTGACATAAAACAGTTTCCTTAAGATCTTGGCACTGGAAATTTCCTTTACACAGATAGCTTCAGTCAGAGACTTTCAGTATTTACTCCACTGGGATTAAAGCATCCCCATGTAAAGCTGGTGTCAAAGGTCTTGACCTTACAGCCATGAAACTGACCCTAGGATTTATAACATCTCCTCTGGTTCATTCCTCTTCTCCTACTAGTCTGGGATGTTTCAGTGGTAGAAGTGGCACAGATAGTAAATGTGACAGTTTTCTGCAGTGTTTCCACATTGACTGTAGGTGATGGCCTAGAGTTATCTCTCAGAAACACAGCAGAAAAGGTGGGAAGACAGTATAGTGCAGGAGTCAGGAAACTGTGTCCCAAAAAGCTGTCTGAGAACTAACCGGCAGAAGTAGTTCCTTCTCTAACCATCTCTTTGCATGTAGAAGCTTCCTAGATGTAGCAGGCCGCATATACCTAAGAGGAACTGGAATTTGGCACAGGCTCTGAGCACTTACAGATACAGAGACATCTGAACACCCCATTGATAAGAGAGTTTCCTTGCAGAGACACCGCTACTAGCTTTGGCAGGGCCGTGTATGACTCTACAACTCCTGGAAAGGTTTCAGTCAGTTGTGAGTAAAGAGGGGAGGAGGCTTTGAAGATATCCTGGAAGTGAGAGTGGGAAAACCTTTAGCCAGAAAGACAGTAAGCTGATGCCTTGCTTTGTAGTAACATATGCTCTGACCCTATATGAAGCACCTAACCCCATGGAGCTTTCTCTACATGAAGAGACTGAAGGCCTGGTTGCCTCCTGGGACCTGGACTTTGCAGGTCTTCAGGCATATATGGAAGCCAGGCTGTGGGGTTAGAGGGGTCTGACAGAGATCTGGGTATAATGGGGGCTGTCAAGGGGTTAGTGCATGGTAGGAAAAAGGAGCCTGGGAGGATCGTGTGCTGACTGGTGGGACCACCTTGTGTCATCCATCCTACTTTAAACAGTGTTTCTGACACATTTGACAGCATCCATTTTTTGTAAGGATTAGTTTCATTGTCATCTGGAACTTAATTCAATTGGTGACACATACGCATCTAGCACCATTCCTGGTGCCTTGAATTGCCTCACTTGGCCTGTAGTTACCACCTCAGGAAAGGCATACACCTCTGACAGTTGCATCTGTCTCCCTTGTAGAGAAGTTTCAGACATCTCATGGCATCACGAGTGGCATTGTGTCTTTGTGTGAGCAACTAAACCCAGTCCCGGGGTCTGTGGTGGCTCACCTAGATTTGGTTTGCTTGGCAATGTCTGTCATAGTATTTAGTCAGTGATATTCAGGTCCTCTTTCTGGAGAGCAGGGCTACACTGGACTACTCTGGTGCTCTCCAGGCATCATGAGTCAGGCTCTGGCTGCCATAGAGATGTGGGTTGTTCAGCATCCAAAGTTCTGTGCAGCGGGGAAGGGAAGGAGTCCCTCCTGGAAGTTACCCTTCTGATTAGCATCACTAGCACCCAGAAATTGAAAAGGTGCATCTTGCACTTTGAACCTGTCAAAAGGAGTGTTGTGTAAGAGGGTCTGGGCCCTGAGCTAGAGCATCAGCACTCAAGAGGGTGTGGGGAGAGCCTGTGGGCGTGGTGAGCTCCACGAGGGAGGGCTAGAGACCAGATGCTCAACTGTACAACAGTACCTACTGTTCAACACTCCTGCTTCCCCACAAGGAGCTTCAAGGCCAACACAGCTTGCACATCAAGTCCTGAAGATGCTTTTGGAAGTTCACCTACAAGATGTCATAGACAGAGCCCATACAGTCCACCTTCAGCACTTCACCTTTATATAAGTGTCTTTCTTACTTGAAGTAAAATCTGAATGCTTTTTTCCATATTTACAGATTATTTCCTAGGAGAAGATTTCTCTCTGAGTAATAGTGTGTCTCTGTCTGAAGTCAAGCAAGAAAGAGAACAAGAAAGGCAATAAACAACTTCAGTTCCTGCCACGGAAGGTTGTTTCAGATGTCAACCAGTAATCAGTCACTGTTCTGCAGGTAGAGTACTTGTGGTTGAAGTTTTAACCTTAGATTTTACAATTGAAAGAAATTAAAACTCAGTATTCCTAACCAAATTCTGTTTCAAAACAAGTAAGTTTCATAACATCTGAACTGACAATCAAAATTTGTTATATAGGGAACTGATGTCAGATCCAGCTATAGCCAAAACCTAAAACTGACAAAAAAGTTTGTTATACTTGGATTTTATGACATGCTAGAGTAAACAGGATTTTGACTGACAGCTTCTCAGGGAGACAATCTAACAATCCTTGTATTGTGAAAAGTATGCTAGCAGTAAAGCACAGTAAGTGGTATATGTGCCAATATGCAACAAGACCTGTTCAGAATTTTTTACACTACCTGCAAACAGGTGATGTAAAGATAGCTTCATCTTTCTGTGATGGATTTACAAAAACACTAGTAAAATCAGATAAACCTACTTAAAGTATTTAAATTATTTGAATTATAGCAACTTTTTTCCTGAAATGCTATATTGTCTTTTTTTTTTTTTTTCTGATTTTCAGGTTAACCAATCTTTGATTTTACAATTATTTTATTGTAGAAGCCTCATCTTTCTTTTGTTTTGTTGTCACCTTTTGGTCTGTTTGTACTTCAGGTGTGTCTAACAATATATCTGAGCTATAATGAGGAAACCAGAATTCATCATGGTACTCATGTTAGGGACCTACTACTGTTCAATATAAAGCATCTTTTAAATATATATTTTCCAGTCTTCTCTTACAAACAGGATCTTATAGCTCTACACATGCAATCTAGGCTTTTCCCAGTACTGTACTTTGCAAGATGACAAGTTGGCAGACCTCTCTATTCATCACCAAAGTGGCACTACTCTAATACATAGGTTATGTAGTTGAATGTAATTAAGATATGTATTATTGATGTGTCTCTGTAAGAAAAGAAGCAGCAAAAATGTATCTTTGTCATCAGAATCAACCTGAATATGATGGCATCTGTGGATATCAGTTTTACCTAGTATCTTCCAAGACCAGTTCTAATTAACTATCTGAGGTAGTTCTTTCTTCCATTTGTTTAAAAGGCTTCTCTTTTTTCCCTACCAGGATTTCTGTGTTCACTCTTCTCATTAATCTTCCTCCACATAATCTGAAAGTAACTTAATTTTCTTTCCCTGAATTACCCCAGTCTCTGGGGTAACCTCAGTTCATTTAAACTTACCTCTGCTCATTATTTCTTCCCCTTTCCATTATCCATTCTTTACCTATGAACTCTCAATTACTGTTTCCTTGAAACCATGCCCCTCCTTTTGCAACTGCTACAACTTAGATTTTTCCAAAATATCTTCCTTGTGAGACATCTGGAAAGTTAGGTCATTCTGTATTTGAGGACTCCCAGCTGTGAATACTTTCTTTGCTTTCTCAAGCACTTCAGGACTACCTAGAAGACTCTCCTGGACTCTAGGCTCATTGCAAGGCATGATCCGTTATTCCACAAGTAAAATAAATGTCATGGTGTTGGAAGACCATTGCCTTTGAAGAACTGAGGTGCACAGATGACAGCTTGCCCATGCAAGTTCATGGCAGAACTTGGAGATAGTGGCCAATTTAATGTCTCTACCACCAAATCACTTCACCCTTGTAGCTGGTAATACTGAGTCATGGTTATCAGTCACAGAGGAGTTACAGATGAATCAGAGGTTCATTAATGAAGCACTCTTTGACGTAGTCAGAGGCTATACTAATTAGGTTCAGAGATACAGCCAGAAGATTCAAGAATCTTGTTTTTTCCTTTTGTTTGTTTGTAGCTACTGTTCTGCAGTACAGCAGTTTTCCATGCTAAAGGATTTCTTTCTAGTTGCTGCCCTTTAATGTAACTCCCTGGTGACATTTTTAAATCGTCCATACACATTTTATATGTACCGGCTTATTCTTTCAGTGGAAGATGTAGAGGAAAATCTTAAAAGACACACATCTGTACGGGGAGCCTTGCATTGATTTTAGGAGCTGGTGATCTTGGACAGGCCAAAACTGCTCTGTAAGGCCTTGTACTTATGGCTCAAGAACAGGCACAGACAGGGTCCACTCTGCAGCACACTGGGGGGAAACCCATTCAGGCTAGGTCCAATGCTTCAGGAACGTGGGTGCCCAGCATCTGAAGGGACATAACATTTATTCACTATCTATATTCCTCCTCCTATTCTGTTTTATCAAAGCAGCTGTCTTATTAAGCCTTTTGTTGTCAGCCCTTTCATATTGAGATCCAGGAGAAGACCTGCACCAGCTTGCCCTCTCAGCTTCCCCCAGGACAACCTCCTCATCACTCCCCTTACTGCTCTCACACAGTGCAAAGTCATTAAGGCTCTTAAACAAGCACTAACCTGAGTTTTAAAAGACAGCTAAAGAATGAAAGCTGAAATAAAATAAAAAAGTTAAAAAAAGGATCCTGAAGCAGCTTCCAGTAACTGAATTCAGGACCACTCTCTGAATTATGCATTGTTTTCTGTGGCCACTGCCTGTAAAAAACAGTGTTTTCATTCATATAGCTTAGTAACGGGAGGCAAAGTGACGCAGGGGAGAAAATAAAATACAAAGTGTATTTATTGCTAAAATACTACTCTGAGCTGTGAAAACCAGCACTTGAAGACTTCTGATTCTTAAGCAAGAAATTTGTTGGGGTGTCTATACACTTACAATAATACTTAGATTCCTAAGGCAGGAAGTCAAATGATAATATGATTAAATCATGGGAGCATAAATCAGGATTCTCATCCAGGTGACTTCCATGAGAAAATTTAATTAAACTTTGATTAGGTGTAGATTCAAGAGAAGAGGTATTTTTGTCTTGCCTATCCATCTCTGGATTCACCACTGTTCACTGTCTAGTAATTTTTGAACCTACCAGCCAATTTCAATCAACTTTGACAGGCTGGTCAAAGTCTTAAGTATATCAGGCACCAGGCAAAGCAGAGGCTGGGTAGAAAAGGATCCCAACTGCACACTGCTATGAAAGGAAAGGTAGTGACTTCTCAGCCTCTTACTAACCTCCAGGAGCTGTTTTCTGTCCCCTGGCAAGCAACAAATGCCTGAGGGGCAGCCGGCCAGCTCAGCCTGGCAGAGCTTGAACTGAGTTCCTGGAAGCTGGGAACATGGTCTGCTGCACTGAGGGATGGGGAAGATGAGAGCTGGAGCGGGGAAAACTAGCTCTTGTCTTCCTGTGACACAGGGAAATCCAGAAAACACCAGTTCAGCTCAGAAAATTATTCACTTCTTCCTATCTCCTTTTATTTTTAATCTTTATGTTTTATAAGAGATGGAAATGTTTCTGTCCTTTTTGATCAGTCCATAAAATCAGTTATCCTGCTCCAGCAGAACAAGAAAAGCATTTGTACAGGTACAGAATTTCCCGTCCACAGTGGGATCCCTATTCCCACACCCTCTCAGCTAATATCTGTAGCTTGGCCTGAACATGATGTTTCCTATCTCTTCTCTTTTCTAGGCTGGTTTTCTGAGGGCAAAAAGAATTTATGTGATTGCTTTGCCTACTTGCTTGTGCATCCAGGTGTCTGCCACTCACATCAAAAACCATTTTTAGCAAAACCTGAAAAAATAAGAGAAGTCTATGATAAACCATGTGAAAATTGGTGGTTGTGGAAAGGGACTTATATTAACGTTTCCAATGAGAAAAGGTCTGGTAGAATTCAGCTGTAATACCCCCACTTTGGCACCAGCCTGGGAGCCAGCCTGAACACAGAAAGCTGCAGTAGTGCTGCCTCTGGCAAATGAGCATCATGGGCTGGGGAGTTAGGGCTGGGGTATATTGGGGGAAAGCAGATGAGGGGACAAAGCATACAGTAAATTGGTTGGAGTACAGACAACTTGTTTCAGAGACTGTTGCTTCTGTAATAAAATAAATAATAATAAAAAAAAAAAGCCAAATACAAAAGATTTATAATTTTGTCTCTTTATGTTAGTCATTCTGGAGGAAAGGAAGAAAATGGTCCCTGGCACCACGAGAAAGTTTGTACAGAATATCTGTAGGGAGTGACTCCGTTGTACTAGCAGAAGCTTTAACCAAAATGACTGAAGTGTTTATGAATTTTTTAGTCCATGTAAACCAGAGCAGTTTAATTACATATAAAAAGGGATTGCATAACCTTTGTAAGGTGTTGAATATTTCATCTCAGCCTAAGGACGCTAGAGTGCTCCATTAGTTGAAAAAACCCTTGAGGATGTGTGAAAGCTGTGTGTGAGAGTGTCTCTATGTATGTTACAGCAGGAAAGCATGCATACATACAGACGTCTATGCATGTATATATAGTGGAGGAGAGAAAATAGCCATGGGCAGTGTAATATTGTGAGGAGTAGGTTGTATCTCATTGCGAGGAAACAGGTATTTGCAGGGAAGATACAATCAGCTTTCACTAGAAAATCCTATTTTAATAGTATGGTAATTTTGACTCAAAGCATTGTTGTGCCGTGAGTCTTCCCTTTGATTTCCTTTAAAGAGAAAAGGGAATGCTTATGTAAAATCTGAATAACATTCATAAACTCTTATCTGAGTATCAGGATGTTAAACAATACCCTGTTTGTAATGTCTGGCATTTGCCTAAAGATGTCTTTGTTTTTATGCAGTTGGCTTGCTGCTGAATGTTCAAACTCCTTGTGGCTATTTGAAGAAAACAAGATTTAATTTAGCAAGGTATTTATTGTTAATTTATTAGATAATTTGGTCTCCACTGACATAAAGAAACTTTATTCATTTAGTTGTTTAGTATTTTGCTCCTGGATTCAGCAGAAGCACACTGTAAAACCTATAATTCTCCTAATTGCAGTTCATAGACAGCACATACTACATTCCATTTAGCTCAGGATTACACGTCCACACATTCTGAAGAGCAGAGATCTGAAATGAGTTCAGTACCCTTATTAGGTTTACTGTGAAGAGGGCAGGCTGCATCACAAGAAAAGAAAAAAAGAAACCTCGTAAGAAAAAAAGAAACTCATTCTGCTTCCATAGGTCTGTAGAGAAGTGCCACTAAAATCTAAAATATTTGCTGATATCAGTGTTAACCTAAGTCATTCTCTAGATAAAGAAGATTTAGGAGTGGCTCCTGACCCATTGAATCACAGGGTTAGCTACAGCACTTAGGCAGTTGTGTTGGGGGGTCTGTGAGCCCTTAGCGTGTAAGGGAGGGTAAGTTCAGCTATCCAGCCACGCTTGGCTAAGCAAGAACGTCCCTCTCTCAGTAGATACTGAAAACTGTGGCTAACACATTAGTTTTATTCATCTGTCCTTGCCATGTCTCCTAGATTAACCCATTAATAACATGTAAGAGTTTAATCATATAAAGCTGTTCCATATTTAGTCTTATATAAGAGCTAAACCAAGTAAAACATTTGGTTTTTTCTCGCCTGTCACAGACCTGGAGCCAAGGTCAGCTCTGAGTTAGATAGCAGCATTTCAAAGAGTTCCAGAAACACGGGGACAACTTTCTTCCATAGGTGTCTGGTCCAGAAGATGGGGGAGAGTTGCCTGGGCACAAGGGCTGCTGCTGCGATGTGGAAGAGGGGAGCAGGAAAGGAAGAAGTTCAGCAAGCACTGTTGTCAGTTACAAGGCAAACTGCAGTTTTCCTCCTTTGCCCGACCTCCTAATAAGCCCATCCATCTTCCCATATATCTTCTCAAGAAGACAGAGTCACCTGTGGTGTGGGAGCCTGGGACAAGCTTCACGGTACAGGCACTGAAAAATCTCTCTTCAGCAGCCATGTAGCCAAAAGAGCTCCCGGTCAGCACCTGCTATAAAAACACACTGCACATCTTCTCAACAACAACTGCATCTCACTTGGCTTCAAGGGTTCATCCTCTGTGCTAGGGGTGGTCTCACAGACAGTTGCCCTGATATAATGCCTTGTAACCACCAAAAGGAGAGGATTTGCTGGTCTGTCCTGCTCCATTGCCACAATAATAAAAAAAATCCAACCCAAACCAAACAAATAAACAAAAAAACCCCACCAGGTTGCTTTGTGTAGTGATAGCAAACAATTAATTTCCAAAAAGACAGCAGGAGGAATATGCATGTAGGAGAACACAGGAAGGCAGACAGAAAAAGATGCAAGACCCTATCAGTTGGCAGTGCTAGATTTTAAAACCATTCACCCCATTCTGTGAAAACTAAGTTATTAATGTAGAGAGATGAGTGTCTTCTAGCCTTTCTAGCTTTAAAATTTATCTTAACCTTACTGCAGTCGAAGGCAATTTAACCAACAATCCAGTGTGTTCATTTAAAAAGCTAATTGCAGAGAGATACTTATTGAGATTGTTTGATGCCTTAGGATTGCTTTGTCAGTGCCTCACCCTGTCTGCATGAGGAGCAGCACACTCTAAATACCATTTCTCCAAAATGGATGCTTTTAACTCTAGTATTTGCCTTTGAAAAAATATCTTTATCAGTCCTGGTTGTCACCTGTAAGATATAATTTTACTCAGTGGATTTCAGCTGTTCCCACAACTCCTCTAGGCAGTTTTTCAAGAGAGATCTCATCTTTATTTAGCCTACTGTCCTCTTTCCTCTCAGCCTTTAATGCCATATAATCAGAAAGAATACTATCAGTTAGTCAAATTACAGCACAGATGACACTCCATCAGCCAGAAGGAAGAAGAGGAATTACAGAGGCTGGTCCAGACACATGCCAATAGCTAATTAGTTGACATCTTGTGAAATCCTGGGAGATATTTGGAGAGTGAGGGTAGGGAGTAGAAGAAGAGGGGGTGCTAATAGGTGATGGTGATCATTTTTTTCAAGTCTCCAAAAGAAGCGATTGATGCCCCCGTTTTGAAAACTGTCATGGGTAGATCATTTTTCTATGTCTTAGCATCTTCCATCTCTATTCTCTATGATGCTGCCAGGAAATATTTCAAAGTTAATTAGAGAATATTTGTAAAGGGCTTTGAATATTCAAGTGCATAGAACTTAATAATGGAAATGACAAGGTAGAGTGTTTATGGGTTAGAATCAAGGGGAAGGCCAACAAGGCAGGTATCATGGTGGGAGTTTCTTACAGACCCACAAACCAGGATATAGTAGCTGATGAAATATTCTATCAGCAAGTGGCAGAGCTCTCACCATCACTCACCCTTGTTCTTGTGGGGGACTTCAACTTCCCAGATATTTGCTGGAAATACAACACATCAGAGAGGGAACAGTCCTGGACGTTCCTAGAGTGTGTGGAAGAACTTCTTAACACAGCTGGTGAGCAAGCCAACCAGGGAAAGCGCCCTTCTGGACCTGCTGCTTGTTAAAAGAGAAGGACTCGTGGGGGATGTAAAGGTTGAAGGTCGTCTTGGGCATAGTGACCACGAAATCATAGAGTTTTCAATTCTTGCAGAAACAAGACAGCAAGCAGAACAGCCACCTTGGACTTCTATAAGGCAGACTTTTTCCTGCTTAGGAGAATGGTTGAGAGTGTCCCTTGGGAGACAATCCTGAAGGACAAAGGTGCCCAGGAAGGCTGGTCATACTTCAAGGAGGAACTCTCAAAAGCACAGCCATCCCCAGGTCCTGTAAAATGAACCGACAGGGAAGAAGGCCAGCCTGGCTAAATAGAGAGCTTTGGCTGGACCTCAGGGAGAAAAGAAAGGTCTACAGTCTCTGAAAAAGGGGGTTGGCTACTTAATAACAATATCAAGGTGTAGCAAAGGTATGCCGTGGAAAAATTAGAAGGGCAAAAGTCCAAGGAGAACTTGGCAACAACAGTTAAAGATAATAAGAAGAGCTTTTTTCAATATATCAATAAAAAAAAGGCAGGCTAAGGAAAATGTGGGCCCACTAATGAATGAGATGGGTGCCTTGGTAGTGGAAGACACAGAGAAGACAGAGCTGCTGAATGCCTTCTTTGCTTCAGTCTTTACTGCCAAAGCTGCCCCTCATGAATCACAGATCCTGGAGACAAGGGAGAGGGTCTGGAGAGAGGAAAACTTCCCCTCTGTTGGGGAGGACTGGGTTAGAGACCACTTGGCCAAACTAGACAGCCATAAGTCCATGGGCCCTGATGGGGTGCACCCACGAGTGCTGAGAGAATTGGCGGATGTTATTGCTGAGCCACTCTCTATCATTTTTGAGATATCTTGGAGAAACAGGAGAAGTGAGGACTGGAGGAAGGCAAATATCACACCAATCCACAAAAAGGGCAAGAAGGAGGACCCTGGGAACTACAGGTCAATTAGTCTCACCTCTGTTCCAGGGAAAATAATGGAGTGGCTCATGCTGGACGTCATCTCCAAGCACATTGAAGATCAAGAACTTATCGGTATTGGTCAACACAGATTTACCAAGGGTAAATCATGCTTGACCAATCTGACAGCTGTCTACGATGTTGTAACTGGTTGGTTAGATGAAGGGAGAGCAGCAGATGTCATCTACCTTGACTTCAGCAAGACTTTTGACACTGTCCCCATAACATCCTCATTAAGGAAGTGTGGGATAGATGAGGGGACAGTGAGGTGGATTGAGTCCTGATTGTGTGACAGGACTCAGAGGGTTCTAATTAATGGAGCGGGGTCAAGTTGGAGGCCTATGACCAGTGGTGTCCCTCA
>JAOTQQ010000001.1:149333841-149447196 GCA_026546715.1 Gallinago undulata | reverse complement strand
AATTTTGTTACACAATTATTTTTTTCTTCTAATGCCATTTCACAGGGTCTTCAATAGTCAGGTAAGCAATATGCTTCTGAATTTGCCTGAAGTAGGCTTTATCTATAGAAGTCTTTCTTCATTCCTTCATATTATCTGTATTGGGTAAAATTATGAAGTAAGAGTGGTCACACTGGCTCAGACTGGAGGTCCATTCAGCCCAGTGCCCTGCCCTTGGCACTAACCAGGGGAGGATGCTCAAGGAAGTATGGAAGAACAGGACAAACATGTAGGATGTTTCTCCCGTCCAATATAGTCTTCAACTTTTTATGACTTGTAGACTCAGTGGTTTATAAGCATTTAATAACTGCTTCTTGACATTGATGTCTCTGAACCCACAAATTTTTAGTCACCGCAACATCCCATGAAAATGGATCCTGCCACCTAATTATACTGTGTGCGAAGTTTTGTTTGCTGGGGTTTGTACTGGGAGATACAAAGAGGAACTTATTCCTATTCACCTCCAGCACGCTACTCAGCTGTTTACAGACTTCTGCCTTCTACCCCTAGTTTCTCCCTTTTCCAGATTACTTCCAGCATCGCAGTTTAGTGAGATACCCATGAACTTGCCCATTTTTGTAGCTCTTCTCTGAACTTCTTCCAGTTCTGTATTCCTATTTCTCCTGTTTGGATGGGTTTTTTTGTATTATTCCTTTTTTGAGCTGAGGCAAGAAGAACTGCATGTAATAAACCATGGAGTTGTGGCATAACAATGTTCTGCCTTATTCTTTGTACCTTCTGCTAATAACTCTTAATATTTAATTTGGTTTCTTGACCTGTGTCAGGTACTGATTTGACAATTTCATTAAAGCACCCAGAAAAATCCAAAATGACATTTCTGAGTACAGGTACATATACATATATAAGTATAATTATGTATCTTATATATAAGATTCACTCTTCCTTTACCATCATTTCCCTGAATGATTTAGTATTACCTGAAACTTCTTACCTTGCCACATTTGCTTCTCCAGGCACTTGCATACGTCCCAGATCCATGTGGAACTCACTTATGACTTCCTCCCAACTAAAGAGCTGAAAATTTATTTTGGTGCTGTGTTTCCTATTCAAACCAATTATCTGAACACGAGCCACCAGCATCCCCTGGCAGCAGAGATGGCCAACAGCATCCAGGGCTGCATCAGCAGGAGCACTGCCAGGAGGTTATGTCCTTCTGCTCAGCACTCACTAGACCACATCTAGAGAATGTGGCCAGTTTGGGGACACACACATACACACACACACACCCCAGCACAGGAAAGACATTGCAGAGAGTTCAGTGATGGTCAGGGCTGGAGCAGTGGCCTTGAGGAGACCTTGGAGCAGGGGGCTTGTCCAGACTGGGTAAAGCTGGCTTTGGGGACACCACACAGCCACTCCAGTGCCAATGTGGAGGTCATCAAGGAGATCGGTGTCAGGTTGTCCAATGTGGTGTGTGGTTGGAGGATGAGACAATAAGCATAAATTTAATCTTCCCTGAAGTTTCACCCTTTCTGTAAACCGTAAATATTTGAAAATCTGTGGACTGTCTGCACTGACTTAAAAACCAGTATGTTATGCCCATGCCTCATGGCCTTTTAAGGCTCACAGAAAATATCTCCTTTATTTATTTTGGGAATTCAAAAGTCTTGGAGTTCCACTCTAAACTGGTTTTCACCTCACAATGACTTGCATTTCCCATTTGTGACTCCACTTTCCTGTTCATATTTGTATTCCTCACGCATTCATGGGCAAGGATAAGTAGAAGACTGACTCCAGGAGACATTTTGGGCTACTATCTGGACAGGATAAATAGGAGTTAGACATCCCATTGGTGTGATATGGAAAAATATTCAATAAATGTATTGAATTTATTCATTTTGAAGTCTTAACAATTAGCTCTTTGCATTAGAAGAAAAGCATTCTTTCTAGAACAATAAGTTGGGAATAGAAAAATAAATTAATAGATCTTTGTATGGAATATCATAAATAGGTGTTAGACATCCCATTGGTGTGATATGGAAATAAATAAATAAATGTATTGAATTTATCATTAATTAGGCCTAAGGATTATTGGAGGAAATAAATTAGCAAATGTAAAGGCATGTTTTCCAATTTCCTGGTTCTATCTGAACTGTAAAATATTTTGAGAACCTATTAAAATCAAAGAGCATCTAGCAGATATTCTATAGCATGTTTTCATTCCTCTACAACTTCTAAAGTGCAATGTTTAACAGAAATTCTTAATATTCAATGTATAGAACTAAGAACAGAGCACTAGAAAGCTATAGAGTTATACCACAATATTTTTTTAAGGGACTACAACTTAGAGCAATGACTAATGCTTCAACTATGTTTACGTAGAGCAACAGTCACATCTAGTGGTCATAAAGTTAATTATTTCTATATACTTTGCATGGCTAATCTAAAAGGCATTTTTTATATTCAGCCTCATAGAATAGAATAATAGAATGGTTCAAATTGGAAGGAACCTTAAAGATCACCTAGTTCCAACCTCCTTACCATGGGCAGGGACACCTGCCACTAGAGCAGGTTGCTCAAAGCCCCATCCAGCCTGGTCTTGAACACTTCCAGGGATGGGCCATCCACAATTTCTCTGGGCATCAGATGCTATTATTTTCTATTTCCGTTGTATGCATCTTAATAAAATTTGAAATGCCCATATAAGGAAGACTCATATATATCTGTATACAGGTATATACTTTATAATTCTGAGTTATGTTAGAGCAGAAAATGCTATAACAGTAGTGGAAGGAAGAAGAAAAAATTCAGAAGGCATTTAAAGATACTCATATGGTAAAGAAACCTTTTCGATTTTGGCAGAGGATGATACATCAGTGAACCAGTCAAATGTAACATATAAAATGCTAATATAGCTGCAGTTATTAAAGATTTGAACCCTTTATACCCTTGAAAGAAGAAGGACCACCCTGAGGTTTGCCATATATGACAGCAAGCACAACTGTACAAGTTTTTATTAAACTAATACTTCAGGGCATGTTAGAGCATATGGACAAAACCCTTCCTCTCTTGGCTAGCCAGGATAAGTTGCTCTTCTGGTGGAAGAGAGATCTGCCTTGGAAAAGAAAAGGAAACCTTCCTTTCCACAGCCAGCACTCTGAAGGACTTCAGAGAAGCTATACTGATTTCCCCAGCTCCCCCAGCACAGCCACTTACCAGCCAGTCAGTCTTTCCTGATTGCTGGAAAGGGCCAGGGCCACTGGAGCCTTAATTCCCAACGAGGACTGATGGGTGGCATCCAGTCCTTGAGTTCCCCAATCAAAAGATAGGATATGGCACTACCTATGGACAAGGGATGGCTCTGCTCCCCAGCCCAGCCCTACACAGGATGACCTGATGATGCTTCATCCAGTGCTGATCTTACCCTCTGGCCTCTCTTCAAGGGATGACACAGGCAGGAGGGGGCACCAACAATGCAGTCTTATATACTACAGACAAGCAAGAACCTGAAAGAGCTGCTAAGAGTGATGGGAAGAAATCCAGCAATACAGATGGATGGGGCATTGAATCATATTCTCTCTCACCACCCTGTGCACCAGAACAAAGCTGCATGGTCAAATCTCCTGTATAAACCCAAGGACAGCCCTTCTGGGAAATACATGCAACACCCACTGTCTTTCACATCAGCATGAGTTAAATTCTTTTGGTCTACATGGTATTCCTTGAAGATTCCTTCCCCAAATTTCCTCTGCCTTATGATGACCTGATCAATGAAGAATCTGACTATATGTAAATTACTTGGGGATTGGGGGTATGGGATTTGGATAGCACACCTGGAGTATATGTTCTTGCTACAAGACTGCTAGTACTCCTGTAGAGTGCAGCATGGTACAAAGCAGCTACACCACACTGAAAATTATATCCAACTTTCCTGGGAGCTGGAAATAAGCCACAGAACAAACAGAGGACAATCAAACTCCATCCATTGTTCCTGGAAGCTCTGCATCGCTCTCCAAGTTTGAGGGTATTATGCTTTCTCGTACATGGAGTAAATTCAAGGGAAGCAGGTTGTTCCTGGGTCAGGTATATTTTCTGGGTCAAAAGCAAAGAGAAAAGTTCTGAAGCACAGAGTTTCTATTAATAAGTAAAATGAGACATGCCAATGTGCATTTGTAGCATTGCCAGCATGAAAGGTTACACTTAGACTTCTCCAATTTACTCTTTTATTTAGCTTCATTCAAAGATTACACAGAAGTTACAGTTTCATCTTTAGTAGTAAATACAGCACTAGTTCAAACTGTTCTTGATAGCTCTTTTCTTAAGTAATGAATGAGGAAAGAAAGATTATTCCTTTTAGGCTTGCACTGAATTTGATAATGACAGTTAATAGGGTTCACCCCCGTTGGTGTAGCACATCGCACTGATAGAAGAAGTAGCAACAGTGGGTGTTGAGTTGAGGTGCAGAAATACTCGCTGAAACCTGTTGCAGGCCCACTGACCACTGCAGCCCTTTGCATTTACTTTGTCTGTGGCATGAGACTTCACTGAAGAATAAACGGAAGACACACAAAGAATACATAGGCAGACCCAGCAACTATGCTAGTACCTTTTGCTATCTTGTTCGTAGTTGTCTTCTTTTCTCTGTCTGAGGCCATAGCACCACATCCACAATAAAGACACAGTAGACAGTATGTAGCCAGAGATGTCATTCGTCTTGGCTGGGCACATGTGAATATGCTCGTGAATCACCAGAGTTGTCCAAGGCACCCAAGCTTCTGACACAGCCTTTGGTTGAGCTCCATTATTATGACACCATATTTAAAAAAGCTGATTTTAAACTTTACCACACATGACCAGTGTTAGTTGCAACAATGCACAGAAAAAAATCCTGCTTAATTTTTAGTGGATGTCCACATATTTTCACCTGGCCTTACAAACAGTGGGAAGCTTATGAAGTGTAGGATATGCTTCTACTTCTCAGTTACTCTGTTCTCGGTTTACAAGGTGAAGCTTTGGTTTCCTATGCTGTATTTTTCACTTAAGCTTTCAGGCTTTGTCCTTTACTGTAAGAGCTGTAGAGCTGTAAGTAGAGCTGTACACTGAATCACGGGGGACAACCAGCAAGCTAACCCTGGCCCATCTCAAATTCAGGAGATTCTTTATCACACCATTAAGAAACATGAACAACTCCTAGTTCTGAACGTTTGCTGCCCTCAAGAGGAGAACTTCAACAAATATCTAATTCATGGCATCACTCTATTAAAAGCAATGACTGAGGGGTGTTGTTTTTATGTTTTGTGAAAGAAAACCACATCCCAGTCATTTTATCCTCAGCTGAATGGAGTTTGCAGAGTCTGAAACACTTAGCTTTAGAGTTACTTGTATTTTTAAATCAAATAAAAAGAAAAAAACATGTACTAGACAGCTGTAACCCCACCACCAACAACATAAAGTTTCAAGGGGAGACTAAATATGTACTTGGAGGTCAGATCCATGTAAGGTTACTAAATAGACAAGCCTCATCAGGTTCAGTAAGTCTCCTGAGCTAAAAAGAGATATCATTTATGTTTGCCCAGATCTTACTCCTCCCTTGGTGTCTGCTAATGGGCTTCACTGGGAGACAGGATACTGGATCAGATGGACCCATCAGCCGCTCATGTTCAAAATGAAGTCTTCAAGTACATGTTAAGTAATCTAAGAAAATACTCTGAGGACCCCAGTGTTCTCATTATCTCCTGGAAGGAGCTCTGCAGCTCTTCAAAAAAGATATTTCCTGGAAGCAGTCAAAAACTTTCCAGGAGATTCTTGGTCGTTTGTTGTTTTAGCAAAACTCTACCTCTGCATTTGTAAATGTATTTGAAATTCCTATTTAGTCACATCTTTGCCTTTCTGGGAAAATTGAAGAGTAACAAAAAAAATGTTACTTAAGAAAAATAAACAAAAAAAAAGAATTAGTTTGAGCATTTAAGCTCAAAACCAATCTAAATAGTTCCAGGTATCATTCAAGCCTTCTTTAGTGAAATACTTTCCTTAATTGCTAGATGTTCTTTTAGCTTTGTGCTGCTCAGGAAATTATGTTAAAGGCTTATATGCCACACACAGCACAGAGAGCGTGCCTGTGATAGTGTTTAGCTGATGGGGATCTGAACAGCAAATGTCATACCAGATGTCTGCACCTGCATATAAAACACTGGAGGTTGAGATGACAGTTCCATAAAAGTCAAGAACAATATGGGTCATGCTGTTCTTTATCACCCATTGGAAAACAGAAAACAAATGGCCATTACCTTGTAGAAGACCTTGTAATTTTCTCCTGTGCTTCCTTTTCTCTTGTCAGTCCAGGCTGTCACATAACTGTCTCTATGACCCTGAAGAAAGACAGCAATAACCCTGCTGAGGGCTACTAATGTATTCAAGTGGTCATTATAAAAAAATAGTGAAATTACTTATAAGATCTAAAAAGTTGCTACACGCTGTACCTAGTTTGTATAAGGTTTGTGGTTGCCTCTTTTTTTTTAAAATGGAGGTAAACTTTCACTGAATATTACATTACACACAACAGCAAAGAAAAATTTAAGTAGGGGATATGGACATTGCAATTTTCAAGGAAAGAGCTGATCCTGTTTGGAGCAATTTCTCACAAAAGATACCCCTGACATTAAAGGAAATAGACAGTAACTTCTCTTACCTTGATGCTGATTTCTTTTCCTTTTCCTAACCTGGTACTTATAGCATGTTCCTTAATCCTGAGTACTGGAATCTGATAGCTGCTACCTCTTTCCTATTTGTGTAAGCCATAGAAAGATACTTGGTGTTCAGATTTGTCCCTTAGAGACAAGAACTAGAACTTCAGCACTCAGATCACGTCTCAATTTTAGTCCAGGCTCATCAATAATAAAAAGCATTGACAAACAATGTTGAAAAGTGGGGGGCAGGGGGGCACGTTCAGAGTTAAGGTGCTTTGTCTTCCCAAGGAACTGTCACACGTGATGGATCCCTGCTTTCCTGGAGATGGCTGAACACCTGCTGCCAATGGGAACCACTGAATGAATTCCTTGTTTTGCTTTGCTTGTGTGTCCAGCTTTTTCTTTACCTATTAAACTTTCTTTATCTCAACCCATGTGTTTTCTCACTTTTATCCTTCTGATTCTCTCCCCCATCCCAGCAGGGGGAAATAAGTGAGCAACTGTGCGGTACTTAGTTGCCAGCTGGAGTTAAACCACAAGGTAGTATAACTTGCACAAGAGTATTTGCATTCATAAATTTAAAATGCAACAAAGCTGTGGCATCTTACAAAATTCAACTAATTAAAAGCCTAAAAACCCCAAAGTGACTTTCAGGTAACAGAATAAAAACAGTTGCTATGCTGACTGCTTTAGCAATCAGCCCATTAATACAGTATTCCTGGGACTGCAGAAATGTAATACAACAAAAATCAGTGTGAAGCCATCTGGAAGAAGAAGGTGATACGTATGTTAAACAAAACCAGTTTGGGTCACTTACATTCATTCTCATAGATTGTTTTCCTGCACTCACACGTTCAACCACAGCAAGATATGTGTGTGCCAGTGGTGTGACCAATTTCACTTATACAACATACGGGACACCAGCTATTAACCTTTGACTAAACCTCTTGGGCTCCTCTTACTGACAATGGGGTTTAGACATAGTTTTTATTCCCTTTGCAAGTTAGTTACTATGGCATGAACTTTTGCATCTGAATCTTGCCTAAAGATTTCTCCTCCATAAACTTTTGGGAAGATTGCTACCTGTGGTCTTGTGTATCATCATTTGGGCATCTGTGTGGCTACAACGTTGCTGTCACCCTCCTGCTACCAAAGTTCAAGTCTTCTGCTTAAGTGTCATCATGCTGCGGCCTCATCAAAGCTCAGGCCTTCTGCTTTTGCTGTAAATAACATATTCCTTGGTGTTCACCCCTTTTGTCAGTATATGATGCTCTTCAACCTTTGCTTGGTGTTGTTTCTTCTGGTGCTTTTACATACCTACATTTCTATCTGTAATTCATTCTGTTAATGTTTGTATTTCAATTACAAATCTCTGTATGTTATGCAAGGCCAAGTCCCTGCAAAAGGCTCAACTCTGTTTCAAACTTCAGAGAAACCTGAAAAATGAATCTGCGTGCTCAGCTCTAGAAATAGTATATATTTAGAAAAAATTATATATGTAGAGAGAGAGAAAAAGTATATATTTATATTCAGCAATTTCTTTGCTCATTTCTTCAGAATAGTGAAAGAGCCCACAGGCCTTTTTGCATCTGTCCTTCGCTGATGAAGGCATGGCTGTCTCAGTTTCATTCATGTTCTTAAACAGAACACATTGCCCTAGTTTTGAATGTTCTCCAGCTGAAAAACACATAATGGAGGCTCATCATTCTATGTTATACCATTGCAAACCTCAGCTGTAAGTTAATGAGATAATTACATTCTCTCATTCTTTTAAATGACTGTCTCATCTTCCCCATATGGGGCAAAAAATGAATGTCTAATTTTCTTAGGGAAGATAAGTCACTCTGCAATTGGAACATAACCTCCAAGGATTTGGGTGACTCCGAATTAGGAATTCAGAAAAGGAATGCTTCCTATAGGGTTAACTGCCAGCTACATTGAGGATCTGTGGTGGCTGTCAAGGCTCTTACATCTGGGGATGTGTCAGAGCCCAGTATTCTCTGAGCAAGTTCTTTGAGACATTCCACACAAGGAGGGCTTCATGTTTAATACCAAATTTCCTTATTTGTAGATATTTGTTGTTACATAGAAATTTGATTTAACAGAGTTATACGGCAATGTACTAAAATCACAAGGGCAATATAGCAATTGCAATACACAGTTGGATCACAACACAAACCTAATTGCCATTACCAGTCCCTCACCATTATGACACCAGGCACCCCATTCTCCAGGGAGGAACACGTGAGTTGAAACCAGTTCAAGCCAGTTGCTCCCTTAAAAGTTCATTTTCTCAGTTGTTCAGCTTTTATACTTTT
Source organism: Gallinago undulata (assembly GCA_026546715.1). NCBI lineage: Eukaryota > Metazoa > Chordata > Aves > Charadriiformes > Scolopacidae > Gallinago > Gallinago undulata. Next base: position 149,438,192 of record JAOTQQ010000001.1, on the reverse strand, counting down.
AGGTTTGGCTGGGTCGCCTACACACTTCTCCACCCATGCTGTTCCTCTCCCCTATTTCAGACAAAGCTGTTTACAGAAATCAAAACCCCACTGGTACAGCTGGATATCTAAGACAAAGGTCACCCTCAACACTCTTTGTGCTGAGATAAGTTCAGCTTTCCTTACAATAATCGGTGGCCATTCTTTATATTCTTCCCTGAGCTCATTCTTGCCCATCTCCTCTGAGCCTTCTTTCATTGTAGGCATTACTTGTTACAGGGTGCGATTCTCTACTTTTTATACCAAAAATAAAACCAAACTTGGAAAATATTTGTTAGTTATATTGAAGATAAAAAATGAGTGAGTATGGCATTTGGTTTTGTGCCTCTATTCTCAAGGAAATATGTTTTTTAAAGCAACCCCACTAATAATTTTGCCATAGAACACCACTAGATGTTTGAGGTTCAACTGGTAGTGAACTTCAGCTGAAGCTTTTTGCTGAGGCCAGTGTCTTGCTAAATGAACTCTAAATTTTCAGGACTAATCAGATCTTTGAGCAGCATTATTGAGAAAGTGTTTAAAGCAATATATGAACAGCTCTTCATATGGATATAATTTCCAACAACTTTTAACAATTTTGCAAATGACAATATAGCCTAAAACCATTAGCTGGGCCTTGAGAGTAAGTGACAGACAACAAAGAGAATTAATTAATTTTAGCTTCTGCTAGCTCTGACAAGCATATTTGAAATTCCATTATGTTGAAGAGTAACAGCCAGCTGTTGTTGACTAACAATCTGACCATTTTATGTGTATACAATGATCTTCATATTTTATATTTATCAAGGGACAAACATGGCAGGCTGACCCAACCAAGCAAAAAGCTTCATGAAGGCAAAGCTGAGGATACATTGTCCAGGAAGGAAGACTTGCTATCAAAATGAAAAGATGGGTGTGATTTTTTTTTTTCTCTACGAAGAAAGAGTGTCAAAGTGTGGACTGTGTACATCTGATACCTTTGTCCATGCTGAACTCTTCTGTGCTAATCAAAGAAAAAAACATCTCTGAAGATCTTCATGAAATCGATCCACCAAAAAACTGAGCTTGTAGCTACCCAGGCACTTTGTGGAAGTCTCAGTACAGGGCCTGGTAAACAAAATTAAATCCTGTAAACCCAGCTTCCCTGCCAGAGCATGCTGCGGATCACATGCAGCGGCCAGGGCTCCCCATGCAGCGCCGTAGTCTCATGGCCCATTTAACCGGGGAGTGCTGTGCTGTGAGGGACCACCTCCACTCCGCACCAGCACAAGCATGACAGAGCCTGCATGAGAACCTGTCTCAGGTTAAGTGCTCCCAACATCTTTCGTGAGATAGCTTTCAGCCAGATTTATTCCTTGATCCAGTCCACCATGAAGCTGCAACAAGTGACTGTGGGTGCAGAAGAATGAGAGTGAATGGCCAGGGGTCAAGCTGGGAGGGACTGGGAAACTGTTCCTCCTGGGGGACTTGTGTTGATTTATATTTACACAGGAATAAGGACAGCCAGTGTGAAAGGAAGGGAGGCAAAAGGCAATGGCAGGAATTAAGTACATCTCAACCTCATTCAAGTACCATCCACCCCATCATAACCTAGAAGTTAAATACTGAAGTTAACCCTCTTTCATAGAGTGGGAACAAGGAGGAATCTCTACTGAACACTGCAGTAATTAGTAATTAGAACTCAGAGCACTGAAGTGCCTCCCTTGCCTAATGTGATTTGTTCAAACACCTCCGCTCCCGGTCTATCTGGTAGGCTCATTCCTCCTCTCAACATGTTGTAACTGAGGCAGGGTTGAAAAGAAGACACGAGTAGGTGAAATGTGCAACCCGGTGATTAAGATAATTGCTTGCAACTGAAATTTAAAGAGTTATTGTGCTCAACTCCAATTGATGCTTTGCATAGAATAACTCAGTGTTAATTAGAGAAAGAATGAAAGCCCCAGCACTTCTCCATCCAGGTCAACGCCTGCACTGGTGAGACATTAGGTCATGTTGTGTCCTGTTCACTTTGGGAGGCTTCTATGCAAACAGAAACACCCAATTCGGAGAGAACCCCACAGCAGCTACAGCATTTAGCTTGCAGAAAGATGCAAGCTCAGGCAGAAGAGAGATTTGAATCCCGGCATCCAACTTCTGGGTGTAACGTCAGGCAGAAGACGCAGCAAGTACCTCCTCAACCCTTTTATCTGAAGGGCATTAGGAGGGGCATGTGAAACCAAAGGGGATCCTGTGCTCGGCTCTGTGTCCCGACAGGGCCAATATGGGAGCAAGGTGGGGAATTGCTCAGGGCCATCAATACCGAAACAGCTTTGCTGGTTCTCAGAAGCAGACCTGGAAGCATATCCGTATCGGGAATATTCCAAGCTGAATCCAGATGGAGCACCACATGCCCAAGGAAATCTAGCCACCTCTAGACATTTAGATGTTGCCAGGCCTAAAGCGTACTTAACAGTGGAGGAATGATCAGTTAGGAGAACTGAGCAGCCCTGGTTTTCACCTCTTTCAAAGGAATCTGCAAATCATGTGCACCTTGGAAAAGCCAAGTCTGGGATGTGGCAGCCGTTGCTTACTCTTTCACTTTGGATCAGCCCCCGGAGTTGGATACAAACAGCTGAAACGGTTCCTAATATGGAGATGTGAATCTATTTAACGTAGCAAAGCCAGATGAGCCACTGCACAAACTTAGATCCCAAGAGAGGCTCAATCATCCCTGTAATGACCAAACTATACGGTCTCAGGAACAAACTCTTCTTCTGAGTTTTCAACATGGAAGCTCTACCTTTAACTTTACTTTTGTGGAACAGCAACAGTATTACCCATACTCAGAGCAAAACAAAGCTCTATTTATTACTATTCAGAAACAAGTTCTATCAGCAAACCAAACATCAGAAACCTGAGAAGCTCAGAACTAAATGTAAAATTCCAAAAATCAGATGCACCTTAACTGTGTCCTACCACAGCAATTGTACTCATACAATTAATATGACATGGTTCTGTTTTAAAGACTGTAACCAAAATTAGGTTCTCTTTCTTCTCGTGTATGTCTGTTAAAAGATGTTTGGCACACCTTCCTCAAATCCTGATTTTTCCTGCAGAACCTGCCCTGCTACTTGGCAGTGCACATCACTGAGTTGTAAATATCCGCACAATTAATGTAGCTGCTAATTACATGAGTTGTTTGTGGTATAACTCTTAAGACCAAGGGAAAAGAACAGAGCTGAAATTTTGGGGGTTCCAAACTGTAACATATACAGCTTGTTTACTGAATGGGATATGAAGCTTTTTGAGAATCTGATGTAGATTAATGTCTAAAAACATACTAGGAATAGGATACATTAGACTTCCCTTGATCTGAATGAGCTGGCAGAAATACAAACATCATCTCCCATCAAGATGCATTAGCAATGATTCACAGAAGTGAATTAGGTATTAAACAAGTGAATAACCACCTTTGTAAGAATAACTCTCTCCCCTGATGCCAGATCAGTCAATGTTTAATATAATTCTAAAAAATCTGAATATGGCTGTCCAACACCAGCAGTATTCTAAGAAAGTCAAGCACATGGTATCTAGTCAACAAAATGTAAAATTTTGACTTATGATTGAAAGCCAAAGATGGAAGCAGATTGAGTTACACAGTACATATGGTACAGCTTTGGCTTTTTTTTTTTTATAATACGTATTTTTAAGGCAGTGCTCTTCAGGTTTATATTAGTACTTGCATAAAAATTCTGTAGATCTCTAAATCCATTGATGAGCTGGAAGACATTGTTGATGGTGGCCCACAAAATGGGAAAAGTGCATAATGCACCACTGTTTGCTAGTTAATGCGCCCACATTTATGCTAAGAAAGAGCAAATGCCAGTTGTAGATCAATGAAGATTAATGCAGATTCAGTAATAAATTCATCAGACCCTTGAAACCAATAAATTACACAAACAGAAAAATTTCTCAAAGTCAAAATCCCCTTTGCTTTACAGTAAACATGTTAATTAATGCATCCAGACAAATTTCACCTTTTTCACCCCAACATACCCCTCTGAACAGAAACTTGCCTGCAGAAAGCAAAGTGATACCCAAGTAAGCAGCCAGTTCATATCCTTACTGGTGGTTAAAGTGGCTATGGAGGCACACACCAGACTCTACAAACAAGACATCCTTTTATAAGCAGTTCTCTGTGTTTGGTTTCAGATACTCAATGGTTCAGTCTGCAAGCTTATGTGTAAGCTTTTATGTTTCCCCCTGTACTAGGCACTGGTGAGGTCCCACCTCAAATACCGTGTCCACTTTTGGGCCCCTTACCACAAAAAAGACATTGAGGTGCTGGAGCAGGTGCACAGAAGGGCAACGAACCTGGGGAGGGGTCTGGAGAACAAGTCTTATGAGGAGAGGTTGAGGGAGCTGGGGTTGTTCAGCCTGAAGAAGAGGAGGCTGAAGGGAGACATCTCCCTGAAAGGAGGATGTAGAGAGGCGGGGGTCGGTCTCTTCTCCCAAGTCACAGGTGGACAGGACAAGAGGATGGCCTCAAGTTGTGCCAGGGAAGGTTCAAATTGGATATTGTGAAACATTTTTACACTGAAATGGTTATAAAGCATTGGAATGGGCTGCCCAGGAAGTGGTGGAGGCACCATTCCTGGAGGTATTCAACAAACAGGTTGACATGGTGGTGAGGGATACAGTTTAGTGATGGGTTTGTCAGAATTAGGTTGATGATTGGACTAGATGATCTTGAAGGTCCCTTCCAACCTAGATGATTCTATGTGACCATAAAGGCTAGACACCAACTTCAAAAACTCTCATCAAAGTTAGCATTTTCCCTTAACTACTTCACCAAAAATTTCATTTGGAGCTTGCTGCAGCCTTTTAGACAGTCTTTATAGCTCTCTCTCGGCTAAGTGGCTGCACCACCACCAAACTGCCACCCAACACATCACAACCGGCGCCTCAACCCTGGGAAGGAACGGCAGCGCTGCTGCAGCCACGGCAACGACGGAAGGTGTTTTTATCCCGGACAGTGAATCAGCAAAAGAGTAAATCTGGAAAAAAGAAAAAAAAAGAAAAAAAGAAAAAAAAAAAAAACAGAAGTAAATGTTTGCACATCCGTTCTGTTTCCGATTCGGGGGATTTCCCACCCCGCCCGCACCGCAGGACCGGCACCTCTCCTCAGCGGTACCTGAGGGAGGGAGGGAAGGAAGGAGGCCACCCGCCACCGCCGGGCAGCGGCCCTGAGGCAGCACCGACCCCCCAAGAGGGCTGCAGCCTTCCCGCCCAGCGGCAAGCTGGGCCTGAAGGTGCCCCGGACCGGCGACACCCAGCCTTCCCGGGCAGCTTCCCTGCCACCGCCGCACGCAGCCCCCGGCTCCCGCGGGCGCCCCGGGTCCCAACGCGTGCGGCACATCGCGCCTCCCATTGGCTGCTGCCGCCGCCTCGGGCCCCGCCAGCTCCCGCCGTATTGGTCGGTTTCCCGACGGGTCGGTGGGGTGGTATGGCGCATGCGCCTCCCCTCGGCCACGCTCATCCCGAATCCTCTCTCCCTCCCCCGCGCCGCCTTCCCTCGCCGCTGGCCGCGCTCTGGTCTCGCGCGGCCCCGTCCCTTAGTCGTGTCCCCCCGCCCTGCTCCCGCCTCCACCATGGCGGCCGCCGTAGAGGAGCCATTCCCCTTCCACGGCCTCCTGCCCAAGAAGGAGACCGGTGCTGCTGCCTTCCTCGCCCGCTTCCCCGATTTCGACGGGCGGGGGGTGCTGCTGGCCGTGCTGGACACCGGTGTAGACCCCGGAGCGCCGGGCATGCAGGTAGCGGGCGGTGGCGGCCCTGAGTCACGGCCGCGGGGGGAACCTCGGCGGCGAGCGGGCCCTCAGAGGGCGGCGGGGGGGGGGAACCCCTGGGCCCTGCCGGGCAGACCCCGCGGCGCTGTGGGGGGCGGTGTTCCCCAGGGGAGAGGGGGACGAGTGTGGGGCCAGGGCGTTTCTCTGGGAGCGGCCACGGCACCCGGGCGGCCCGGGGCGTCGGCGGGAGCAGGGGAGGCCCCTGAAGTGGACCCTGTCCTGGGGACTTGTTTGTTTGCTTGCGGTTTCCGCTAAGCGTCCCTTCGGACGGGCCGTGGTACGGGAGGGCGGGGGGAGCCCTATGGAGGGGGGCTCCGCAGCGGTCACCTCGGGTGTTGGTGTAAGGATTCTCCTTTTAAGCCATTTACAGGCGTTTTGGCATCCTCTGGCTGCGTTCTTCCGCGTAGAACTCGTTATAAAAGAATACTTTGTGGTTTTATTCAACCTTAGCGTTGCTTCAACAGTCACTAGCTAGAGGCTACAAGCAGCCGGTTAGATCTTTTACATGAAAAGTGTATTTCTGGCAAAATTTGCATACCTCTCTTCCTCAGTGTGTTTTTTCTTGTGTTGTATAGCAATAACAATCTGTATCAAATTTGGCTCTGCCAGCTTTTTTTGGATCTGCTAGCTTTGTTGCTCAGATTGCGCAGCGATTGCCATTACGATCTTGATCTCAGTTTTGTAGATTTCTGCATATGTGATTTAAATTTTGGCATTTCTCAACACTTTATTTCTTTTAACTCTTGTCTCTTAACACTTCTTTATCGTGTGTGTTTGTATGTGGCCTTTTGTGTCACTGCTGCTTCCAATTTCTTGTCAACATGTTTTCTCTGAGATGTGGCAAAGGAAACCTTGAGAAATGATTCAGAGTATGCAACTTGCTTGGACGCTACATTTTTTTTTTTTTTTTTTTAACTAAGCAGGGTCTGTGTTGGTTTCTACCCTTTCTTTGGCACAGGCATAGATTTTACTTGTAAGTGACCTAGTTCAGGGATCTAACCCTGGCAGATCTGAAGTTTGGTGTTCTGAAATGACCCCGTATAGGGTTCAGGTAAGTGAAAGCATGAAGGAAGAGGACAGGTAGAGTGGAAGGAGGGGCTGGGCAGCTGTAACTTTGATTGATTTAAGCTGGACTGAAGCCAGTGATTTTGGTGTAAAAGTTATGGGTAAGTGGAGTAATGATTAGGAAGCTTAAAAAAAGCTAGCCAAAAGGCAAACAAGGTAATACCATGGATGACCAGATAGTAGTGGAAGACAATTTGGGACATGTGACTATAAATGGGACGTGCATAGTTCTGTTAAAGGAAGAGCTGCTGCCTGAACATTCTCACACTATTCATGATGTGTGTACGCACACTTACTCTTGGGTGCACTTCTTCCTCCTTCAGGCTCAGCCTTAGGTTTCCCACAGTGGAGTCTCAGGCCTTGAGTTTTCTGAAATAATTTAATTGAAAGGTTGAGTAGCAAAAAGAGCCCAGGCTGGGTGCCTCCAAGGAGAGGGATCTCAAATAAAGAAATCCCCGGGCAATTATACCCTTGTGATCTATATACCTGCCCCTCATGTGCTGTTCACACATCTTTTAGTCCAATGGTGATTTTTGGTCTGGGGTCTTCTCACATCTTACTGGATGCTTTTTCTGTGTCTAGGTGGGCAGGCTCCTCTCTCCTTGTTTTGCATTTTCAGCTGAGGGTTGGAGCCTTCTTATCTTCTGGTTTACACACCTTGTGTACCTGTGCTTACTGGCAGAACTGAAGAGTCCCAGACTTGGGAGTTATGCTGCCAAAACATCAGTGTGATGCCAAAATCCTTTCCTGTACTAAAAGACTAAACTCTAAACTCGGCACTGTACCAGTTACTAAAAAGAATAACTCTCTCATGGCCTGAAGGCTTCAGCAAATTTAACAACTCATGCTAAGTAAAGCTAAGCAAACAGCATAAATCACACCGTATTATAATCCTAAGTAATTTATTGTAATTAAACCGTACTTGTTTACAGTAAACAATGACTATCCCTCAACAGCTCTGAAGTTTCACATATGAAAGCAAAAACCCTAAATCTCTAGAGATTATAAGGAGTGGTCAACAACAACAGAAAAAGAGTTTATGGACAGTTGAGGTAAGCTTTGAGATAGGTAACCCGAGGCTCATAAGGGGTAATAAGGGATACTTACGAACCGTCATGATCTCAGTGTTGACTGTACTAGTTTTTTTCAACCTGTTTTCTCTGTGTGGAGAATAAAATTTCAGGTAGTGAAGTAAAAGATACGTGGAGAACTTTGGTGGGGATTATATGCAGAATTCATCTTCTCGTGGGTGAGAGCGAGTTTGTTAGAGAAACATGTAGAGAAGCTGTGTGTTCTTTCCACGCTGCCCACTTAATACACCTGACTTAGTCTACTTGCTAAACTACAGAGCAGGGAGGCTTATTGCACAGGGTACAGGGAATTATAAAGGAGACATGGGCAGCACACAGTCTGTGGAATAACTTTATTTTTTCAGCAAGAGGACATCCTTCCTCTGTGGAGTATTGGGCAGTTTACGTTTTTCCTCCACGGAATGAGTGTCCTGGGCACAGACAACGAGACAGCATGGCTGGACTGTGACAAGTTGTTTCTAACCTTGGGATATATATATATAATATATATTCATATTTTTTTAATGCCCCTGTCTTCTCTGCTGCTGCTTTTTCTTGCTGTCAGTCTTATTGTCAGTTCTTGGCCTGGCATGGAGTTAAAACAACTTATTAAAACTATAAGAATTGAATCAGTTGCTTAGAGGGAAGAGAAGGCATTAAATGTAACAAGGTTAATGGGTATTAGAACTTTGAGTTCAAGTTAATGTCAAGAATGATTACAGGCCAAAATGAGCTACTGTTTTGAATACAGTGGGTTTTGGTTTTTTTTTCAAAACAAAAAAGGTCATGTTTTGCTGCTCCCTAATGTCTCATTCCTGGATAGAGTTCCTTTGCTTGTTGATTTTATTCTTGGGTTTGTAAACACAGATACCATGAAAGTATGGCTTGTGATTGCACGCTGAGGGACAAAAAGATTTGGGGAGAAAATATAACAAGGGAGTACCATTTTGTTTACAGTCTTCCCTGGACACTTGCTGCTATAGAGAGAATAGTTTCCGGGCTTAAAAAACTTTCTTGCATTGATTTTGTTTTTCTATTGGTTGGCTTGCTTTGCCACACAGAATGGTAATCTAATTTATATGTACTTTGTTTTCTTTCTGAATCTTTTGTAGCCAGTGCCCTTTAGAGAACTCTTTTCATCTTCTTTACTATTGCTTTACACGTGAGCTGTTGATGCCAACTTTCATGTCTGCTTCTTTCATGCTAGTTTTTTTCCCCTCTTGTCCGAATTGATTTCATGTTGTTATCTGCTGAGTCATAACTTGTAATTCCTCATTAAGGCACAGTGACTGGTGAAATTTTAGGTGTGTATAGTCTTTATTCAACCTCACCCTGTCTTTTCTCTGTTGCTGTTGTCACTTCTTGTTACGTTTCAGGGTAGATAACTCAGTTCATCTGCTTCTTGCAATTTTGCTTACTTTATGAAGTGCTTGTTGGAAGTATTACTTACTAAAATTAGCTTGTGCTTTTATGAGAAAACCTTTTTAGTAGTAGCAGTTAGTTCACTTTGACTTGCTTTTCAGCCCTGAGTTTAAAACAAAAAGGCTTGAAAATTATTTTATTTGTAATGATGATCAGCTGTCCTGTGACCAAAGTGCTGAAGAACTTATTCATCTCTTGTTGCTGCAGTATCTGTCAGTTCGAATCAGTAATGTTGTATAGTCTGGCAAAAAAAGCACTCAAATGCCTCTGGCTTTGCCTTTTAATTTGCGATTGTTACAGATACTGGTGCTCTTCTATTATATCAATGAGATGCCAAGATTATGGATAGATTGTAAAACAAATCGGTAAATTCAGCACATTAAAAATAGAGCTAACATGAAAGTGTATTTTTTCAAACTAAAATGCATAAACAACAAAAACATTTTCAATTATAAAATAGACTATTTTTTCAAATGGTTATAGGTAAACCTGATATTAAAGGTAGGATTTTGCTACAAATACACTACAAAATATTTTTAATTGTGTAAATTTTTGAATTTTAATGTAAAAAATACTAAAATCTACCTTCTGTCCCTAATAAATTAGTTACTTCAGGATGCTTCTGTTCACGCAACAATTTATCAAGTTCACTTGATATTTTTTTTTGTTTTTTTTTTTATGATTATCTTTTTTTCCTCAGAATTACAAGACTTGAAAAGGAAAACCCAGTTGAACTGAGTTTCACTGTAGCATTACTACTGGTGGGGAGTGTGCCAAACAATGGTTCATGTCATCAGAAGAAGCCATATCAGTTACTTGTACTAAATGACCGTGGACCGGTCTGGATTGTTGCCATTAGGAATTGAACCTTGGACCTTTGCACCTGAAACTCTTGAGTTTCTTATGTCTGGCTGAAAGACTCTGATTTGTTGATTGTTATTGTACAAATTCACATCTGTGTGTGGACTGGCTATTCAGCCAGGAGGCAAAGAGGCATATGGTGTAGGGGTCGCACATTGTCTTCCTGGCTAGGAAACAACTTTTAAAAACTACCCAAGCTCACTGTGGCATAAATCTGTGTTCTGGCCACCTGTTGCAGTGTAACTTGTCTACTTCAAACAAGTCACCATGGATTACATTTTCATTCTTGTTTTCTCGTGCTTTGATCACTGGATAACTTGCTTTGATTAGAGGCACATTGAAAAAATGTCCCATTCTGATAACCTCAGATTTGGCTTGCAGTTGCTTTATTAGCGGAGCAGCTCTTGACTTTTCTATGAGTGAAGACTAGCATTTGAAGGCATTAATTACAAACACTAGAAAATTATATAGTTTGAGTGACTCCACACTGTGTGTTTTCCAAGTAAATTTTCACTACAGTGTAACTTTTTCTGTAGATGTTTTACCAGGTTAATGTGGTTTAACAATTTTCTTAAAATGAACGTGAATTTCTGTGAACAGAGAAACAGTGTTGGTTTCTGCAATGGATGTTCTTCCTTAGCAACCCTCTTCTAAAGCAGTATTTATTACGTTCTGCGAAATGAAACTATGGTTGCAATGGGTTTGATTTTGGGTGTTTTTTTTTCACCTGTTTAAACCTGTTTTTATCTGGGGGGAGGTTGCTTGATATTTTTCTGCTTGTTTGGGGGAGGTTTCTTTTTGAGTTTTTTGCGTTGAGGGGGGAGTGGTTGGGTTCTGGCTAGTTTCTTTTTAAACTGTGCAAATTTGAGACCTTGGAAGGATTTATCCTTGTTTGTTGAGGAGAAATAAAAAGCTTGACCCTTGTTGTCTTTTTGGTAGCAACAGCATGACTTGTGTGAAACAGCTTGATCATGTTGAAAGCTTCCAGCAGCTGAATTCACAGTTCCAGAGCATATATGTTCCTGCCATATATGTTTTCTAGCATCAAAATTATTGACAAAGAATAAAGGCACCAAATATTTAAATGGTAGAAAAAAATAAATACCAAATATTTAAATGGTAGAAAACAGCAAGTATTGCTGCTTTTCTGAACAAGAAGCTTTTTTAACTTTCAGTGTTGTTAATGTATAGTAGATGTTGGGAAGATTATTGATTTGTTTTTTGTTTTTTTGAATCAATCTTTAATGTAGAACTGTAAAAATAGGTGCATATTGCCAATTTGTAGACTCAAAGGACCTTTAAAGGTCGTCTAGTCCAACCCTCCTGCAATGAGTCAGGACATCTTCAACTGGATCAGGTTGCTCAGAGCCCTGTTCAACCTGACCTTGAATGTTCCCAGGGATGGATCATCTACCATCTCTCTGGTCAGCTTGTTCCAGTGTTTCTTCATCCTCATTGTAAAAAATGTCTTCCCTCTATCTAGTCTGAATTTACCTTCTTTTAGCTTAAAACTATTACCCTTCATCCTATCACTTCAGGCTCTGTTAAAAGGTTTGTCCCTATCTTATAAGCCCTCTTCAAGTATTGAAAGGCTGCAATAAGGTCTCCCCGGAGCCTTCTCTTCTCCAGGCTGCACAACCCCAACTCACTCAGCCTGTCCTCATAGGAGAGGTGCTCCAGCCCTCTGAATTCCTATTGCCCTTCAAGTAAATATTACTATATATGGACTACAGTTTATTTGATGTATGAACTCGTACAATGCCTACTGAATGAAATATGTTATTACAAGAAGATAACCTTGAGTATTTTTGCTAAATGTTAAAAAAAAATCTTAACTTGGTAACTGTGTAGAAGGTTATTCTAGGTAAAAGGACCTGTAGGTAGGTTAGTGGTTTCTTTTTTGATGTTATTTAGTTGCCTGAAACTACTCTAAAGTCCATCAGGGCTAGTTTTCGTTTAATTTGAGGAGACTTTAAGTTTATGCTTGTAAACTCTTCTTAGCTAGTCAATTCTCTTTCTCCTCCTGGTAAAAATACTCCTTATATAGTATTAGGTGTATATAAGCATAGCTCCTAATGCTTCAAGTTGATTAAAACCTGAAGCAAAATCCTTGAAACAGGAAAAATAAGTTGATAGTAACGTGTGTTCCTTTAGGTTTAAGCTCAGTTAAGAGACTTAACCTTGTGAGTGCATGTACTTCAGCACCTTTCATTTTGTTAGTTTGGCCAGAATAGTGAGATGGAAGCAATGCAGCAAATCTTTGAACACAAATAATAGTTTTAGCAAATGGATTTGCAAATGTAGGCTTGGTCTTAAATTGAGTCTTCTGTGCTTTGTTGATACATTGTGTTTACTTGTTTCTTTTCTAAATCCTTTTTATAAATGGGTTAGTGACTCTCTGTAAACTGGAAAGATGGATACATTGCTGTTAGTTCATTGAAAATTTGACTCATTTCAAGTTGGTTTTGTGACCTTCAGTTAAAGGCTGGGTGCTTAAGAAAGTTAGTTGACATTTTTTATTAATAAAAATGCAAAAATTCATGGTTTGTATGCTAGAGAGTAATAACTACATTTTCAATTTTTCTGTGCTCGTGTTTTCAGATTACAACTGATGGGAAACCCAAGATAATTGATATAATTGACACAACAGGCAGTGGTGATGTAACTACGTGTACCATTGTAGAACCTAAAGATGGGGAAATTACTGGTCTTTCTGGAAGAACTTTAAAGGTGAGTATTTGGTGGTAGAGAGACACCACTGGGCATCTTTTTCTTTCTTTCTTGTTTAACAACAAATTTAGCCCCTATTTTGATTTCTGCAGAACTGAATTCCTTTTAGCTAGATTTTAACCAAAACTAATACTACATTTGCTCACCTTCATATGGATTGCTTGCCATTTCTTTTATTTTTCATATGACTTTAAACTGAATATTCTCTATAGCTGAATGGGGGTATATACAGAGTTTTGTTGGGGGCTTGATAATAATTTATTTATTATTTATCAAATCGGTATCTGATACAGTTTCAGAAGTTGACTGAAGAAAACATACTTTAAAAACATCAGACACTGTTTCTGTTTTTAAAAGTGCTAGTATTTTCCGCATTTGTATAGGCTACAGGAGGAATCATGTTAAGCTCATGGTAAAAAGTCCTAGAGACTGAAAGATGTGTAGGTTCACTGGATTCTGACTACGAGTAGAACAGAAAAGGTGTATGATTTTCAGAAAGGAAACAATAAGATCTATAAGAGGTCTCAGCTACATTGAACTGCTGATGTTACTGTCATGTTCTTGGTTGGCTGGTTAGAATGATGAGGTGATATGGGGACATCAAATATTGGGATGTCTCCATGCTATCAGCTTTCTTCTGAATTTTGCACAGAATATGCTTGTAAAGGTGAATCTGTTGCTCGCTTTTGCTATTGTTACTAGGAATAGTGGATCGGATATACAGAGAGTCTAAATTGCAGCAAGATATGAATTTAGACATTCAGATGTTTGATGTGACCTCTGACCATAATGCTCCTTTGTGCTAGGGTGCTTCTTTTCATTTATAGTGCTACTATTGCCATCGACTGCTATCCAATGAACTCACTGCTCCTTTAAAAGTAGAGTATTGGGGCAGCTGATACTTATAGACATTCAATGGCAGTGTTACATGAATTGGTACTGGATCCTTTGGAACAGGATTGAAATTGCCATGTCATGTTGAAACTTAGCACATAGTTACTGTCACGGAGACAGAGAATTAAATTGGCAATATTTGCAAGTCTGCTCTGCTAAGCTCTCTTATACAGCGTTGATTGATTATTATTATTTTTTTTATGCCATTAGTTAACCTATTTCTGAATATAATTTTCTGTAGATTCCAGCAAACTGGGTAAATCCTTCAGGCAAATATCACATTGGCATAAAAAATGGCTATGATATCTATCCTAAAGCTCTTAAGGAGAGGATTCAGGTAAGGAATTAAATTTTACTTCTGGTGTATGGTCATTTCACTGTTGTGATTTTGAAGTTTTTCTAGGAGACTACTGTATGTGACTTATTAACATGTAGGCTGCTAGCCAGTGCTTGAGAGCTATTCTCTCACTGATTTTTGTTTAGCCTTAACATGATCCATTTCTTCTGTCATTTTTCAGAGGAACAGGGGGTGGCCTGGTGGTCCTCCTCACAATGGTCCATTGAGGCCAAAAGTATAGAAATTACTGATACCTGTTTCTTTTTTCTGTTGCAACTGATGTTTGTTTATAGTATTGTATTGAACTTTTTTGTGTCTCAAATCAGAATTTTAAAATTTATTTTTGTAGTCTTCATACTTTGCCAGATGTATTTGTCAGTATTTTTAGGAGCCTGGTTTTATTTTACAGAAAGAACGCAAGGAAAAGCTCTGGGATCCTGTTCACAGACTGGCTCTAGCAGAGGCCTGTAGAAAACAAGAAGAATTTGATGCTGCTCATAGCTCTCCCTCCCAGGTTTGTATAAATATAAACAAATTTGTAAAATTTTGTGTGCAACAGTTTGTTACTGGTTGAGAAGATTAAAATATTTTATTAGGTGAGTGAAGGAAAGATGCTTGTGATTATTCTGGCAGATAACTTACCAGTGTATCTGATTAATTTAAAAAGCCTGTATACAGGTGGTTGTTTGACTTGTTTAGAAAGTTAACAACACTAAGCTTGTTGTCAAATACGAAACAGGTATTACTTAAACTTTGTAGCATATTTTTCATATATTTTGTTTTTAATTTAATAAGTTCTTTTTTTGAGGCTGTAATCCTTGCTGTGTTCAAAATTGGAATCTTCTAAACATATCCTTTCTTTTGTAAACTAGGTACTATTTCAGTGAAGTATCAGATATACATCACTTCTGTATCATTTAACAATCTGGAAAAAAAAAAGAGAGCTTTAAATGTTACAGTTACAGAAATTGGAAATAGTTGTACATAATAGGCCAAAATTAAACAGTGCGCTGTTAAAGTCCATGATATTTGTGACTTCTAGAGTGGTCTTACATTCTTGATGAAATAATGGAACAAATCTGTAGCATCAGAAAGGAATATAGCATTACCTATCGCATGATAATTTCAGAAATTAACTGTATTTTTCTTGCCTAATTAGGTAAATAAGCTAATAAAGGAAGAACTTCAAAATCAGGTGGAACTATTGAATTCTTTTGAGAAAAAATACAGTGATCCTGGCCCAGTATATGATTGTGTAGTATGGAATGATGGTGAGACCTGGAGGTAAATGCGTAAACTTGTCTAAAATGTCTTTTTTCTACACATAAAACATCTTGCATTGAAGACTGTTAACTTTAAAATCTACCCTCTTTATAGAGGTCTTAAATATTATTTGCTTTAAAATGGTCCTACTGTATCACTTGAGTTTCATGACAAAGTTTCAATCCCAAATGAAGATGGGGTAGAATGAAGTCTTATTAAAGACAGTATGATAAGTGTAAACTTGTGCGATTTTCTTCTGAGTCAAAGTGAAATAATTTTGAGTATCAATCGGTAATAGGAAAACAAGAAAAAACCCATAGAAGTCATTGCATGAATTTCAGGATGTAATACTGCACTTTTCTTGACTGTGTATGATGTGCATCATACCAGCTAGCTCTAGTAAAATTTCTTCCTTGAAATTGCCTGAATTTCCATATGCTTGCTCTTCAGACAGATTTATTTGAATTTAGTAGCATTTGAAAATCAGTTTATATGGAGATCTTCGTAGTTTCTGGATCTAAGTGTAGACAACTACATTTAAAAATCCTGACTTAACGAAGTAAGATACCGTAAACATAGAACGAGGCTTCTGGAAGTTTTTGTGTACTTTTTGCTGGGAAAGAGGAGGTAACCAAAAGTTTACAGCAGCTGGCAAATTGCCTTTTTTTTGTTTGTTTTTATCAACAGAGCCTGCATAGATACAAGTGAGACTGGTGACTTATCTAGCTGTACGGTACTAAGAACCTACAAAGAGGCTCAGGAATATGGATCTTTTGGAACATCTGAGATGTTGAATTATTCTGTCAATATATATGATGATGGAAATCTTCTTTCCATTGTGACAAGTGGAGGTAAGTGAAAGTAATCTTAAGAGAATTTTGCTGCTGAATAGGTATCATGAGAAGCAGCAATTTGTATTGGGTCCTGATTCTAATACTTGGGATGGCTCAAGACAGCTGTCTTAATACAGCATTCATTACTGTGGCAATCAATGTTCAGATTTGCTGAATTAAACCTATAACGACAGCTCATTTCCAAACTTACTTGCATTTTTGTCTGAAATATTGTCAACTTTGTGTTCATATGCATGTATGCATAGTGTCTATACTTAGGTAGTCTTTAAGATGTTTCTGCATCTTAAAACCTTCTTTGAAAATACCTTTTTTTCCTTTGTTTCTGAAATATAGTAATTGATTTTTAGTTGCTGCCCTTTGGGCTTGTATAATTTAAGAATCTTAAATAAGACATCCATGAGTAAAAGGAGTATTAATATTTATTTTGGTTTATCCCAACTGTTTTATGATGGCATGTATCGCGGTAGCTATAGCTCCAACCACTCTGAACCCATATTTTTATTTTCTCTATATACTCATGTTTTGTCTTAGAGGCATCCTGAGTGGTCATGCTGGTATTTGATTTGAAAAATGCTCTTAATTTCTCATGAAACTATCCCATCTCAGTATCCCATCTCAGTAGAACGACAGGAGCAATTCTGGCTTCTAAATCAATTGTAATTTTTTTGAGAGATTCCTTTTTATATTTCTGTGCAGTTTTAGTTCTAATGTGGGTTTTTTTCTTCATCCCCACTATCTGTCATCTCTGGTATAATTTTCATAACTTTGAGTAGGAAGTGTTGAGCTTTTTAAGTAATTTCTGTTAGTGGAATTAAGTTAATACTTCCTTTCTCTCTGCCTGTTGCCTCCTTTCTGCCCTCAAAAAGCTGATAAGAGACAGATCAACCCCTGCCTCTTTACAATTACCTGAAAGGAGGTCGTAGTAGTAAGGTCTCCCCTCAGCCTCCTTTTCTCCAGGCTAAACAACCCCATCTCCCTCAGCCTCTCCTCCTAAGACTTGTGCTCCAGACCCCTCACCAGCTTCGATGCCCTTCTCTGGACTCACTCCAGCACCTCAATGCCTTTCCTGTAGTGAGAGGCCCAAAACTGGACACAGTACTTGAGGTGGGACCTCTCCAGGGCCAAGTACAGGCAGATGATCATTTATGTAGTCCTACTAACCATGCTTTTCCTGATACAGGCCAGGATGCTGTTGGCCTTCTTGGCCACCTGGACACACTACCAGCTCATATTCAGCTGTTGACCAACATCCCCAGGTCCTTTCCTGCTGGGCAGCTTTCCAGCCACTCTTCCTCAAGCCTATAGCGCTACATGGGGTTGTTGTGACCCAAGTGCAGGACCTGGCAATTGGCCTTGTTGAACCTCATACCATTGGCCTCAGCTCATTGATCCAGCCTGGCCAGATCCCTCTGTAGATCCTTCCTACCCTTAAACAGATCAACACTGCTGCCTGACTTCGGTGTCGTTTGCAAACTTACTGAGAGTGTACTTGATCCCCTCATCCAGATCAGTGATAAAGATGTTAAACAGACTTGGCCCCAGTACAGGGGGGAACACCACTTGCGACTGGCCGCCAACTGGATTTATATGCTTATAGCTCAATAAGTGAAAATGAATTGAGCTGTAGCATATTAAACTGGTATGAATGAGGTTCACTAAACGTGCAGTGATACAACTTTTCATTTGCTCAGGAGCACATGGAACACACGTGGCTAGTATTGCAGCTGGGTACTTTCCAGAAGAACCGGAACGAAATGGTGTGGCTCCTGGAGCTCAGATTCTGGCAATCAAGATTGGCGATACGAGACTAAGTACAATGGAAACCGGCACTGGTCTAATAAGAGCTGTGGGTATTTCACTGAATAAATGATTAATCTCAGCAGTGTGACTTAATTGTAGAATATTGTGGAACACTTTCTCCTTTACTTACTTATAGGCTGTGTTTTTAGGTTCTAGAATATTTCCAACAACAAAAAAAAAACCCATCAACCAAACACCCCCCCCCAAAAAATCCAAACCAAACAAAGATAACCTAACCAAAAAAACACACAAAACCAACCAGAATATGTTTAAAACATCTCTAAAAACAAGATTTAAAATTCCTTGTTCTGTGTTGTGAATTTAACTTTTATAGTTACTTAGATAACTTAAATCTTAAATAAATCTAGAATAGAGACTAGTGTTTACCTATGTGGCTGAGCTTGTTTCAAATCTGGTTCTTAAGAGTGAGGAAAAATACTCCTTTTTAACAATGGAAGGCCCAAAGCCTTTTCCATATAGTGAGTTGGTGGGGGAAAATTTTACACAAGAAAATGATCTGAAAATAGGAAATTATATCTGTGGCCCATAGAATATCTTGTTATGGCAACATGAAGATGTACAGTGATGTTTTTGTGACTTTTTGGAATTAAAGCAAACTGCAGAGGAAAGGAGAATTTTATGTTACTGAGGGCAAAGATTTGAGACAATACTAACGATGTCTTCAGTTTTCTCTTAGAGTAATGTCTGACTTCATACTTTGCAACATGGCAAAAATAAGACTGTTCAGGGAGTGAGGTTTTTTTGTTTACTGGGAAAATTCCACTTAACTGATTGAAGTAAATGAAATTATCTTCTTCTATAGACTCAAAATAAATTTGTCACTTTTTATTAGATCTGTAGCATATCTGTTTAAGTAGATGTTTTTTGCTATTTCTTAAGTGACTTATTCTATGACTAGTATATATTTTGGCTTTTATTTTTATTTTATCAGATGATAGAAGCAATAAAATACAAATGTGATCTTGTCAACTATAGCTATGGAGAGGCAACACATTGGCCAAATTCTGGGTGAGTACTACTCTGGATAACGTATAGAGTATTTTAGTATCACCGAAGTGGAATTATGTTTGTTGAGCTTTGTGTAAATGGACTGTCATTACGAGTGAATTGCCCAGGCCCAAAGGATTCATGTACATTAAACTGTTGCAGTTTAAATTATCAACTATCTTCAAAACTTAAGTAAACCTATCGAAAATGCTACTGATATATAATACAAAGAATATTTAAGAATAATAAGGAATTTTTGTAGTTGGAATACAACATAATCTGTAGGGTTTTTTTGAAGCTCTGATATTGCTATGTGACTGTTACTCCTTTTTAAAACCAGGAGATGTATTCTGTGGTAAGCCTCTGCAGTGGAACCGCCTCTGCTAGGTGTGGGAAGCAGGCTGCATAATATTCCATGTTCTGTGACTGGTCACAGAGATTCTACTGGAAGTGGGAGTTTTGTCTTGTGGGAAGAAAGCAATATTGTTGATTCAATGACTTTATTTATTTTCTCTTGCATCAGGAGAATTTGTGAAGTAATTAATGAAGCTGTGTGGAAGCACAATATAATCTATGTTTCAAGTGCAGGAAATAATGGCCCTTGCCTTTCTACAGTAGGATGTCCTGGTGGAACTACTTCTAGTGTAATAGGTAAAGAATTTATTTCAAAAAAAAGAAATATTAGATTATTCTGTTCCTATCTTTTCAGGCTTAGTACTTGTGTTGCATGTTTGAGATCACTGGTTGATTGCTGAACTAAATTTAAAAAAATATCTAAGACTACTGGGCTACAAGATTAATTCTGGGGAAGTCACTTGCTCTATGCTTAGGTTTAAAAATTTAGATTGTTGTCTTCTTAAATTCGAGACCTTACGTAGAAAACAGGTAGGAGGCAGATGGTCTTTGTGGCTGTGTATAAAATTTGAAAAAGAAGTCTTTGTGGTCTGAGCTGTTTGAACATTCCAAGATTACTCTTTAACTTCATTCAGACCATTAGCTGCCGATTAAATGCAACTTGTAAAAAATATAAGTAAATTGGATTCTAATTAGTTTTCTGGAAAGTTTTGTAATGCTTTCTAAATTTTCAGAACCAGTTTTAGATCATCTGTTTTCATCAGATTGTAGTAAAATGAAGTTTTTAAATTTGGATATACAATAGTCCCATGACGTGCCCTAGACAAGTCCTCCTAGGGGAAGAATTCTTTCAGCTGCAGCGTCGCTTCTTTGGCTGTTAGACACAGAAGTCTATTACTGGCATAATAAATAGTTTTTCTGATGGGCTAGTGTATGTTTTTGGTATTTCAGTGAAAGATTAAGGAATAAGACTTAGCAAAGTGTCTAGCATTTGGGGTTAATTTCCGTAGTCTTAATTTTTATGTAAATCCTCTGATGCTGCATTACTGTATTACACAAGATGCCTGTCAAATCTCAGAATTTTCATGCAAGGAGACTAGCAGGTAGACTTGAAAGTTGGAGAGACAGACAGTATTTCAGGACAGCTAGTAGAATTAACGCTGAATACTTTCTAAAAGTTAATCTGCAATTCATCTGACTTGTTGTATCACTCTAGAGGCTGGGTGATCGTTCACTCTGCATGCAAAGTAGCTTGCTCCTTGTCCTCCATCTGGAGTGAGCCAGATAAGGGTTTGGTTTTGGTTTTTGAGGATAAAGCAAAAGAGAATTGGCAGGGTGGCTTACTTCACGCACTGTGTTCTAAAGATACAACTTCAGCAGACTTTGACATAGTCATTTACATGCTCTGAGTACTCTGATTTACAGGTAAGTAATAACCGTCTCATTACTGTGTTTGAGCTGTGTGGAGGTGGCCATCTGCTCCAGGTGGTGTTTCTGTGAGCCATGTGAACGTGAACCAATTCAAATACATTGCTTTGAGGTATGGTTGGTGTAATTTTTAACAGTGTCAACATAGCCAAAGGGGTGTGGGAGAGAGTGGAGGTGTGTAAAAGTGATCTGTTGTTAAAGAAGCTTAGAAGGTGAATACATTCCATTCCAGTTGAATGAAAATGGAACTTTGAAGTTTACATAATATTTTAATATTATACAGTATGACCATCGGCATTATTACTGTGTAGCATGCTGCTTTACACTTGCTTGTAAAAAATCTGGATTTAATGAGATGGGAAATTTTTCCATTTTAAATGTCATGCAGAAATTCTTCTCGTAATGAATTTTAAACACAGAAGTATATAACTTTTGCTTTTAATAAAAATTCATTGCACATCTGAAATGCTTGAATGTTTTTTACAGGTGTTGGTGCCTATGTGTCACCTGACATGATGGTTGCTGAATACTCTTTAAGAGAAAAACTGCCAGCAAATCAATATACTTGGTCATCCAGAGGGCCTAGGTAGGTTATACTAAAACAAAAAATTCATTATTTTGGGGTTCAGATTATATAAATTCAAAATCTAAAAATGCATTATTAATACCAGAACAAAAGTGTTTCTTTCCCATGGGAAGAGCGTAGGTAGCCTGCTGTTGTTGGAAGTCCTCTTTATGTTGTGCTCTAGAACTCCTGGAGGAGGGGGAAGACCCCTGAATTGCCTTGGCACAACCTGTGTGTTTCAGGAAAGTGTATTTGATGAGCCCAGACCTATTCAGAGATTATAAAAGTTGTCAAGAAGTTGTTTGGAAACTTACTCTTTTTCTGAAGTTTATTTTTTTCATAGCATTTATTTCATTAACTTAGCACAGTGAAGTTAACTGTTCTGTTAATGTTGAACTACTGTTTCTGCATACTGCACTGCTGTTACTGCAGTGGTGTTGCTTGTGGCTTCAGTAACATTGCTGTGATGGCACAGCTTATTCAAGAGTTTTGCGTCCAGTGCAGGTGTGAGTAGGCAGAAAAAATGCTTTTCTACCCTACCTTATAGAAAACTATCTCAAAGATCTATAAAAGAAAATTTAGGGGCAATGAAAACTTCAATTTTTATTTAATGTCTCGGAAGCATTTGATAGTAATGTGGTAGCCAGAAGAAAAAGAAAAGAATAGCATCTCTTCCTGAGTTCTTGCCCGTGTTTAAACTTTGGAATTATTCTTTTGAGTTGTGGAGTTACTGTATACTGTCTTTTGTAGTTTAGCCTACAGTAGTATTGGGTGAAGGGAAAAATAAAAAAAACATAGCTTCAGGTTGGTCCTTGGTTTATTTATTATTGCTATGTATTAGATAGCAAATACTTCCTTGTTAGCATTGGTCTTTAAAGTTAGCTGTCACGGTGTTTGTATATTTGCAGGCAAGTATACTGTTCCAAGAACCTTATTGTGTAGAATTGTCGCATTTCATGAAGGGAAAAGAAAAATGTAGTTTCTGCCTTCAGCTGACACAGGGAGAAAGATTTTGTAATGAATAGTGGTATATGTACCAATGTACCCACATATATGTAAAAAATTATTTTGTGTGCTTTGTCACTTTGCATTGTAAAATAGTCAGAATAAGGATATGTCAGCTTGAAAGGCCCAAGTCTGGCCAAAGGAGGATTCCCCTTGTGCAGGGTGCAACAGGCAGGTGACTGGAACATTCCTAAGGCTTTGGTAGAGCCAAGTTGGAGAAGGGGATCAGTCTGTCCAAGTACTCAGTAGAGATTCTCAGGCAGATAATCCTGTGCACTGATTGGCCAGATGTGTCATGATGCAGAACCTGTTGTTTATATAGGGCTGTCATAAAATATGTCCAAATATTACATTACAGTATCATACTGAGAGTACTCTTATTTGAGACAAATTTTAGACATATGAAGCTGTTAGTGTGGGATATAAATATTCTAAAATACCCCGGGTATCCACAGAACTTAAGAGTTCAGGCCTAGTGCTGTCCTTATTCAAGTGGTGCAGTTTTTGTCTATCCAGAGCAAGGAAGATGGAGTATATCTGGCTCATATAGTTGAAAACTAGATGTTGCTTTAACTATGCCATAGGTACTTGCTCCATTCTTAAATATAGCTGGGTAAGAAAGAACGGTGGCTTAAACACAGCTGTTCCTGACTCCCTTCTTGATGTTCCTTTCTTTTGTTTTCTCCCCTTGCTTTCCTTGTCTCAGGTTCTGTATTGTAATTTAGAATTTGACCTGGTAGTGAAATGGTGACATGAAAAATTGGAGATCTGGATTGTGGATGTCTTCCCGTCTTCCTCTCCCTTTTACTAATTTTTTTTTTTAATAATAACAGTTCAATAGACTATGTAGAATACTAATTTATTTATTGAAGTGTTTAGTAGGTTTATTTGTGTGCATTTTCTAATTCAAATACCAGAAGATATTCTGCTAGCTAAACTGAAACTTGGTGAAGAGTAATGAAGGAGTAAAAGTTCAGAAAATTTTCACTGTAAACGAGGCATAGCTGATGATTAATGTGACGCTTTAAATTGCTACTTAGTGGCGTGCTTTTTCTTGGGTTTAATGGGTTAATGGATTTAATGAAGTAATATATTTGTACATGTTCCCTAAAGTTAAATAATTTAAGTGCACAGTTAACTTCAAGATAAAGTGTGCAGTAAAAAATGTTTGGTTTTCAACAATTCTGTTTTAACACTAGCACTGATGGAGCCCTTGGAGTAAGTATCAGTGCCCCAGGAGGTGCTATTGCTTCTGTTCCAAACTGGACTCTGCGAGGAACACAACTCATGAATGGTACATCCATGTCTTCTCCCAATGCATGTGGAGGCATTGCGTTAGTATTGTCAGGTAATGTGCTATCATGTTAAATATAGTTGCATAGTATAACAGAAATTAGGTACTTTTTCCTCTAAAGCAAAAAATGCTGTCATTTTCACATTTTCTGTTGTATACAATAATACCCTTCTTTTTGATTTCAGGACTGAAAGCTAATGATATCCATTACACTGTTCATTCTGTCAGAAGAGCTTTAGAAAATACTGCAGTGAAAGCTGAAAATATAGAAGTATTTGCACAAGGACATGGTATTATTCAGGTACTTGCTAGCAAAAAACCCAATATAAATAGCTGCCAGTGGAAAACTAACAACAACAAAAAAAAGCAGCTTTCTAGATAAGCTCACTCAGTTTGCTCCCATGCAACTTGATTCTCAGATCTGACTGAGGGAGAAGGGAATGTAGTGGGAGAGGAGGAGGAATGAGACTGTGTTATTTCAGTTTCAGTATGCAGTTACTGTAGAATAAATGTGTTAACTAGACACATTCTTAGACTGATCGAAAAGGTATGTGGACATAAAAGTGGGATGTGGATTTGGATGCCTAAATTCTGTTCTAATGTCCAAAAATGTTTTTATGCTATTGTCAGAGAGAGCTGAACTTGTTCTGTGCAGACAAAAGCTTGAACTGTAAGTTCTGGACACTGAAAATACAGAGATACCCACGCTAGTTCACGAAGCAGTACAGCTGCAGTGGTGTGATGACTTTGCTCTGGCCTGCACTGAAAAGACTGGGTGTTCATTCTGTCCTGTGGATTTCTAAAGTAGCTTGGAAATCTGTGATGTGATCCTTTGTATGGTGAAGGCATAGTGAATGACAGTGTCCCTATGTATAAGCTTAGGTTCTAAAAGAACTGCTTCTGGTTTTTGCCTACAGAGACTCCCATCTAGCCAAATAGAGGAACTGAAGTTTTGCTCATGTTTAAGGATGCTAGATATTAAATGCTTAGCCCTCAACTCACATTCTGGAGATGATAGTACTTAGTAGGTAACATCCACTAAGCACATATGTAGCACTGAGTTTGATAGAGAAGGCAACAAAGGTGGTTGCCACATCAAATGAAAAACATTGCCACAGGAAGATAAATGCAGCAGTCGTATCTTATCATTTAGTAGTCTGTGATTAAAGCATGTGTTAAAACTGATCTGGGAGATTAAGGGTGTTGTGTGTCCATTAATTTCAAAGGAGAGCGCCCTAATGTCTGCTGGTGAAGGCAGCTCACTGTGAAGTAGAAGAGATTGTAAGATTTTTGGAATCAGTAGAATAGTAGAAAGCGAGATAGAAGGATGTCATTTTAAAACAAAAAGGTGAACTTGTCATCTGTGTTTATTGTGTCAGCTCATTTACTTAAATCCAGGGCTGAATTTCATGACCCAGTTCTCTTATTCTGTATCTCTTGTCTTTTGAGCTGCTGAACATCTTGGATTGTATAAAAGGTTTAAATGCTTGACTGGCATTGCTCTGTGTATGAGCAAAGCATCTAAATTAGTGTAGTAGGTCTGGGCCTTTGAAGTCCTCTTTGTCTCTGAAATAATCTCTGAAAACTTTTGTTATGCATCTTCTGATGTATTTTTAGCAAAGGAGATTTGTGGAGGCTTTTTGTTTGGGGTGGCTTTTTTATGTTCTTGATTTCTGTGCTCTGTGTGGCTGTTGCACACTGAAAAAGTTGCCTCTTTTTTTTTTTTTATACTGAGTATCGTGTGGAAGGCACGCTAATTGTGGCTCAAGTAGCATGCGAGTTACTTCACTGTTTGTTGCTGTGCTTCCTGAACACTTCATATTGAAGATAATAATATGCATAACTTGCTAGTAAGTTGAAATTCATCAATTTAGAATGCGTTCTTTCTAACAGGTTGATAAAGCCTATGACTACCTCATTCAGAATTCGTCGTTCACAAGTAACATAGGCTTTACCGTTACTGTCGGCAGCAACCGTGGAATCTACCTCAGAGATCCTGCCCAGATAGCTGCACCTTCTGATCATGGAGTTGGAATAGAACCTGTCTTCCCTGAGAATACAGGTGGGAAAGAGCTTCTGTGTGCAGGGGGCTGGGAATAAAGTGTAATTTTCTAGCAAAAAAGTTGTGGTAATGAAGAGTGATAGGAATCTGTACCGTAAAAGGAGTAAGCACAATTCTAGGTGTCATGGTAAATGAAGGCACGCAGCTAAACAACTTTTCCATTCTAACCTTGAACTTACAACTGCAGCACTTCCATGTTTGTTGCTCCATAGTTCCTCTCACTGCAAAAAGGTACTTCTCTTTGTTCTGAAGAAACATGAAGCGAAGCTTGGGAACAGGGAAAATTATAAAATATCCCTAATGTTTCATGAAGTTGTAGAACTTTAGGGGGTTTGTTGTAGACTACTCTTCAAAAAGAATGATCACTGTTCTAAAGATGACGGAACTTACAAAGAAATTAGTTTCTAAGTTATTTAAAGACTATAAATTCTAGATTTGGACTTTACCAAAGTTTCTACAACCTGAGAAAAATCTTAGTTTAACAAATTAGACTTACATTCAGTGTTCTATAATGGGTAAACATAAATATATCTAAAGGCAAAACAGGAATTGATACAGGTTTTAGTTACTTGCTAACAGGTTAAAAGTAACTTGTGCAAATCTAAATAAGATTTGACATCTTTTCTCTGTAAACAGTTTTGCCTTGCGTTGCTTCATTAGATACAAATTGGAACTCACTGAGACACTGAATTACTTTCAGTAACAGGCTCTCGCATGGATCATTTTTTGATTATAATGTAATTCCTTTCCGAAAACCAATGATTCCCAATGAGGTTGGCATGTGAAAAGGGGTGAGTTTATTTATGGGAAGAAAGGGCGTGAGTTAGGACAGGTAACTGACTCAGAGTAACCTAGTTGCTTGACAAGTTATATTGCAATTGGTGCTTTTAAAATTTACTGTATGACACAGAGAAATAAAATAATTATATGATGGACCCTTCTGCAGGAAGCAATCTGAAAACATGGTTAATTTGTAGTGGGTGATTGGCTTGTAGCATGATGTTGCTTCCTTAGTAGCCGTCCAGTTGTTATTTCTGTGCTATGTCTGGTGTCTTCAGCAGGACTGAGCTTGAGAAACTATAGTTAGAGGTTAAGGGAGGCTGTTCTGCTCAGTCTGTTGAAGGTCTCTTTGAGCTTTTATTGCTTCTTATGCACCTATGAGGGAATTACATCTGATAAGAGTGCTCTTCACTTAACAAAGATGTTATGAAAATCTGAAAATTAAGGTTAATTAGAACTAAGGCTAATTAGGATGAGGAAATGTGAAAAAAAAAATTCAAAGTATCACTAATCTTTAGAGCAGGAGAAAGATGAAATGTTAAAAGGTTTGGGTGCTTTCCTGGAAGCTGTGCTTTAATACCATAATTTTTTTAGATACAAACTAATTTGCAAAATTGGCTAAATAGACTGTTTGCAAAGTCAGACTAGATTATCACAGTAATTTTTTAATAAACTTCACCTCTCACTTAGGTTGCTCTATAGTGTAATTTGGTAATTTGAATAACCTTCACAATCAGTGCAATTGTGGTTTGTTGGGTTTTTTTAATTGTATTTTGCTGCATTAGTCAAGACTTTGCATCTACACAAGAAGATTTATACCCACTTCCAGGCTATGTTGTGGGTAACTGAAGTGTTACTGACTAGTCTACCTTTGATTTTGTCAGATTTGACTGTTCTGGGGGTAAGGGAGGAAATCTCAAAGTTGAGTACAACCTTTATTTTACTGTACTGCTATTCTGTTTTTCTCAAGTTAAAAGAAGTAATACAGAACACTGTCCTTCATGGAGAATCTGATATCCAGTGGCCTGAAGGAACTGGTTCCCATTGCATTTTATTGATGTATATATTGTATGTATTGTATTGCATTTTATTGATGTATGGCAAATACCATATTATAGTAGGATATAAGCATATGTTTGTGTTGTTGAATTTTTTTTAAAATTTGTTTCTTGTAGAAAACACCGAACGAATATCTCTCCAGCTTCATTTAGCTTTAACTTCAAATGCACCATGGGTCCAGTGTCCTAGTCATTTAGAGCTTATGAACCAGTGTCGACACATAAATATTCGTGTGGATCCACGTGGCCTGAGAGAAGGACTACATTATACAGAGGTATTGAAGTATTGGTATTCTAAGCAAGATTGTGAGACCTATCTTTTCTTGTGGTCTCTATCAACTTTTTATAGACATAATTTTTAAGGAAATAAAAGCTGTGTGCTGTACAGACCAGAAAACACTGCCACACTGCATTTCTCTATAGAGGCTGAATCCAGGGTTCAGCAATAGTTATGCCATACAATGTTGCATAGTACATGCCAATGGGACTTTGAGTATCTGTTTAAAACATAAAAGCATGTAGGAAACATACTAAATAAATAATCCTACATTAAGGTTTTTTTCTCTGAGTATATTTTCACCTTTGACTGTCTCATTCAATCCTATATTATTATAGAGGATAGAGATTTGTGGTTTTATGAGGTCTTAGCTATTTCTTGCTCTCTGTGGTGGTTTAAGAACTGTCCTAGCTTTTGTGGTGTTTCCATGCAGTCTTATATGAACTCAAGATCCTGCTTTACCTTGAGGAGTTGCATGGGTATAGTGATGCAACCTATTCTCTTGTTTCCTCACCTCTATCCTGTCCCATTTTGAAGGTGAAGAAGAAAAATGTCTGGTAATGGCTGTGTACAGCAGAAGCATTTTGCTGACTTTGAGCAGCTATGTTCAAATTTATGACAAATTTAAATACAAAAGCCATTAAATTTCTCATTTTCTTTCCCAACCATCCTCTTTCACTCCTGCAGAAGAAACCCACCACCAAAAAATGTTTTTCATCTTCCTTTAGACTCATCCCAAACCATATATTAATATTGAAAAGGTTCCATTTCATTGTATGAAAGATGAAGATGATAACAGCTTGCTTTTTAGAAGTGACTTGTTTAAGGTGCCTAAGTTGCAAGTCTTCTATGATACAACTGAGAACATTTTAGCAAACTGATGATGGAATAAATTTTCAGAGATAGTATTTCAAGCTTGGCCTTGAACTTCATGGTGAATCAAACTGTATTTTTTTCAAACCTAATCCTGGAAAACAAGGATTAAAATATTTTTAATACAACAAAAAAGGTAGCTCAAAGAAAATAATAAGGCTGTTTGTGACAAATTCCGAGTTAAAACTAGGTTGAGCTTTTGATATTGGGGCTAACAAATGTGGGCTGAAAACCTGAAATCTTCTGGGGAAAGATTGAAATAAGTGTGAAAACCTAATTTATTTTCTTCTTGGTGAGTGAAGCTGTTTTACTATTTCTAGGGTGACAGTGGTCAAATGAAGATCTTTTTTTCTCAGTGGTAACTACAAAGATTCAAAATACTCTGCAACTAGTTTAAGTGTAATGTTTTTGTCTATAATTTCATTCTGACCAAAGATCTTAATTGGGTGTATTTTACTTTGTTAGGTGTGTGGATATGATACAGCAATGCCTACTGCAGGCCCTCTGTTCAGAGTTCCAATAACTGTTGTTATACCAACAAGGTCAGTAAATCCAAGCTTTAGCTGTGTTTTTTTAAGTTTAGTTTTCTGCACCCACTTGTAGTCATTTCTATCACCACCTTCTTTCTCTGGGAGTTCTTGAACTTAGTGTGACATTGAAAAGGGAGAAGAGATCTGAAAGGTTCTCACAGCAGACTTATACAGCAATGGCTTTTTTGTAATTTTGGTCCTAGCAGCAAGAAAGCAGCATGTTCTGGTGGGCTTAGCCACCATGGCAGCAGCATCCTGTTTCATCAGAATACTGATGACTGCTGGCATGTTGACCAAAGTATCAGTCAATATACTCTCAGGTGTAGGTCAGATGGAGTTCTGTTTTTCATTTTTAACTGCTGGACAAGAGTACATAAAGGCAGGGGATATCATTTGGCAGGTGAACACTGGGATGAGCTTCCATCACAACTTTAATACAGTGAATTTAGAGACTTAGTGTTGTGCCTATCATTGATTTAAACATATGACTTCAGTGACATTTATAATGAAGGAAGATTACCTTATCAAACTTATTCAGTGGACAATCAGGCCTGGAAAAAAATGTATAACTTTTCTCTCTTTCATACAAATATTACTTCTTACATACTGTAGCTCACTTCAGTGGGAAGTCACTCAATCAGGAAAAGCAGATCCACTGAAGGTTGGGGGGTGTAGAGAGGCAGGGATTGGGCAAGGGAAAATGGCCTCAAGTTGCACCAGAGGAGGTTTAGGTTGGATATTAGGAAACATTTCTTCTCCGAAAGGGTTATCAAGCATTGGAATAGGCTGCCCAGGGAAGTGGTTGAGGCACCATCCCTGGAGGCGTTCAGAAGACGGGTTGACATGGTCCTCACGAATATGGTTTCGTGATTTTTATTTCCTATTTCTTATTTATTTTTTGTGTCAGAGTTAGGTTGATGGTTGGACTAGATGATCTTTAAGGTCCCTTCCAACCTAGATGATTCTATGATTCTAAAACTGGGGTTCGGTGGTACTTGTGTTTTAGCACAGTAGCTTCAGAGGGGGCGGAGAGGGTGTCCACATAATGTGGTGGAGCTGATGTTTTAAATCTTTTAGGTACACTCTGCTGTGAGACTCTGTACTAGTACAGAATAAAATAATTGGTGCTGAGGATGAAATATCCTCCTTGTACACTTTTTTTCAGGACAGTTTTGCATTTAAAAATACTTTAATAAAAAAAGGGGGGGGTCACAGCTTGTTTGATTACTGTTTGTGTTTTCTTTTTGGCATACAGAGTAGATGAATCATCAAGTTATGACCTGACATACACAGATGTTCATTTTAAACCTGGTCAAATCCGAAGGCATTTCATTGATGTTCCACAGGGAGCTACATGGGCTGGTAAGGAAAATGACCACCTTAATTAAATAAAAAAAATCGCAGCTGTCAGGCTTGACAAAGTTGTTTTGAAATCATTTTCAGTTCTGCCTGAATAAGAACTGATGGATTTCACTCATGAGTATGTGAAATGTTTATTTGATGTTCAGCTCTTAGAGGAGTGCTTTTGAGTTATCTCGTGGTTTCTGGTATAGTAGAATCCTGATTCTCAGTCCTCTAGAAATGAGCCAATACAATCTTAAGTGATTGCCCATAACTGGAGGAATACCCCGTGTTTGTGGAAAAGCATTGCTGTCTCAGGTTTTCGTAGTTTTTAGGAAGTATGGATGTAATGATGAAAGATGTCTTAACCGAAGATGTGATTTTTGTAATAGGCAAGTAGCTCATAATTCTGCAAGGAGAAAAAAAGTTGTTTTTTCTTGTCTTCCTCTGGGAAGTTATTAAATAATAACTGTTTCAAGAATCTTTGATTTAGACTGAAGTTAGTGATACAACTCTTAATTTGGAATTCAGCAGCAGTCTGTCGTGTATGTATACATCTGTACTATCTGATTAATTTTTACCATTTAGTTGAGTTTCTTAGTAAATAAGTCTCTTAGGAAACTCTTTAGTAAGAGTTTCTCTTAACTGATCTCTGAACTCAACTAGTTTTACTTAATCTGAAAAGGTCTTTCTAAGGAACCCACATATAAGCCTTATTCACATATGGAGCCACTTGGGGTACTGCATAACTACTTAAAATAGAAATTTCTTGTGAAACTAACATCTTTCTGGTGAAGCCCTGCTTTGCTTCTAAAGTTCTTGGCTCTTGAAACTAAACTTAATTTTTTCTTTAATCTAGAAGTGACAGTATGTTCATGTTCAGCTGATGTGACTGCCAAGTTTGTGCTTCACGCCGTTCAACTAGTGAAACAAAAAGCATATAGAAGTCATGAGTTCTACAAATTTTCATCGTTACCAGAAAAAGGATCAGTGACTGAAGCATTTCCTGTCTTAGTAAGTTACCTTAGGGTGGTGTGGCTAAGAGAGAGAAAGTAATATATCAGTGCAGTATAACAAACTTATTCTGGATTTTTTTTTTTATTCCGAAGAAGAATCCCAAACGCATAAAATTGTACATTTTAAGTAGTGAATGCATCTGGTTTTCAGTTTTGAAAAGATCTCTTAATAGCTCAGTAGCATTTCTTGCTTATTTATTCATCTCTTGTGTTTTCTGGACCAAGTGTAATGTCTTATTTGGTACTGTATAAACCTATACGTTTGGAGTAAACTGGACATAACAGCATCTTTTTTGAGCTATAGTGCATTTCTTTTTGCTTGGGATGAGTGAGGCTGGGGTGAATAGAAGGGGAAGATGGGAGCTGGAGTCTAACTTTGTGTTTTTGTTACCCAGGCTGGAAAAACCATTGAATTTTGTGTTGCTCGATGGTGGGCAAGCCTTAGTGATGTTAGCATTAATTACACAATTTCTTTCCATGGCGTACTTTGTGCTACTCCTCAGCTAAATATGGTAAGTTTTCCAAAGTGTTTATTTTTAATTATTTTGAAGTCCTGTGATTTCTCAGAATAAAAAAAAAGCTTTTCTTCATTCTTGTCTGCATTTAGAAAGACTAAAAGTATCTTTATACATGAGATGTTCATGTTTTGTCTTTAAAAAAGATAAATAGGAGTTTAGTCCCACAGAAACGCTCATTACCATTCCTTATGATTTTTACCCTATGCGTTTTCATTATAAATCAGTGGCAGGAAAAAAACACCAAAAAAACCCAAACCCAACACCAATGTTAAGACATACTAAAAGACTGAAATTGTAACTATACCTACACTAGCAAGTGTTTGTGTGAATAAACTTTGATGGGACCACAGGTCTTGAACTTGAGTATCTAGACTATTGTTGCTAAAAGACAATACTCTGAATACCATTTTCAGAATAAAATGTCCTTAAAATTTATTTTCTGTTCAGGGTTTTATTGAGATATGCCAATTTCTTGAGATTCATTGTTTAGGGCAGTTGAAGGCACAGTGGATGGGCAGTGTCATCATTCCTGAGGCTCTGTGATACTAAAGGATTGAAAAAGTTGCTAAAAGCATTAGTATCCATGATATTTAGATCACTTTTGCCTTACTCTGTTCTTTGCTGTCCTGTGCAACCTGACTTGCTTGACTTTGCCTCCCTCAGGAGAGGGATCTGTTTGAGAGCTGAGATGGCTCTATGCAATGATTCCTATTTAAAGCAGCACCATGCTAATTTATCCTGGCTTCTCCTGTTTTTTTCAGCTAAGGGTCAGAACAAATTATAGCTGTCCCACAGGTGAATTTGGATGTATTCAGGCTCTAAGAGCTGAATAAACTAGGGAGTGGGTACATTGTGCTGAGATACTAGGTCTTGAACCAGTAGAGCAGGAAAAAAAAACTTGATGGTAGTGTGCACAGCAGTTCCCCTCACCCCAGCAGGGTTACATCAACTGAATAATGGAGAGTTAAAAATGAGAGGATACAAACAGTTTTGCCCTTTTTCTTGAGCACCTGTAACTCTTATGGAATAAATCTTAATAGTGCTGATATATTGATGGCTTTGTCATGGGGTACTGCTAGGAAAAAAAGATTTTTTTCAAATTATTTTGCCTATCACTAGCCTGTGTAAGTAGTATTTTTCTTTTTCACAAACTTAAACTATTCTCTAATAGTAATCATAAACAGAAGCACAATAAAATATGTGTTTTAAGTTTCTACATGAATAACACTTGTGTTTATTGAATTTCATATTCAAAGGAAATAGTCACAAAAGCACAAACAAAACCCAGCCCTGCCTGAAGTGTGACTCATACACTTTTGTACAAGCTACTTAAATTATTTGGGGGGAAAAAAGTACAAATAAGATTGTAGCTGCAATTGTAAAAGTTCTGCGAGTCCTGGTATATCAGCTGCTGTAAAATAGAGATAAGCTTGTGACATTTTCTAACTCGTGATATTATGTTTTATAGTATAGATAAATACAGCTTGCGTTGCATTTTTGATGGACAAATCAGGTGGCCCACATCTGATGTTATAAAATCACAGAAGCATAACTGTTATATACTCTTCCTTTAGCATGCTTCAGAAGGCATCGTACGATTTGATGTTCAGTCCCTGTTGAAGTATGAAGATATTGCTCCATGCATAAATCTGAAAAGCTGGGTTCAAACGCTCAGGTAGAGTTTCTGGGAAACCTGGAAATGTGGGAAAACTATTTGTATGTAGTTAAAATAGTAATAATTTAACAGTGAAATTTAGGTTAACGATATTCTTGTCAAATTTTAAGTAGGTTTGGAAGCATCAATTAATAAAATATCTTGGCCTCCTCTTTTTTGGTTCCTTTTAACTTTGACAAAATTTCAGAATTATGGTGACTTTTTCCGTACAAATTATCTTCCTTAAGATAATTTTTTAAAAATATGTTACAAAAATATTCAGTTGCTTCTGAAGGAGAGATCTTTAGAGATAAAAGGCATATTAAAGAAACAAATTGTAGAGTTATTTAGTGCTTCTGTTTGTTGTTTTGGGATTTTTTTAAGCTTCAGATCCTGCTCAATTTTCATCCAGGAAGACTGCCTTCTCTCCAATTGGAATTGGTTTTGTATGATCTGGTGTAGAATTTTGCTGTGGAAAGTTGTGTTTATCTTTTTGTCAGTTTGACACACTGATTTGGGGGAAAAGCTTTGTGAGAAAACTAGGAATTGCTGCACTGGTTAGGAAAGTTGGTCGCTTCAGGAGGAGAAAGGAATGCCATACAGTTTAAGCAGTACTTCTAGGAATTGGCCAGACAATTTCACAGCGGTCAGTAATCCAAAGTTTTCCTGTATTTGGGCCTCTCAGTAGAGACCTTGGGCTCTGACTTTGAGCTTTTGGGTGCTTGTAGCTGGAATTGAGGTTTCTAGGAGTTTATTGTTTAATGAACATGTCACCTAATGTTAGATTCAGAAATACCCAATTTGATACCCCTTAAGTGAGGAAATAAAACAATCCCCTAATATATCTTTGCCTCGTTCCTGGTTTGTAAAATGGAGGTGATCTTATCTCCTTGTCATATTTGAGGCACTCATTTGTCAGTAAACAAAATGCAGTTAAGTAAGCTAATAAGAAATATTTAAATTAAGGCATGAATAGTGTCTCTTGAATGGTTTAATAAGTCATAACGCAGGGAAAAAAGTACTGAATGGCTTCTCATTCAGTCTCTTGAGTTTCAGATGTTTGGAGGCAGGGTGAGTATTAGGGTGACGTATTGTGTGGTATTACTCTGTTCTTAAGTCTTCTCTCAGCAGTCTTTCTGGTGTCTGCCAGACTAGGAAACCTGGGTATAATGGACCTGTGGTCTGACCCAGCACAGATGTTTTGCTGGGTGACTAGTCTGTGCTCTTGGTGATGAAAGAGGTGACTGAATCTTATACAAAAATTTTGGTCATGTAATTAAAGACTGTCAGAATGAATGAAATGTAAATGATTCTAGGACCACCCTTATTCTCCTATTTATTTCTGAAGTGTGGGGTTTTTAATGGCCTTTTAATTTTGAGCATTTAGATGTGCTTGCTAAGTTCTGGTGGCTTCTTTGCAAGTGTCTGTAGCGTCACTAAACCTTGTTTTTGAACTGACATTTACTTTAAACGAGGAATTTAAGCTGCCTGGATAGTTAAATTTTTTAAGAGATGTTATTGCATGTGCTGAATTCAGTTGTGCTTCAGAATATGCTTCTGCTTAAGCAAGACAAATTTTGATAGAGGATCCATGTTTCTTAAGAGTACCTTCTGTTGTTTTCTGTTGTTTAACTTCAGACCAGTGAGTGCAAAAATAAAACCTTTGGGCTCCAGAGACATTTTACCAAATAATCGTCAACTATACGAGATGATTTTGACCTATAACTTCCATCAGGTAAGTGTTATGAGTGTTCGGGTTTTTAAGAAATCATTCAAAAGTACAGTATGTTTCCTAAAACTGGATTTTAACTTTAGCTTTTTGTCAGAAATGAGGTCTAGTTCATATCTAAAGTCTATGGAGTCAAAATTCTAATTTGGTTCTCCTCAGGAGCTACTGTTGCTTGAAATGGGCTTTGGTTCAGGTTTCCTTTGGAAAATATATATATGGACTGTACTATTTTTTTTTAATTATTATTTAGTAGTGGATTAAATGTTTTGACCTTTCTTCTAACAGCCTAAGAGTGGAGAAGTAACTCCAAGCTGTCCACTTCTTTGTGAATTGTTGTACGAATCTGAATTTGATAGTCAACTGTGGATTATTTTTGATCAGAATAAAAGACAAATGGGTTCAGGAGATGCCTATCCACACCAGGTACAGAGTCACGTATTTATTTTACTTTCTGTTCTCTTGCAGAGTGTAAACATTTTAATTCTTTTTCACTTCCTAGGCTTGCTGTTAGCTTCTAATGTTTCCCGCTCCTAATGTTTCCTGATGCATAGGTATTATGTTCTTATGTCTTCACAAGAAGATGGATTGAGTGGTGTGATATATTTGTATGAAAAAAGTAATGACAGGTTTGTTTTAATGAAGCAGAGCATTATTTTTGTTTCCCTTCCAAGGAAGGAGGAAGAGTTATGGTGTGTTTTATTTCTACAAAAAGCTGTTAACTACTTTTGATTTTGACTGGTGCTTTTCAAGAAGAGATTTTGAGTTCTTGTTGTCTTTGTTTGGGTTTTTTACAAAGGTGATACCTTGAACTTTTCTATTTAAAGTGAAAACAATCTATTTTTTTTTCTATAGTCTGATTTGTTCGCTGATAGATCAGAGCTAATAGATCTGTGCTGTTGATGTCTTCAAATATCCTTTTAAATGCTGTAGCTTGGTTTACTTCCTGTTGCTGTCTTTCAAAGAGAGCTTTTTGTGGAAGACTTGTAGATACTGTACCCTCTGTGGGAAGATCTTTCTGCTGGAACAAATGGTGTGTCTGGATCATACCAAGGGGAGAGGGGGGATAAAAAAAGGAAAAAAAAAAAAAACAACATAAGAGGAAACATTTTCTGTACTTTTTTGTTTTGAAACTTTTACCAATCCAAAATCACAGTTGAACTTCATCATTGTAATATTTATTTTGATAGATTGATCATCCTGGAAGTATACAAATAATCAGCTTTATAACGTGAATCTTATAGATGAATTTCAGAAATTTAAATTCAGAAATTCCTTAACCTATATTTTTAAGGTTCTATAAAATCTGAAAATCACCAAAGTGTAGTCTGTTACTTACACCTGGTGGACCACCACGTTATAAATGTCTGGAGTTGTGTATCATAGAGCAATTCTAAAACAATTCAGAATTATTTGATCCAGGGAGAAATACCATCAGGAAATATGACTCCCTAAACAAGGAGAGGGAGATTCTGGGAACAGGATAGTTCTAGTTATTGACCCTTTTTATTAGGGCTGCCTTTTATATTAAAGCGGCAGTTTGGGGTTTTTTGTTTGGGGTAGGGGAGGAATTGTGGATTTCTTTTTTTTTTCTTTTTTTTTTAATAAATGGAGGTGATGTTATCTGCATATTCCTAACTGAATATAAAAGCTCATGGAAGGAAGTCTGTCAGCTCTTAAAATTGCAGCCTTAAATCTCACAGGAATTCTGGATCCCTCAGTATAAAAGCTGGTACAGTGTTTGAGACAGTAGATGTCCTGTGATCTAAACCCCAAAGCACCCAGAGTTACATAGTAAAGTCAAAGTGTATGAAGGCAAACCTACTAGATGTTTTGAACTGAAAGTTTAGCAAGAATTCTGATTATTATTTGAGCAGTTAATACAGTGGTAGAATAGGAACAAGTGATGTCCATCTATTTTGTGGTCTGAAAACTTAAATCTTTTTCTGTCAATCCAAAATGTGTTTTAGCCACTGTCAAGTTTTAAAAGCATACTGTTTTCAGATTCCAAACCCAAGTAATTTAGCCTATTTTAAATGACTAGAGCTATATGGATCAAGAACATCATGACAGTCTTATTTCTGGGTTTCTTTGTGAATGGTGATGTATTTAGTCTTGACATTTATGAGAGCTTCTTTCTTTCAGTATTCTGTGAAATTGGAAAAAGGAGATTACACTATTCGGTTACAAATTCGTCATGAACAGAACAGTGAGCTGGATCGCATCAAAGACCTTCCATTTATTGTTTCTCACAGGTTGTCTAGTACCTTGAGCTTAGATATTTATGAAAACCATAGCCTTGCTCTCTTAGGGAAGAAGAAATCCAACAGTTTGACATTACCACCAAAGCACAGTCAGCCATTCTTTGTTACATCTCTGCCTGATGACAAGTAAGTTACTTAAGTCCTGTTTTTCTCATATATATCTAACCAAACTGCCTCTGCACCTAATGAAAATAATACTTTGATAGTGGCTTGGTAATTCCTCTTGTGTTGCTCTTTCACCATTTGAATTCATTATTGTAGTCCCTGTGGAATATTAATGAACTTGGTTTTCACACTGAACTTTCTTTGTTTGAATAGAATACCTAAAGGAGCGGGACCAGGATGTTATCTTTCAGGAGCTCTTACACTGTCTAAAACAGAACTTGGAAAGAAAGCTGTGAGTATTTGAAATGGATGACAGCTTCTCTTTCTGAAACTGCTGAAGCAAGTAAATAGCATGCCAGGAAGTGCTGTCTTTCATGTTTTCAGAACTTTGAAAAAGCAATAGGTTTAGTAATATAAGATGTTTTAGAAGCAGTTGTTTCACCATAACCTCAGAGTAACTTCTAAGTAATTCTATTTTTATTTTCATCTTATAATTTCAACTTCAATTACATCTTCATCTTCTAAATTTCGAATTCTGATTCTTTCGCTCTGAATCCGTGTATTTCTAAAAGCAACTGCTTTTTTGGTGTGGAGCCTTTAAAAGTGATTTTGTGTAGCTATATAGCTTAGTATAGTTTTTGAATGAAAAATACGTGCATATATGTTTTGTGCATGTTGGTTCTCTAATAAACATCTATACTCTTCCTTGCATGCATACGATTTTCAGCAAAATTGTATGTTTTCTTAACATGTGTTACTGTTAGAAAGTAGTAGGAATTTTGCCGACTCAAATATATAAGCAGATATTCATACCTGCTGCACATGGATGTTGTCAACCACTAATATGACTGCATGCTCCAACAGAATGAGCTAAGATCTCTGTATGTGTTGCTAGAAAAAAAGCTGTAGGGGGTTTTTGCTCATAATACAGCATTCTGTAAAAAATGGTTTCTAACTTTTATGAATCTGTAGTGCAACAGTGATTATAGTAACCAGATCATTCTTGTTTGTATCTGGTGCTAAGGTATTTAGAAGATTCCGTTTACAATTTTTAAATGGAAGGCAAAGCTGAGAATAAATTTGAATCAATCACGGTGATCGTTAGTATTTAGAGGTGGTTCTTCTACGTCCATATATGACTAGTTGTGGCTGAACAACATGTATAACATTTAGTTCAATCTGATTTGATTGTAGGTAGCGCTTTTGGGGCAGATTACATGTAGCTTCAGGTTAATGTCTGTCAGGAAAATTTATATATCGATGAGGAAAAACCCAGTAACTAAGAACTCTAAAATACGTAGTTTTGTATTTTTGTGATTTCCTGCAACGTTGTAAGTATAAATAACCATTACAGTAGTGTAGTGTAGTTTCCATTCCTTGAACTATTGGTTGTAATTCTCGTCTATCTTATCTTAAAAACCAGACTAAGTCGTTACACGCAGTGATTTCTGGGATGGGAAGTAGGAGGTAGGTAGGTACTGCCTGTCAAATTTAATGTGATGAAGAACATTTAAAAGCTTACCTGGAGAGAAGTTCTAGCTGAGGCGTGTGTCATGTCATAGTCTAAGGCATTACTGTTATGGTCATATTTCACTGGAAAAAGGATGGTATCAAATAGCATTGGATACTTTCTGCTGCCTTTAGTGAACTTTAGTATGTATCAGGAGGCAAAAAAGGACTAGGCAGCAAAGCTCTATCTAGGTCAGCAAGTGGATGCAATGTGAGGGAAAATGTATCTAATTTCTGTATGTTTATTATGAAATAGAACAATGCCACTAAACAGTCAAAGTCTAAAATCTACACTTTTAAGGCTGTATTTCTGTAATTTATTAATTTAAGCTAAGTGGTTAACAACACTTGCTTGTCTTACAGGAATAACGGACTGTATATGCAATAATGCATTGTTTTATTAATTTTAAAAACCTGAAAGAGCATGCTTTAAGAGCATGTTTTATCATAGATGTGACTCTCTAAAAGTTT
Organism: Gallinago undulata; assembly: GCA_026546715.1. Classification (NCBI taxonomy): domain Eukaryota; kingdom Metazoa; phylum Chordata; class Aves; order Charadriiformes; family Scolopacidae; genus Gallinago; species Gallinago undulata. Next base: position 149,398,215 of record JAOTQQ010000001.1, on the reverse strand, counting down.
AAAAATCTGTAGGTTGAAAGTATAACCATAATTGTACAGAGAAGGTGTCTCCATCCTGTGTGGTGTGTGCATGTTTTCTTACGGTATGTTATTCTAACTCCCAGGGGCAGTCTGCAGCAAAGCGACAAGGAAAATTTAAAAAGGTACTGAATGTTAGTTTTTGAAAAAGATATGCTTAAGTCTTTTTGCATATGACTTAAAGAATTTGTCTACCAGTATTGATTTTTAATTTGTCTCCTTCATCTACCTCCTTAGTCCTGAGTTATTTACTTCAGCACCTTAAGTATGTCTACTGGTAGAATGACAAAACACTACTGTATTAATAGCTGAGAGACACCTGAGTGTCTGGATGCTTCTGCAATAAGTCCTGTAAAAATGCATGTGGTCATTAGTGGTCTGTAATTTTTCTTTTTATGAAATACTTAGGAATCTTCAGTGTTTGTGGTCAAGATTTTCTGTGGTCAAGATTTTCTGTGGCAAATGTTTCTGCCTGTTCTATCTGCAAATTGAGAACTGAATATGAACTTAGCACTTTGATGTAGAATTGAATATCTAAGTGGGTACCATGCCTGGCTTCATTACAGTTGTAAAAAAACACACTGTAGCAAGCAGTTTTTTCTTAGGAGGGATGGACTTGATTGAAAAGTATCTCACTTCATCATTCTATTAAAATTGAATATAACTTGTTACAGCCTAGAGTTTATACAGTGATGTAGCAGGCAGTAGAATTTGCTGAAAGAATTCTGGAGCATGTGTAAGATATTTTGGGTAGGGAGTGAATGACTCAACATAATAGTGTTTAGTATAGTCCTTTCTCATATTTTTACATTAGGTAGTACAATATTCTGCCAGCAGGCAGAATAAAAAAGAAAAACAAACAGAAAACTGTTTGAATAGGCTACCTTTATAAGGCTACTGGTGGGTGGGTTTTTTTCTTGCTTTGTTCTTAAGTTGTAAGGCAACTTGTACATTCTTTTGTTTTCAAGGTACTGTGTCCTGGAGTGACACGCAAATTAGTTGAGACTCTTGTCAGAAATAATGCATGAGAATCATGAATAACACTGTTTATTGCCGTAATCTATTATTTTCTTAACAGTGAGCTGGTAACTGAGCCTCCTAATTTACTCTGGTTTTGGTGTAGTAACTGTGGGAATGTGATTAAGCTTTACAAGAAGGATTTTAATGTGCATTGCTGCAATTTTATTTTCATTTTGTATCTGAAAATTATGCCGATCACTTTTAGAAGGCTGATTTGAAAACCCATGTGAATGTGTGGCTTCACTAAGTGAATCTCTTAACAAGGGAGTTGAACTCTAATCATAATTTAATTTGCATTAAAAAAAATATTAAACAGATCCAAGAAGTTGCATGTTCTGTTTTTTCCTTTGTTTTTAGAACAGAGTTCAGATCTGAGCATTATAGCCACCCAAGCCAAAATAAAAACTCTCCTTCTTGATACTTCCACCTGTTATTCATGGGCATCAGTGTATGAGCAGCAAATAAATAAAACAGTGTATTTTAGACCATTGGTCCATAAAAGCTTCATTATTGAATCTGTTTTTCTGAGAATGCAAATCTGAGGGTTTCCTAGTTTACAAGTTATGAATATTTACCTTGTCCGGTTATAAGTTTACATGTGGTTAAGATGTTTTCCAGCATGGAAAACATGTTTATATATTTCTTGTGTGGCCCAGTGAGTCAAAAAGGTACATGTAGATATTTTCATATTTTTCACTGACAAGTCCAGGCCCTCTTGTAGGATTAGAAGTGTTAATTTACAAGTGCCTTTTTTTATGTGTGTTTTTTGCTCTAATGCTGGCGACTAGTCTGTGGAAAGATTTTTTTTTTATTTGTTTGTTTGTTTATTTGTTTGTTTTGTTGCACCCACTGCAACCCCCACTGTGAAAAAATGTTTCCTGATGTACAGAGGGAACCTCCTGTGTTTCTGTTTGTGGCCATTGCCTCTTATCCTGTCACTGCGCACCACTGAAAAGAACCTGGATTTCTCTTTATATGCTCCTTACAGATATTCACACAGATTGATGAGAATCCCCCTCCACTCCTAAAATGGCTTTTCTTCTCTAGGCTGACCAGTCCCAGCTTGCTCAGACTTTCCTCATAGGAGAGGTGCTCCAGTCCATTATCTTTGTGGACCTTCACTAGACTCTCTCCAGTATGTCCATGTCTTTCTTGTACTGGGGAGCCCAGAACTGGACACAGTACTCCAGGTGTAGCCTCACCAGTGCAGAGTAGACAAGACAGATCACCTCCTTCGACCTGCTGGTAGTATGTCTAATGTAGCCCAGGATACCATTAGCCCTCTTCGTGGCAAAGGCACATTGCTGGCTTACGTTCAAGCTGGTGTCCACCAGGATCCCCAGTTCCTTTCCTGCCAAACTGTTTTCCAGCGAAGTGGCCCTCAGCATATACTGGTGAATTAGTTTATTCTGTTCCTTGTTGAGCTTCATGAGGTTCCTGACAGCCCATTTGTGTAGTCTTTTAAGGTCCCTCTGGATGGCAGCACAAACATCTGCTCTATCAGCCGCCACTCCCAGTTTGGTGTCATCGATAAACTTGCTGAGGGTGCATTCTGCCCTATCATCCAGATCATTAACGAAGATGTTGAACAGGATTGGATCCGTGTATTGACCCATGGGGGTACACAGCTAGTTACTGGCCTCCAACTGTGTGCTGCTGATCACCACCCTCTGGGCCCAGTCATTCAGCAGGTCTCAATCCACCTGACTGCTCACCCAGCCCACATTTCAGCAGCTTCTCTGTTTTGCATGAAAGCAGTTTGAGGTTAGGCCAGGAAACAGCAGCCTAATTTGCCAGAGAAGAGAGATAATTCTTTTATAACTGGACAAAAATGTCATAGGGATCTTGCTAAAGAATAAGCAGGTGTCTTTGTTTTGCTAGACACATACAGCAGAATCGTATGCTAATCCAAAATTTTCTGCTCAAAGATCTATTCTTAGGAACTTAATTTTATCTATAAAAACCCAAAACAGCCCTTGGTCATGGGTTTTTATTTAATGTGTTTCTCTCTGGACTTAAAGGCCTTTCTTTCTGACTACTGAAGCTGTGATATGTATGAAGTTCAGAATTCAATGATGTTTTTCCTCTGAACTGATCCCACTGAAGCAGGCAGAGAGTGCCCTCCTGTCATGGCTTGGGAAGCTGATAGAACCTTAGATGTGCCCTTGGTCTCTACTAGGTAGGCTTCTGCCCAACAACCATGTGGAAAAACAAATTGGTTTTATGTACCTTTCTTTTTTCACAAAAGAACTTTTGTAATACAGTTACAATCTGATATTTTTTTCCCTTTGTCTCTAAGTTTTGTACTGAACATGGTTAGAATAAGAACAGATTATTGACTTTTTCTGGTCTGTAAGAAGCATTTTTTTGTTGCTTTATGTAATGCAGTGTTTGAACAACGCTATGTAACAACGAGCTAAGGAATAGAAAACTTCTACATTTTTCTCCCTACTTTGCCATCTTTTCTTTCAATTTGAAGCAAGAAGTGCATTATACAGATATCGATAAGTACTAGTGGAAGACTAAAAAATACTATTGTGAAGTCAAACATAAGTACTTCATTTGAGTGTTAGGACACCGTTGCTGTTTAATCATGAGGTCTTCAAAAACAGGATGAAGCACAGTTTTGTGTATGCCTGGCTGATAGCTTCAAGAAAACAATTAAATAAGAGTACTGCAGTAAAAATAAGCAATGTTGCACAAATTATATGCATCTTAAAGTAGATACAAATTCCATATGCACATTCAACTGTGTATGTGTGCAGATATGCATAGTATTTAGTAAACGGAAAATGAGACCAGGGATGTGTTCCTTCAAGGAGCTTTTTCCTGTGTTTAGTTTTGCTGTGAATGCTTTAAAGTTCAAATCGCAATAGCTCATATGTCTTTTCTACTTAAAGTACCAGATGTTGAATCATCAGACAAAAATCTAAATTTAAATCTGTAAACAAAATGACATTAACTGTTAATTAAGATCTTTTAAGAGGTAACTGTGTTGAGGGCATTGTGCTTGTTTATGTATGCAGTTTGTGGTTCTGGTTAAAAGTAAACTCACCGAGGCTTATCAAACTGTGTACAGAGTACCCTGGCCAAAGTGCATATCCTACATGCTTCCAAAGTTTTTAATATTGCTTAATTTTTTTAGAGGATAAACAAAGGGCAGCTTTCTCATTTATTTGAAAGTTTCCTTAAAGTAATTTTTTTCAGTGGATATTGAGCTCACTACCTTTCTCTGACTATAGCTCTATATCTTTTCACAGATACATGTATAGAATCAAATCCAGTCCACTACTGCAGCAGTTCCATTGTTGTGGAGCAGTTAGGGAAATTTGAATAAGGAAACAGATTAAGGTGCTGAATTGTGGACAGTTGCCTTTCTTCTCCTTTAGCCTCTAATGATGAATGTTTCTGTAATGGCAGGGACATTATCGTTCTGGGATCTTCTTATATCTAGAGACTTGCCAAGTTTTATAAATAATGCTAGTATTTACAGATTGAATAGAGAAAAAAGCCTTCAGTCCATATTATGGTCTAGTGATAGTTTTGTTAAATGTGATAAGCACTTAAACATTATTTATCCCATTAAATAAGTTTGATGTCTGTAGAGGAGAGTGCACCTCTTTGTCTGTAAACTCTTTTGAAAAAGGAAGGTGTGTAGGTTTGAAGCTCATTGTTTTCCTTCCAGTGGGCATAGCTTGTAGTGCTTGCAGAATTTCCTGAGACCAAGCATACCTAGCTGAGAGAATGGGGAGATGACATTTTGCTGTTGATGGTTTAGCTACGTAGAATTAATCTCTTAAATGAAAGTGTTCATCCACATAAGTGGAATTTCGTTAATCTAATTATACTTGGTTTGAAATAAGCCAGAGTAATGGAGTCTTCTCATATAGACAAGCCTTGAGAATGCAGAGGCCATTCAAAAACATAAGTCCAAACATATGTTGCCAAGTAAGATCAAAGACGACTTTCAGGAAGTCAATCCTGAAATCGTAGAATAATATTTCTAGGAAGGCAGGTTTCTTTCATAGACAACTATTCATCTAAATAGAAGATGTCTTTTAAAAAAAACCACTGTAAACTACAGATTCAGATTTTTGTACTGAACAAATTTGTTATGCATCTTAGAATGTTTGGTTTGCTTTAATGAACTACGTTGTTGCTTTTTACCATTTGAGTAAGGTACCGTAGCCAGGACCATACCACATTCCTGACTTCTGTATCCTGCACTACACGTGCTCGCTTCCGTGACCTGCTCGTGATGCTCTGGCCTAGGTCTTGCTGAAGTCTTATTGACGTGTACTGCCTGGGCATGCACTTCCTACTTGAAATGCACACGTGCAGGATAGTTCCTGTGAAAGCTACACTTTAATGTAGATTAGTGATCTAAACAAGATTTAAAAAAACAAAAGTCAGTTTTGTGCTTCGCCTGTGATTATATATTAAGTAGCTGGAAAAATTGTTTTAAGGGAATACTGATACCGCTTTCTCGAAGCACTGTTGTTTTCAGTAACCCATAGCAAGCTGCTCAAAAGGTCTATTTGAACTATCAGTTCAAGTAAAAATTCTTCTGCATCAATGTTCCTGAATGATTTCAGAAGTCTGGTGTTGAAGTCCGTTATTTCAAGGTTATTCCTAATAGTCCCCTTTTTACTTGCTATGTAAGTAACCTGAAATCACTCCATCCTGTGCACAAGATTCCACTTCATTACACAAGATTGACTTTTTTTATGGGAAACATATTCCCATAAATGTATTTTGGAATACGTGGTATAAATAATTACCACAGCAATTGAGCATACAACACAATATTTTGCACAATATTGCAACAGAGTAATGGTATCTAGAGGATATAAAAAGTGATCTTCTCTGCAAAATACCGTGTATGCCCTGTTTGGGGAGAAGCTTTTTTAAGAACTGCAACTTTAAAACCAGAAACAACACAACGGCCTCCCCCAGCAATTGTGATGTTTTAGAAGCAATGACTGAAATTTAATGCTGTCTTCTTTGCAAATTTATATATAAATCATCTTAGGAAGTGGACTTTAGGTCATGGTCTAAGATCAGTTAGGATTTTCCTTTTAAATAGCTATAGCTGATTTTCTCATGGTAATCGTTAATATAGTGATATTTGTATGCTAGCATAAAGGGTTTAAAAAGAAAATAGACTTGCTGTTGTCCACTTGATTTTAGCACAAATACAGGTGAAGCTGGAAAGTCTGTAACAGCAAACTGGAAAACAGTTGACTGTAGATGCATTAGCTAATTCAGTAGGCACATGGAAGAAATACTGTCTCGGGAAGAATACAGTTGTGTATCCTATGACATGACTCATGTTTATACTACTGTGGTATTACTTTTTTAGAATTCAGTCATCTTTATTCTTTTGTTTATTGCCAGATTTGTACAATGCGATCTCAATTGATTTCTTTTTCTTTGCCTTTTAACCAAATTATTTGCTTTTTTATAAACAAACTAATATTATGTAAAATTGTGTTAATTATATGAATACAAAAATGTTAAATTTGCTAAATTTTAGGCTTTCTTGTCTTAAACTCAGTGTGCTGTTTTAATGTTTACATCCTTGCATTGCTTAAAATAAAAAGTTAAGGCAGTTCCTGAATTCTTAATGACTAATACCTTCGCTCTCAGAATCCTTACTCAGTGTGTGCGTAGCTCAGAGTAGTTGTTTGCTATGGTTTAGCTATTATATAGTATCAGAAAAAAGTGTACTGTCACCCTCTCATTATGTGTCTCTTTTCACACCTGCAGGATGTCCTTACTGTTCACTATCATCTGATACCATCGCCATCAAAGAGTAAAAATGGCAGCAAAGAGAAAGAAAAAGAACAGGAAAAAGAAAAAGATGTAAAAGAAGAGTTTGCTGAAGCTTTAAGAGATCTTAAAATACAATGGATGACCAAGTATGTCTGTTGTCATGACTACACAAGCTTGAAGCAGCTGTCTAAAACAACTCGCAGAATCTGTACTTTCATGCTTTGTCCTCTCTTCTAGGCTGGATACTACTGATGTGTATAATGAGTTGAAAGAAGCATTTCCTAATCATCTTCCATTGTATGTTGCAAGACTTCATCAGCTGGATTCTGAAAAGGTTATTTAACGCTTCTAAAACTTGATTTGTCTCAATCCATCCATGTAGCCTAAACAACTGAATCTTGCTTCATACATGTTTGGTCTTAAGTGACTGCCATAGCTGTACTCAGTCCTATAAAGCAGAAATTCCTAATGAGATTGACAGCTGCCTCCCTAACTGACTGTGATTTACTTCATCCCGTAGCCGAATGAAAGTATGTCTACCTATAGTGTGTGTGTTTATCACTTACTCCTTGTTCAGTTAAATGCATTGCAAGTTTCCTTACTGGTTTTAGTCTACAACAACTGCTACAAACACACATCCCATTTTGCTCCTTTACTGGGGTGGTGATTTCTTCTAGCAGAATTAGGCAACTGAGGACAGTAACCCCTTGAAATGACATAATGAAATCTACCCTCTTTCGTTGTCCTCAGAAACAGCAAATAGAAGAGTTTACCTATATCTGCTTTTTTTGGCTTATTAAGATAAATAGCTTTGTGGATATGATGATAGCTGGAATATTTTTCTGTTTATTTGATTCTGATTATTTCTGAAATTAATAACTACTGCCATTATTTAAGAGGATGGATTTGCACTGAGAGATGATTTTCTTTCTGTAAACTCTGCCTTTTGCATATACCCACCTCATATTTTATGGTTTTTTTTCAGTGAAATAGAAATATATGGGAAATATAAATGTATGGGAAATCTTGATAATGTAGACTTAACAGGTGTTTTTTGAATCAAACATTTGAGAAAGTGGAGAAAAGGATATCTTGAATTATCTAACATTATTTCTGCATACCTTTGCAATTGTCCTAACTTTAATAGAATCAACAGTCAAGTAGTGGTATTTCATAGTGCTGAACACTGTTTTTTATTCTTTTTTTAGGAACGAATGAAAAGACTTGATGAAATTGTTGAAGCTGCAAATACTGTAATCTCTCATATTGATCAGACAGCATTAGCAGTATATTTTGCCATGAAGAGTGATCCCAGGCCTGATGCCACTACTATAAAAAAGTACCTACCCAGTAAATAATTTTCTTGCATCCTATTTCTGTAATCATGTACTTTGTCTCTGCTTATAAGAAATGGAATTACTATAACCTTTCTGAATAACATGTTATTTTTTGAGGCATGGATAATTTCAAACTCGACTGCAAAATTATTTTGTTCTCTTATTACATCTCCAGAATGCAGGAATGCTGAAACCTGCAAGCTTTTACTTAAAAATATTAAATAAAATAAACAATGGTGCTTTCAGGATGTAAATGCATCAGAAAAATGGAGTATTAAGTTTTTGTATCAAGCTTAATCTCGGATCAGAGGGACCACTATAATCTTTATATAGAGGTGTGTGTTTTGAATGCTACCTGCCCTTTCATAACACTTTGCAACCTTTTGGATCTAGATTTGAAGACAAATTGACAGCAGTCTAGGAAGTAACTTCTTGCAAAAGTTTTCATTTGTGAAAGGCATGATGACCGTACTTGTGCTTCTGAGTATTTTTGAGACATAGGGATTTTTTCATTAGTTTGTTCCTCTTAGTTGCCAGTATATATCCTTAGGAAGTATATCCTCCTTAGGAAGACAGTATTTTGAAGGTGACTCCCTAGTCTGGAGAATAGCTGGTGGATTTCGCAAAGGGGAGGTGCATGTTTACTTAAATATTGACCATTTAAGTTGAAATACCAGATTTCAGCTGTAAAATTAGTCTGTCTCTTCTAACCATCCTGAATACTTGTGTATAATTCTAGAATTGCCGATGTAAAAGCAAAGTTATGACATAATAACCTTTATTCTAAACATTTTGTGGTAAATTGACCCGTTAGATCACGTGGTTGAATCTAACATCTGAAATTGAACACCAAATTCATTGGCTTTAAATGGGTGCAATTCTTTTGAAGTCAGCGGAATTGTATCTGCTTATGTTAGTGGTGGATTTGACTCTCTGTGTTTATAATGCCAAGAACTGTAAAGCTGTATTTCTAGATGCTGGCTTATTCAGTTATAGAATCCTGAGTTGCCCTTTCATTAAGACAGCACAGGCATTACAAACTTAGAAGAATAATTGATATTGTTTAATGCAGAGTGCCTCTAGACAATTTTTTACAATTAGTTTAATTTATAGTAAATAGCCATGCTTTTTAAAAATTAACGTTGTGCTTATTTTCATATTGTATATACCAAATGCTGTAAAATTTTTAGCTTAAACTCAGTGCATCACTGATTCTGTTCTTAATGAGGTATCTGCAAAAAGTCCTTAATATTTTTCATGCTATTTATTTTTTCCTAGTGAAATGGAAAAACAGAAGACTACTTTAGTGGATGCACTTTGTCGGAAAGGAAGTGCACTGGCTGACCAGCTGCTTCATCTGCAGGCCCAAGAAGGAGCTGCTTCCAGTGATGCAGAAGGCAAAGATGAGGATCACGAGAGCTGCTCAGAAGCTTTGACTGAGACATTTTGGGAAACAACAAAATGGACTGATCTTTTTGACAGCAAGGTAAGAGCAGAGCAGATTTTTTTTTTTGTCTTTTGCATGTTGGGGTTTTTGATGTTTTTTTCTGAAATTATGCACCGTTTTTGTGTGCACAGCCTCATACATTCCTCCCTTCTGCTTTTTCATGCTGTCCCCATATGTTGTGCTTCCTTAATGACCTTTTTCCACAGGTTTTGCCAAAGCTGTCAAATCCACGATAAGCCTATCTCTGTGCATGTGAATGTAGAGGTTAAGGGAAGGGTATAGAGCAGTACCAGATTTCCATGAAAAAGCTGATTGCTTTATTGAATTGCTTCTTTCTGTACCTTTCAGGAAGTATTTTTGATTAACCTCTGCACTGTTCTAGCTATACACACACAGAAGTGTGCAACGTCCCTACTCTGGTCCTGCATTCTGTAGCCTCTTCTACACTATGGACAAGAGAAGTTTTGTGTTTTGCTGTCAGTAATGGTTATCGAGGTAAAGGAAGAAATCCTTGGAGATAGTCATACTTACGTACTTATTAGCACAGATTTCCGTGTCCTTTCAAGGTTCCTAATCCTGAGATTAAGTTTTTCTGTGCTTCATTCAAGACAGCAATTCTAGAAGGAAAGCCAAAATACCTGGTAGCAGATTTTGTGCTTTAATCATATGGTCTGGCACATGATTTTCTTGCTGTCTATTTGTAAATACAGTACTGTGTTCCAGTATAGTGGCCCCTGGTTTACCTCTGTCTTTTATTATTTTTTTAAGCTGATGGGAGTAGTTTCAGTGGAAAAAAATACCAATATAGATATTTTGTTGAGGTTTTATCACTCTTTGTTACTTGGTTTGTACACAGCTCAATAGTGCTCTGGGATGAGTAACTGCTTTGAATTGTACTGATCAGGGATTGAATGTGTCCCTTTGACTGCCTTAACCATGGATTTGTCTAAGCTCACATTCAGGTTTTGCTCAGAAAATTGCTGCTTCTGTATGGTTAAATTGGTACTGAAAGACCAACAAAACTTTTTAAATGTTTGTAGCATTTCATATGGAAATAACCTCCATTCTGTTTACCTAGTATGTTTGTCCGCTTTTCCCCTCTTGGTTTTACTGGCCAAATTGAAATCTGAACTGATTCACTGATGTGAGCCCTACGTAGCCACTTTCTCACTCCCCTGAACACAATGGGGAAGAAAATTGGAAACATAAAAGTGAGACAACTCATGGCTTGAGATAAAGACAGTTTAATAGGTAGAGGAAAAGCTGCATGCACAAATAAAGCAAAATAAGGAATTAATTCACTACTTCCCATCTGCAGGCAGGTGTTAAGCCATCCCCAGGAAAGCAGGGCTCCATCATGCATAGCAGTTATTTGGGAAGACAAATGCCTTCACTCTAAACATTCCTTCTTTCTTCCCCCAGTTTCATATGCTGAGCCTGATGTCTTATGGTATGGAATATCCCTCTGCTCAGGTGGGGTCAGCTGTCCCAGCTGTGTCCCCTTCCAACTTCTTGTGCACCCCCAAAATGATGTATCCTCTCATCTCTCTCCTGGTACAGTTCCGTAATTCTAATCTCAGCAGTACCTATAGATAGGTTAAAAAAAAAAAAAATACTTTGAAGGGAAAGAAAAACTTGCTGCTACTTAAAGTTTTCATATGATTATAGGAACTGAGACTTTTAATTGTTCACATTTATACTTTGAGGTTTTCTTTTTCTGGAAACTCTTTGAAAGGGATGAGGCATGAGAATGTGTCTTGGGCCTTGAAAGTTTTGGGAATTTTGCTTTGAAAGGAGATAGGGGACTTTAATGATTTTTTTTATTTTTTTTTTTCCCCGATAACGCATTTGGAGAAAAGGGCTAGGGCAAAAGGACTTATTTTCAGTTGAGAAAAACAAAAACTTTTTTGTTTTTCCTTTATTGCTTTCTAGAAGTGTCATGCTTGCTGCTGTTCATATTCTTTCATTTCCTTTACTAACAGGTGTCATCTCCATCTAGTAACTTTCTTAGAAACTGGCTGTAATTAGTAATTACACTGTTCAGACAAGCTGTTTCAGTTGTTAGCACTACAGTTTCCAGCCAGTGACAGAATGGGTTTTGGCAATTCAAAATCATAAACATATGATGAGGATCCAATTATGCATTATTTAGCTTTTTTAAGGATCATTTTTAATGAGTAAGACTACTTAATTATCATATGGCCTGACACAAAAGAGCGTAAGAAAAAAATTCCTGCCATCTTTGTTGTAAACTGTGAGAATAGCTGTAGGCATGTTTCATGGGCTGCAACTTTTCTTCAAAATTCAACTTAATATGTTACATTTCCTTCATTCCACCTACCTCTGCTAAACTGCATCCTATGTTCAAGCTGGCTGATCATTACTCATTCATTTTTATTTATAAGGACTGACAGGTTTTGTAAGTGGGATTGTACTTATTAAAACTCTCATTTCCCTGTTTACATAAAAGTTTCTTCTGCCCTGGAGATGGACTGGTAGAACTCCTTAATATCTGTATTTGGTCTTCTTCCTTTGTAGCTTGTTCTGTCTATTTAGAAGAAGCAGTTCTATACACCTCCACATCGGTGTTGCATGCAATATGCTGTTGTGCTTATGGAGTATTTTGCTATTATAAAAACAAATTGAATAGCTTAGTGCAAATAATTTTATTTTGCGGATTGTTAGAGGAAAATTTGGGGTTTTGACTGATGGGAACTGTACTTTTCATGTAGTGTGCTTCCTTTGAGATAGGGAGTTTAGGAACAAAGCTGAGGACTTAATTTTGTGAAGTAGCATTTAAGGCTTCAAAACAGATTCTATCAAAAAAACAAGTATTTATGCTAGGTAAGTGCAAAAGCATTATGTTCTTCAGTCCAGCTGACTTGTGCTTGGCAAAATTCACCTTGGTAGAAATCAAGAAATTATGGCATTTGTTGGCCTTTCTGTGATGCTGCTCTGCACTGACGTAGACTGGACTGATAAAATGAAATGTTCTGACTTATCTCTATTACCTAACCTTGACTCATTTGTCTTTTGGGGAATAGAAGAGATTTGGAAGGAGGAAGGGTGGAGTAGAGATGTAGGATCATGGATAGACCTTGTGTGCATGTCCTTCAAATGAGCATCCTCAAGAGGCAGCCAGCTTATTCTAAAGCGCTATGTTGGAAACAAAAATCTGGAGCTGTTCCTGTATGTGGACACGGCTTTGTGGAATTGGCATTTGAAAGATGAGACAACTGGATGAGAAAGGATGGAAATAGGGCCCTTGACTACTGCGCTGATCATTCAAGTATGTATACGGCTTTAGATAGAAACATTGCTCAAAGTGTTCTTAATTCTGAGCTTCCCCTAAGGCAAAGTTCAACCAGATGTCTATTATTGAAAGGGTAAGTACATTTTTGAAAACAAGGAGAGGCCATGTTTTCTGTTATGCTGTTTTTACAGATGAATCAGGAGCATCATTACTTTTCTGTGTGTTTCTGCTCACCCTCAAGTAAAGCAAGTACTATCACTTGTTTCACCTCTCCTGCAGGTGTTGCCACAGGGCATTCTTGAGTTCTTTGGATTGCCTGTTTTCCACTGAAGTATCCTGCTTATCCCCATGTTGTAGCAAGTATGTAGGGAAGCTGGTCCTAACTTTTGATAGCAAGTGCTTTTGTTCTTACTTTATGCTATTCTCATTAGATCACTTGTCTCTGAAGGTTTATTTTACATGAAAGAAAATATTTATGTCCCCAGTGTACACAAAAGCTTTTCAAATCAACTCTAGTTGAGACAGCTCCGTGCAGCAAGCATTTGTTTGATTTTACTAATACATTTGTGATAGTGCTTTAGGGTTAGTAATGGAATATAAGTTGTGCAGTTTTTCCTTTACCTAGAACATAGCTTTAAAATTTGTAGGCCCAAATCCACAGTTTTAAACAAAACTGCTACAGGAGAGTGGTAGGATGTTCCTTATTTGTTACTGGGAGTGACTCATATGTAGAATTTAATGCCCCTCAACCTTTAAAGTAGCTGTTGGGCATAAGCAAAAAGTCACGTTTAAAAATAAGTTTAAAATAAATAAAAGGCCCAGACCTTTCCATCCTGTCTTTTAAACATCTTTAACCTGGATTATTTTTCAGTATTGCTGTCTGTACTGTCAGATGCAGCTGTCTCTTCCAGCTGATCGTATTCAGTCACTGCCAAGAGCTTGTTGCTGGATACTTGATTCGCTTAACTCCCCTCCCTCTCTTGAAAATACCATGAGTCAATTTTTTTACATGAATATTTCTTTTATTTGTAATAGGCCAGTTGATAGAGCAGAGAGGAATAAACAAACATAGCTAAGAAACCTTAATTACCATACATGTATATGAACATTAAAAAAATCTCATTTTCTGCTATTTATAAACATTACAACTTCAGTGTTCCTACAGGTGGTTGGAGTGTGTTATCTAAGTTGTGTTGCTTAACCTAGTATTTTAATTATTTGTAAATGTAGATATGCGGCACAAGAGGCACAGACTCTGCTAAGTGGTGAAGCAAAGATGTTTAATGTTTCACTTTTTCAGCATATATAGTTTCTGTGTTTTGATCACACGCTGTGCCCTTTTCACAGATAGGTTGTGAGTGACTGTTCATACACTGTCGTGAGCAATACAATTGGCTACATTTAAATGTTTATCCCGCCTAAGCTAACGAAACATTACTATTTCAGTACACTACTGGTTGCTACATTTCACACCACACACACATCAACAGATAAGGACATTGTTTTACTGATCTCAAGGCCTCCTTCCCATCAATACAAGAACACCTGCCGAGCTCTCGCTCAGCAGCACATCTCCAACTTTCTCATTCTCCACATAGATACGTTTTAATCAACTGTTTAAATAATGAAGTAGATGATTATGCATTCCTATGCATTCCTATAGGAACCGGTATTAGTATACCAGAAAAGTTCTAATGGGTAGTTTTGTGTTGCTGGTTTCAAAAAAATGTTCTTTTTTTATAGAATGTTTTCAGGCTTTTAAATACTTCAGCCCTGCAGATGCCTTGAGAGAGATTGTTACAGCATTTCACTGTCCTAAATATGCATCTTTACACAGCCAGTGACAAGCTAGGCAGCTAATTAAGAAGTGGACATCCAACTACTTTCATGGGTCTGGCTCGTAGCACGCTTTGTGTTACAGACCATTAGCTTCGGGAATAAAATATCTTACAATTATTTCCCCCTCTAGTGTATCTTAGAAGTATGCTTTGCCATTTCTTAGTACCCTTTATTTATCGCTTTTTGGCCAATTCCTGGGCCATATGACTTGTTTTGTAAAAGCTAGCCTTAATTATATTTATTGAAATTATGAAATAATATCAAATACATTAGAATTAATTCCTATTCTTTCACCTAGCAACTGCTTTTAGATTCTCCAGATGGGTTTATTTACTGTTGTTACACATTCGGATAGCAGACATTTTCTCTGTTATGTCTGTTAATGTAAACTCCAGTTTACATTTTGTTTACACATACCAAGAATCATAATCTTCACTTCTGTGATATTGTAAAGCTTGCAATATTTCAATTACAAGGCTTAATTTGACAAATATGTGTACAATTTATGAAGTATTATTTCTTGTCTGACATTTTTTGCTTGTAAACCTGTTCTGATTTTAAAGCATCTCACGCATTATTCTTAACTTCTAAAGTGCTAATGAACTTTTAGTATTTTATTTAACTTGTATACACTTGATTAGGGGTATTTTTTCCAAGAACTAAGACAGAAATTACTGTCTTTTATCAAGACCTCTTGGAGCATGGTTTTCAGCCTTTTGGTCCAGCAGAGAACTTTTTTCTCATTTAGAAATACCCAAACTTTTACTTGGCCAGAGCAAGGGTATTTCGTAAAATGCTTTGTTTTCTTGCCACAAAAACTCTAGGAAGCCCTGTTACGAAAGAAATGCTGTCAAGTGGCTTTCCTCCTGCCTTTATCACTGATGTTCAATAACCATTCAAAACTTAGAGGGTCAGGTAAGACCTTTCTTAATAGAGCAGTGACATTATTTCTGGTTAGCCTCCAGTATGTTATATTTGCTGAGAGCTCCAATGCATTTTTCATTTAATTTTTGTTTGTTTTGGTTTTGTTATGTGATTCTATCATCTTTTACAGAAGGGAATTTTTTTTTTTTAGTTTAGTTTAACCAACTAAGTCTGCTAATGGATCCACTGAGCAGTTACACAGAAGTGTTTGCTAATGTGTTCTGCTTTAGGAAAATATCCAAAATAATTGGATTGAGAATGCAGCATGTGAAATACTTTTCCAATAGCAATATTTGGAAAATCTGTATGTGAACGGCGCTGTATGCTCATTGTTGCATATATGTGTGTGTTCTAAACTACAACAGCTTAAGTAAATACTTAAAAAAATAAGTACTTGAAGACAGAAGAATGAGCAATTCTGAGTGTTTGGCATTTACCTTAAAGCTTCAAAATTACACCTTTACTTGCTTGATAATTAAGCTTGTTATATTATTATTTTTTTTAGGTCAGTATTGGTCCTGCAAAGATTTGTGTGTGCAATTAACATTCATAGAAGTTCAGGCAGCTAAAATCAGACAGATTCTTCAGTCCTTTCAGATTTGGGATCGCAGAGTCTTTAATGTTTATATTCTTAAAATTATTTTTTTTTCCTGTGATACAAAATTATTTCTGAATATACTTGAAGTGTTTTTGTTAGCTTTTCTTAACAGGACATTTTAAGTGGACATTGAGAAAATGTAGCTTTTGTTTTAGGAGTAAAAGGAAAGGAAGAATATTGTAATGAGTGAGGAGAAATGAAAAACTCTAATAGGAGATTTCATAAACTTTGCCAACAACAGAAACACTACCATATTCCCTAACTTTGTTGCCATGTCTGCTTTGCTGCTTCAGTAAAAAAAAAAAATAAAATTAAAAGCGAACTGTTTACTATGAGTGTTCCAAATGGAACATATGAAACAATGTCTTAATTGCCCTAACTATTAGTTCTGTAACTGGTGAAGTGATAGGAGTGATTTTGCAAAACCCTGAACTCTGTTAAGAACTTGATTTACATCAGCTCTTAGGCAAAAACTTTTATTTGCTCACGTTAGTTATAGCATTGACAAGTATTGTAAGCTGTCTCTTCAGACTTCATGTTATTAAGACGAAGGCTTTTTATAATCTCTTCTTAATAAATTACTAATATTGAGGAGCTGACACAAAACCTGGGGCTTGATTTCATTGCTTACCCGTCTTCATTGCTTGTTCATAATTATGTGCATTTCTCTGTGTGTGTTTATATCATTCACTACGTATGTTCACACTTGTTTCTGCAGTAAGTTTGTGACTTCCTAGGAATCAACACTCTTGGTTGGGGCTTTGTTTCTGTGGATCAAATATATACCGGCCTAGTTCTTGATTTTCTTTTTTTTTTCTATACCATACCATTGCCTCTAGAGAGTGAAAATCCAAAGAAGCAAAAGTGTGATGAATAAAAAAAAAAAAATTAGACTAGTGATATCTGTGTTATGTAAGATGTTCTGAAGTCAAATAGTCTCTAGGAAATTCACGTTTATGTTTGCTACTGTTAATCTTCTTGTTCTCTCCAAAGAAATTTTTCTTTGTTCTCCAAAGAAAAATGCAAGCTATCTTGTGTAAATGTTTTCCTTTGTTTAAATCACTTCTGCTACCTGAACAGAATCTGCTATTACTTGTTAAGCCTTGTAAGATGAAAATATTAAATAATCTAATTTGTTATTGTTTTCGCTTGTAGGTTTTGACATTTGCCTATAAACATGCATTGGTAAATAAAATGTATGGAAGAGGTCTTAAGTTTGCTACAAAACTGGCAGAAGAGAAGCCAACAAAGGACAACTTGAAAAACTGCATTCAGGTAAGGTGTGTTTAGTTAAGTAATGGGTTGTGTTCATGCTGAGTAAGCTTTTAAAAGTAAGATGAACTTTTTTGAACTTTTGATACCTTTTGCATTGTAGAATGCACTAAACTCAACATTTTACCTTTTTCTAGGCTTTTGCAGCTTTACTCACTTCTAATAATGATTTCTTCTTTTTCTAGAATGGCTAGTTTGTGAGTGACTGTTAGTTTTAGCAGGTTGACTTTCTGGAACTTACTGTGGGGCATAAAGAAAGTAGAGACAACTTAGCCAAAGATCTTTTGCATATTTAAAATCACATTGTGTTGCTGTTTAACCACTGTTATTGTTATTAATCACAAATATTGCTAGTGGAATATAGGTAGAGAATTAGTGGGGATTACTGTAAGTCTTAGGACAAAAGGTTTATGCATTGAATTGAAAGACTGTAGACCATGTAGAATGGTTTTCTTTTTCACCTTTCAGGACTAAGTAATTCTGCCCATTCTCCAGTCTGTTATCTTTCTGATAGTAATATCTTTAGTAAGATGCTGATAGCAATGCAGTGGTTTTTGGAAGAATTCAGATTTTTAAAAGAACTAGACCCTAGAGCTTCTAATTATTTGGGTTTTTTTAATGTTTGCTTTCTTCTCTTCAGCTAATGAAGTTGCTTGGATGGACTCATTGTGCAACTTTTACTGAAAATTGGCTTCCTGTGATGTATCCACCTGATTATTGTGTATTCTAAAAAAACAACAGTTGTAAACTTAAAGTGGTTTTATATGGAGCAGGATAGGAAAAGATAAGTTTGACAAGGAACGCATGTTTTCATTACTGAATGCTGATTATTAAATTGTGTGTATTTATCAGTAAAGGCACCTGGGTACAGCTTAATACCTGTTAACCTGACTCCTGTCATCAGGGGGATTCCTTATTGTGCATCCCATTGCTGGCAATGGATGTGCCAGAACTGCCAACACCAAGGATTCGGAATTAGGCTGGAAAGGCTTACTGCATGCAAGTTAGGTTCTTAACTGTTACTTTTAACTGCAAACCTGTAAAAGCTCTGTATTTTTTACAGTAAACTGAATTTTAACATGTTTGATCTTAATTTCAATTGTATGAAGGCCTTAAAGCTACTTCAAGAGTAGCTAAAATCTTATTTATTAGACTTAAAGTAATGGGACATCATTACCTGTATTGTTTGCAAGAGTTTACATTTAATTTTTTTTAAGAAAAATTCAACCTCTCAAACTGTTACAACCTGTAACTTGGAATTGCTGATGTACAGGTGCTCTTGTAAATCTTCATTTTAAAGTTATTTCAGGCAAACTCAAAAATCCATGTGAAGCTGAGTATCAGGACAGGCTGATACCCATACAAAAGTGCCAGACAGTTAAATCTTGATCAGGTATTGTAAAGCTATACATATATGTTTAATAATGTTAAAAATGTAAACCACAGCAGAATAAATGTGCGAAGTTGAAGATCAAAGACCACCATGTGCACTCTGATACTTTAAAAGATTATTTTATAATTAATAAAAACAAACAATTAAGCTAAAAACTGTATTGGTTTCTGAAAAAGTACATAAACGAAACTTGCTGAAAGAAAACGCCTTACAAACAACAGAAATTCAGAGCAGCCCAGAAGATCAATGCTGTCTGTTAAAGCCTTTTTACTAACTGTTGCTACTAACATTGTTCCGTCAGGGTGAAATTGGTCTGTTTGAACAGGTCATACCTATCAACCAGAGACAAATTGCTGTATCATTTGTCTTGCCAGGTATTTCATAACTTGTAATGCAAAACTCAGATACAACTGCAACTTCACAAACATAAATGCACAGAAGGTGCATCGTAATGCTGCAAAACATTCCAAACTGTAAGGTGCTGCCAGTAAATCAAACTTGGTAACAGTTTTCTCTTTAATTCTCTCTTACTGTGGCTTTAAGCAGCTTGACATTTGATTCTGGGAATTCTGCTAGAATGGTAACGTTAAATATATTGCAAAGTTTTTCCAAAAATTCATAGTCTGTACTGAATCTGAATTTATTTGCCCATAGTAATACTGTTCCGGATTTACAAAAATACGCCATTGTTGCTAGCAGGGAGTCCAGAGCTGCATGATGGTACACAACATCAGTTGCCAGTATGAAATCATAATGGTAAGTTGATACAGGGAAGTCTTCGTTGAGGCCTTCTCCCCATATCAGTTTTCTCACTTCAGGTTTGTGCGTATTCATGTTTTGTGTATTTCTTGAAATATTATATGAGAGATTTTCAAGAACTTCAGGCAAATCAGTAGCTGTAACATAAGCTCCTAAGGAAAACATGATTTTGTTTCAATTCATAGGTATAATATGTTGAATATATTTAAAAAAAAAGGAAAAAAAAAAACCAACTTTATCTACATAACTTCCCCAGCTTCCCCCTCACCAATAACTAGGGTAGTTGCTCTATTAATAAAACATTATTTTACAATAATATTTTTTTTAAAAGCAGTGACGAAGTTTACTTCAACTGTTGCTTCATTGCCTTAAAGTGACAGTATTAGATCTAGATCATCTTTCACAAGAAATCTAAAAGGAAATACGAATTTACTAACCTAATATACAGGCCACAATGGAAACCAAGCCTGTTCCAGCGCCAATTTCCAAAACTTTTTTGTCTTTGAGGTTGAATTGTTCTTGATTTGATTCCAGATATTGAGATAAAGCCAGTGCCTAAAATGGTTAACACATATCCATAAGAGGGTAACAGGTACGTTGCACAAAAATTCATTAGATGTTTTTATACAGGTTTGGGTTTTTTATATAAAATGAAAAACACTAAAGGCTGTAACATAAAAATGTAATATGGAAAGAATCATGATGTGTCCTGTTTTTTATATTAAAAAAAAATTGAAAGCTTATTTAGCTTAGTTTTAAGTTTATGGGATATGGATTTGGTGCACGCTTCTGAGTCCTCTGGCAGCTCAAGATAGGCAGTGTTTAGATGTGAACCATACAGTCACAACAGCAAAGAGGTTTGTTTAACAATATGTAAAAAGTAATGTTCTGGTTTATTATTATAAATGTCACAGTTTATCACAAAGTAGATCCAGGCTTCAACAGAGATTTTTTTAAAAAACAAGTTTTTGAGGGGTTAGGGTTTTTTTTCTCAAAGAAAATACTAAAAATCTGTTATTTACCACCTCAACACTTGTCTACTCGTAACAATATAATCTTAAAAGAAAAACAAACCAACAACCAAACAACAACCACACTGTATGACTGTATGGAAGTATTGCTTATAAGACTTTTGTAACGATCTTATGGATGGAGTACAAATCGGCTGTTTATAAACAATGTAAACTGATGCCAAAGAAATTAACACCCCCCTTCTGCTTCTCCTCTTTAGAGTTGTGTTACTGTTATGTTTTAAATTTTGTGCTTTTCATAATGCAACACTGGCTACCTGCTCTGGAAAGCTAACAGCTAATGAATCACCTGCCTACCTTATACCACCTCTCAATTTTCTTGG
Organism: Gallinago undulata; assembly: GCA_026546715.1. NCBI lineage: Eukaryota > Metazoa > Chordata > Aves > Charadriiformes > Scolopacidae > Gallinago > Gallinago undulata. Next base: position 149,377,226 of record JAOTQQ010000001.1, on the reverse strand, counting down.
AAAGTTTTACCATCTGTATTCTGGCACCTGATTAATGTGAGAACTGATGATCTGACATATCAAAATAAGATACTGTTTCACCCACCCATACTCTTTCTCTGTTGTTTTGAAATTGTCTGCCATTTTCTGTGAGCTTTTTCAATAAATGCGGATCTGAAAAATTTTGAAATCCTAATTTTCATGTCTTTATCAGTTCACCCTCTCTTCCCTCAAAGGCAGTTTTCTCAGTCCACGTAAAGTTCTGTTTCTAGGAGCGGGAAAAGCAAAGACTAAAGAACTGTTGGCGACTACAGTTTTCCATACTGGAATGGAGCTTTTCCAGCCTGTTCTTTAAAAGAAGCATATTTAATTGTTTTAAACTCCTTCATTTAATCTCTCTCAATTTTCTTTTCGACCCTCCCTTTTTGTACTGATGAATATTTGCTTCCGAGTGGTGACTGATTGGAAATATGGAAGCAGCTGAACACTACTTCCTGAGTTCCCTTTCTTTTTTTCAATATCTGCATCCAATTTACAAATATTTAGGTGCCGCAGTTCTTTTGGCGTGAGCTGTCAGATCAAGCATAAGGCAAAGCTTCCTGCTGAAGTACTTTACAACATCGTTCTGCGTAGGGAAGTCACATACATACCCCCGGCCACACGACGGCTCCGAAGTGTTCTATGGACTCCTGGATGACAATCTGGTGGCCAACATACGTGTAGTGCTCTTTATCGAAGTAGTGCGAAACTCTGGGAACCCAGTTCTGTAGTATTTTAAGAATTACTGGCGAATCTGTGAGAGAAGACGCACAATTTGTATTTTTATGTGCGGGTATATGCAGCTTGTTAAAGGGTAAAATGTATATTGTGAAGATAGTAGGTAGGCACGTGGACTGGAAAAGCTGTCCACCTTGAGACTGGTTACTCCAGAAGTGGGACGGGCTGGCTGGCCGGGGAGCGAAAGGAGCAATGGTCATTTCCTGCCAATTTGAGCGCTTGCACGGGCAATTTACTGATAGAAATGAGCCTTTTAGAAAAATCTACTAATTCAAATTAGTAGATTTGTGTTAGTATTATTTTGTATTAGTAACAGCTAGAAGACTTTCAGGACCAAGTTAACTTGTATTTTGGGGTATGCCATAGTTCATACTAGGCCAGAGTATGCCATGTAGGGGTGTGTGCTGTAGTTTTCGTTTTGGGGGCCAACAGGTCTAGAACATTAAGCTCCTTTTTACAAAAGAAGAATCTAGGATTTATCTCTTACATTGAAGAAAACTCTTTAGTGGTTGTATTTTAAATGTTCCTCAAAAAAAGGAGGGTTGTAGGATACTCTTTCAATATATGTTGATATAAACAGAATCATAAACTTGTAGGGGTTGGAAGGGGCCTTTGGAGATCATCTAGTCCAACCCTCCTGCCAAAGCAGATTTTCCTAGAGCGGGTTGGACAGGGACGCATCCAGGTGGGTTTTGAATGTCTCCGGAGAAGGAGACTCCACACCCTCTCTGGGCACCCTGTTCCAGTGCTCTGGCACCCTCAAAGTAAAGAATTTCCTGGAATTTCCTGTGTTCCAGCTTGTCTGTTGCTCCTTGTCCTGTGAGTAGGCATCACTGAGAAGAGTCTGGCCCCATACGGTGCTGTTGAGCGGGTCAGTACTACACCTGTGCTAACATGCAGGTGAGATTTTTCAGGAGAGCTCTGATGAGCTGCTCCATTTGATGTCATGAAAAGTAAGTTCTCACACACTGTTCTGAATGACTGTGCTGTTGTTGGAAGCCTGTTAGCAGGATATGTGTGGATGACGCAAAACTAACTGCAAAGAAAATTTTTGCTTTGGCTTGCATGGATTTTAATTGATGCCTGCCTGGAATCCTTAGTAGGTGTTTGAGCAGTTTAGCCTCTTGGAATTTGTAATGCCACAGCTTCAACAGTGCCAGCCCAATTAGTGCATATTATAATCGTATCTCTGATTGTAATTGAGAAATAACTTCTAGATGTCTAAATAAAATCCAGAGACCTTTTTAAACCTGTATCTTAATTAGAGAGAGTTCTTTTTGTAGAATTTGGTCTGATAATAAACGCAAACATAAGGGGAAAGGGTAGGGAAAAAAAATAGAGTTCAAAAAGAAAAGTAACACACCTACTACTTAAAGACTGAGAAAAGTGAAAACATGAAAAGCTACCATGCCATAGCAATTGCAGTATTTGAATTGGATTGAACCTGAGTCAGATTCTGCTGTTGATGATGCATGCTTGGAGCTGCAAGTGCAGTTTTCGGAGTCGTACTGCTCTTCACAGGTTTCCTTTTCCTCGGTTGGGCAGTCCATTACTCTCTGAATTTTGTTGGGGAATGGTGGCTGCTGTGCAGAGATCATGGCAAAAGAGCTGAAATGGAAGGGGAAAAATAATGTTAAAGCTTGTGCGCACTCTTTTTGAGACAGTGGGTAGCTTGGGTGGGCTTTGGTTTTGGTGTTTTTTTTTTTTTTTTCTTTCAATGATGAATTGAAGGGACAAAAGCCATGATGAGAGGCAACATTTCCACTGGACATTGCTGCAAGCACTTTCTGGTAATGCAATAATACTGTAACAGGTTTTAATTTATCACGTTTATCGTATTTATTATTTTATCATTTATGGAAAATCTTAGTATTATGTCACTAAATGGATGCCACTAATCAGTCTGAAAAGCAACCTACTTGCATGGTGCTCCTGTTAAAGCAACAGCTGAGAAAGATGAACTGTCTTGTAATGTCTATGACATTTTATCTATTTAATTTATTGTTTCCCAAAGAACTCTGGACTTGGCACTCCTGCTTTGCTGCAGCCATTGCTCTTGATTTGGTCTCCTTGTATACAGTTGCTTTCTCTGCCTTTTCCTGCAGAACAACTAATTGAATTGCCCTGAAATGTAGTTTGCAATCAGGAAATAACTATAGGGAGAAGTTTGGATGGGTAAGCTTTTTTGGACAACTCAGTGTCTGTTAGGAGTGACTGTGCATCTTCAATGTACAGAGCAGCACCCAGCATCAGAAGGAGCTGCTTGATCCCAGATAACAAGCAGCAAAAGCAGGAGTGGGACTGGATTGAAATTTGCCTGGGGAGAAATATGTCAGTGAAACTGTTTTCTTAACTGGAGCTTTCTTTAGTGATGGCACCTCTGTATATATACATATATATATATATACACATACATATATATGCATATACGCACATAAATATATTTAAAGAGAAAAAAAAAAAAATGTAACTTGTTCTGTGCTATATTTAAGCCACCTGCTCTAGTGGGAGGTGTCCCTGCCCATGGCAGGGGGGTTGGAACTCAATGATCTTTAAGGTTTCTTCCAACCCAAACCATTCTCTGATTCTGTGATTTTTATCCATGATTGGCCTGTTCATTTTTGAGAATCCATATTTGTTTGCCCTCTTCAGCCACGTACACTGCAGAGAAAGCGTTGTGTAATTTGGATTGCATCATACTGCAGGAGGCTGTTCTAAGATATCTTGGCCAGGAGGAGGAGAGGTTTGGTAGCAGCCAGGTCATTCAGCAGTGCCTGCAGGTAGTTTTTCAAGGAGCAGAGTGACTGCTGACTTGTGTGGGTGGTGTATTTGCACACATGGTATTGACACCATTGCAGTTTTACTGATACCTGATATGTTCCTTATTGCTACCCTGTTTATTCACAAGGACAGGAGTTGTGCTCTAACTCCTCTAGCACTGCGTTTGTTCAGTTATGGCAGTGATTTTGTACTCTTTCAGAAAAGAGAGTTTTTTTGAAGTAAAGTGATCTCTGCAGATGTATTTTTATTTATTTATTTACTGATGCATCAGAGGGCCTCTATCTAGCCAGTGGCAGATTCTGGCTATGCACCTTTTGTGTGTAATTGGAGACACGATGATGGTAGGTAAGAGACTGGGGATAATGCTGAATTTACAGTGTTTTCTGACATAGGAGTGAATGCATCCATTATCACGTTTCAGACCTGAAAGTGTGTCTGCTTACAGCAGCACACAGTTTCTATGCAATCTCATGTAATGAAAAGGAGACTTCCTGTTTTCAGCAATGTCTCTTTTTTCATATCTTGAGCTAGAATAAAATCTGGTCACATCCTAATGTTTTAGGAAATCTCTGGGAAAAAATATTTAGACTGGTGTAGCTGGCAAGAGAAGAATGGCAGAACTGGTGATGGCTACAGCCAGAAAACACTTACTTGAAGACCCAGTCTTCTGAATGTTTCATGTTTAAGCATGGGAAGCACTACATTTCCAGTTTGTTTTTATTTTGTTTATTTGGTAAGGCTCTTGTAGAATGAAATCTGTACTATTGAAATGTAAGGCCAATCCTGAAATTACAAAGCAGGGCGAACCTCTGCATTGTCCAGTACCTTTTTATGTTAAAAAAAAAAAAAAAAGGACTTGTTTATTGAGTAGACTGTTTAACTTGTCAGTTTGGGTAGAAAGTGAATCATTCTATTTCTTTTTTTCTTTGCTTAGATAAGTTCTTACTGCAACAGGTCAAAAATTTCAGTTGGCTATGCATAGCAATGAATACCACAAGACAGCTTGGAAACAAGCTTAGTAAATATATATTTGTTAATCCATTTTTAAGTACTTGCAGTAAATACAATTGAATCTCTGATCATGATGTATATACCATATTATCACTCATTCAGTATAGGCTGAATTCTAAATTGAGTTAGACATGTTATATGATGTTATCAGAATAAAAGTTACTATGTTTTCTCATGCTTTGTCTTTTGAGCTCCTGTAAAAGAGGAGTCTGCTTAAATATTTATAAAGGTGCTTTGTTGTTCTTATTAAATCAGTTCTTAAAATGATTAGGAGGTCTGAAAGACAGCTAGTGATGAGACTGCTGTGGTCCTTAGGTCCATCAATTGCCTGAGTTCCCAGATGGTAAACTGAGGGGATAAAGAATATGCACTTGCATTTATACATCACCTAATGCACTGGGGTCTGGTTTGTAACTGAGGCTTCTGGGTGCTGTAATAGTATATTTTCAAAGGTTTATGCAAAATAGAAAGGTGGTGTTGGTTTTTGTTGTTCTTTATGTAGCCTACTGCCATAACTATTAATGAGTAAACTTGAGTAAAAAGTAAGGCAGTTTTTTAGCAGCAAACTACAGGTCAGGTTCAGTCTTACAATTTCAAGACCTCAAGTATGTTAGCATCTTAATGATGCACAGCTTTATTTTAGTATTTTAAATGACAAACTGTACCTGAAACTGCTGACATAGTATTGAGTAAGCTATTTGCAAATAGATGGTGTTTGCATTATTACATACTCTGTCTAATATATTCAAGTTCCAGTTTCTGGAATTGTAAATGTTGACAATTCTTACTATTTTGACATTTTTCTAGTCCATATTTCAACGAAAACGGTATATCTCTAACAGCTTTTTGGTTTAGTATAATAATACTGCAACCAAAATCTGTCCCCTTTGAAGATACTGTCTCTTTCTGAATGCTAACAGCTGGTTTCTTTCGCAAAATGGTCCTGAAAGGAAAACATAATTAAATTCTTTGCTTTTCAAATTTCTTAAACCCGCATTGACATCAGTAATAGCCTTAAACTGTTGTGAACAAAACTACTTACAAAATAACATTTGGTTTCTTCAAAAACTAAGGAAGAAAGAACAATTCACAAAACTACATCTGTTTGAGGATGCCGCATAAAATTAACAAGGTAATTAAACACTGAAGGGCAAATTGTAAGATGATGATAAACCCTTAAGGTAAAAATTTATCCCCTAAGAGGATAGGTTTGATGCCTCTCAAAATTCCAAACTCCAGTGCTTGGAAAGAGCTTTTCAAATCTGGCTACATTGCCAGGAAAAAACAAAACAAAACCCAAAAAACTGCAAAGTAGGTTATTGAGCAGCAGTACTGGGTCACTGGGACTTCAGCTGTAAACACAGCTCTGCTGAAATGTGTTTCTCTTACCTCTCTGCAGAGTTACACATGGTAGCCTGCTTTAGTCTGGATTATCTGGGTGAGAGCCAATTCCATTTGCTCTCGTGGGAAACGCAATTGGGGTCTGTGCTTTATGAGAAGGGGCTTAGCAGCTACCCATTCACACCACACACAAACGCCTGTGTTTCTCAGGGCTTGTGCAATTTTCTCATGTTCTCATGCACTAAATAAATAAATAAAAATAGAGTATTATAGAAAGGTGAATATAAACACTAGTAAATAAAGGAAATGTCAGCGCTAGAACCATCGCTATAGTAAAACCCGCGTGATGTTTGAGTCCACGAGGTAAATGCATCCGAATACTGAAAACCAGCAACGACAGCACCTCCTTGCCAATTAGTCAGGGTTAGTTAAGGATTTTCGTTGGCTGACACGGCTGACCTGCAGTGTAAGAATTCAGACAAGTGCACTCCCTGGTTAGTTAGCAGAGGACGCCGAGGCACGCGAGGGGAGGTTTGCTGGGGCGCTGGGTGGGTACCTGCTGAGCCAGAGGGTGCTGGAAGTTCCTGGTGAGGGGATGCAGCACGCTCCAGAGGTTTTTATACAGGCACGCACCTGGAAGGAACAGCTCTCTGCCCCGACCAGTCGGCTTGCGGGCTATTTAGAGTAACATTACCCGGCAGCGCTCGAAGAACTTTGCTGTGTTACACGAAACTCTCCCACACCCGCGGTACAAAACGAAAACGCTCCTGGGCTTTGATGTCCCGAGCGTGCCACCCCTTTGAGAAATAAAATCTCAGCTTCCTCCAACCTCTTCTTCCCTTTTTTTTTTTTTTTGCAGATTTAACCGTTCCCTACCGTTCACTTTGCGGTCTGCGGTGCCGCCCCAACTAAGCAACTTGCCGTGGGCAAACGAGCTCATAAATACCACGTGTGTGGCCACTTGGCAGTAGCCCAAAAGCAGAGAGAAGTTCATGAGGCTCCTACTGCCAGGAAAAGGTCAAGTATCGCTTGCCCCGCTGAGCGTGTGGCCAGGGAAGCTGTGGGTACCCTCCCCTGCCCTGAGCCACCAAGAGCAGGGGGAACCGAGAGCCCTGAGGAAACAACAGCTTTCCCGTCCTTAGTTGTAACCACAGGAAATATATCTCTTGAGAGAGAGTGTGATGAAAATCACACTTTCTTCAGAAAATTCTCGCAGTTGCCTGTTTTAAAACAGATCGATATTGCAGACGTTGGAGATAAGCCAAATACATATTCCTTACACATGCTCCAAGAATTTGAGTTGTGTATGGATTTACCACTTTGCTGCCCTTCTGTCCTCCCCTCTTCATCTCGGAAAAGATTCCATAGAAAGAAATTCAACTAGAGAGTAGGGATTTAAAGGGAAGTTTGAAAGTCATAAAGCTAGAAGACAAACCCTGGCTAATTAATGAACAACTTAAGGTTGACAGTAGAAATTAGAGGGGTTGGTGAGAATATAGATTTTAAGCTCAACTTTACAGGCGTATGCATCTTTGGATGAGCAGCTTTTGAATTCAGGCAGAATTCAATTTTGAAGGCAGAATTGAATTTTGAAGAGCGGCAGAAGGGAAAATGAGCTTTCCCGTCCCCACGGCGGTGTGTTCCTCGCATCGGCCGCTGCGTGTCTCTGGCAGTCACACCGAGCGCAAGAGCCTCTCGGCTGCTCGTTCACATGCTCCCTGGGTTCTTTCCTCTGAGACTTCGCAGTTAAGACACTTTTTCTTTTAATGCTTGGGCCTTAGTATTAAGGTACTAAGTGCATTAAGTTGATATCGTAAACGTGGCATGTCACAGACCCACCTGACTTGGCAAGTGGTGCCCAGCCGGGTCAGAAGCTGTTATTAGAAAGAAAAAAAAGGCCGATACGCCGCCGTTGGGATGACTGCCGGACCTTTTTTAAAGATGTGGTCTTTTTAGCAGGCACATTCCCGCTGTCATATTTATTGTATTTGTCACCGGGGTTGGATGTCAGTCAGACCGGTGCTGCTGTTAAAGTTCTGTCCTGAGCTTTGGCATCAGATTGATGCTGGATATAAATAGTTTATTTTATTTTTTTAAATCAAATCGGAGGCACTGCCTTAGTTTACATTCAGCCTCTTGTGTAAGCAAGTAAAAAGTATGATAACTGGGAGTAACTTTACAGCTTATTTACAAATCCTGTAGGTATGACTTCATATCTGAAGCGTTATGGGAAGCAACACCGTTGCTCTAAAATATAGCTGTAGTTGGTGTGTATTTTATTATTTATTATACATAATTTCTGTAAGTGCTTCTTGTGCTGCTGTCTGTCTCCAAGCACTTCTTGTTTAACACTGAAAATGGGTGCTGTCTGGAGGTGCAGCCCCACGGAATTAAAATTTCTCCAGACTTCTGTGAACAGGCAGGCTGAGGGGAGTACGGCACCTCAGTTCTACGTCTAAAAGAGCAATGTTCGGTTATTTACTCAACATCCCATTCCACAGAGCTCTGAATTATTGTTGGCTTTTCTGTTTCTGTAAATACTCACGGAAATTTGCCATCTAGACCATTTGCGGGAGACAAAATGCAGCGGGCTGCCAAATGCAATGAAGTAAATCAAATTATTCTTCAAATCTTTTTAGAATGTATTTATTGTTAATGTGAGTTGTGTGGCTTGAGTTTTGGGGGTTTTAAGTCTGGTTATATGAAACTTAATGGGTGGTGTGGGTCTCTTTTTCTCTTTTAAGTGTTATTTAAGTACCAGGAAAGTTGGGAGGAGTATTCTTCCTAACTCTGCCTGTCTCTGAACTCAGCAGTAGCACCCTCTTCAATATACAGGCAGAGCAGAACTACGTTAATTTGAATGGATTATAGAGTCATTTAAATTTAAAACAAATTAAAAAGTTTCTCTGCTGTTAATAATGACAAGTTCACGTAAGGTGGAAGCTGAATGTAAAATTGTTAACGCCCTAATTAAAAGATTGCGAGAAATAGGTGTGAAAAAGCGACGGTCTTCTCCGAACCCATCAGGAGCAAGAAGCCTGCCCAGTTTGTGCGAAGAGAAGACAGAGCCAGAGCAGATGAGTTAAAGATACTCTTATCAATGACATTAACAGTGACAAATCACCAGGGCCACAAGGTGATTACCCAGAACTCCACCCTGAAGTTACCAGCCCTGAACCAGAGTGTGGTACCTGCTGCTTAAAGTAGGTTTTGTACCGAAGCGCAGGAAATTGTACAAGTGTGAGGTGTATTGCTAAGGGGTTCCTTAGAGGGGATCCCTAAGGAGGGATCTGGGGGGGCAGCAGGCCAGTGAGTCTGACACAGCCACTGGGTGAACTAGGAGGAATGGTGACGATGGTGTTGGCTGATAAATAATAAGGCAGAGTGTGGAAAAGGAAGAAGGTTTTTGTATGGTCTTTGAAAGTGCGAACAAGCTTGTAGCTCAGGGTCCTCCGGTTAATGCAGCGTGCATGGATTTCCACAAGCTTTTGATAAGGTCACTCACTAAAGACCCTTACAGAAATTAATCTTTGCTGGGATTAAAAAAAAAAAAAAAAAGAGGAGTTATCTTTTGGTTTAATAACTTGTTAACAGCAAGGAGGCAATAAGTGGTCAACTTTACAACGTCCCACGGGGAGCTGTGCTGCTGAGTGTGTTCCTGAAAGCTAACAGGAAATGAAGAAAATAGTGTGGTGACAATAAAGAAGAATTATTCAAGGTAGCGAAAACAAAAATAAGCCGGGGAGTTCCAAAAGGTTCTCTAACACGTTATGAGAGGTGATAATATGTTAAATGAAATTTGGTGATGACAAGTATAGGATAGTACACAGGGGCAGCCTCTAACTCAGTACCAGCTAGGAAAGAGATTGTAATGGCACCAGAGACAGCTACGTAGAGATACCTTTGCAAACCATATCAGCAGTCAAAACCATAAAGGGACTGTTGCATTTTTATAAGGGAAAAAACAAAAACAAAACAATGAAAAAGGATCATCTCTAGGAATTCAGAGTTTGCCTCATGTTCAGTGTGTGGCTCAAGCCTTTGGTTAAATCATTCAGAGTCTCAGAGCTCCTGCAGAATTTGCAAGAGGTTGTGGGTGGCCTGGTAATTGATGAAGAATGGTGGACTCATGGTTCTAGAACAGTTTCTCCTCCTTATTGCTGTAGGCATCTGCCGGACTTTTCTGAATGTGAAAAGCATGTTTGCATTCTCTAAATTGCAGGGACTTCTCAGTTGCTGTCAGCAGCCAGCTGTCTGTAGCACAGTGTTGACAGGGCCTCTGCTGTTTGCTGAAGTTCAAACAACTGCAAGGTGAAATTTGTTCCAGGTTAGGATCTTCAATAGTTTGGGTGTTTTCTCCTATTTCTTATGGCTGTGGGATGAATCCCCAGCTTGAAGTCACTAATATCCAAAGGTAATACTGGTGGCCTTCTTGATTAGTGGCAGCTGAAGGTGTAGAGCAACAGAGAACATAATCTGCAGACCAAATCCACTTGTCATTATTTTTACAATGAGAAATCCTTTCTCCTTAGTACAGGGCCTTCTTTTGCTCACCTAGCTTAGGTGACAGAGATGGTGACTCAACCACTTCCCTGGGCAACCTGTTCCAATGCTTGACAAAAGCATTCTTTTCTTTTTCTTTAATTGATTTAATGTTGCATGTTAAATTAATTAGGCTTAACCTTATTTGCCCATACAACAAGATGACACACATAGAATCATAGAATGGTTTGGGTTGGAAGGGACCTTAAAGATAAAGTTTCAAACCCCTGTCAAGGATAGGGACACATCCCACTAGACCATCTCATTCTCAAAGCCCCATCTCAAAGAAGCGAGCAAAGCAGAGCGTTGACAGGTTATTTAAGTAATTATTTTAAATTATGCTACCACATAAGGGATCTTCATGGTCAAGAGCATGGAAGAATGAAGAAATGCTCCCAGGATTATATGCTGAGAAGAGGGACACCAGGCTGTGCCCACCTGACTGCTATTAGCCATGCGTGATGCTTTAATGCCTGGCTGTAGCAAAGCTGTTGTGGAAACCAGTGCTGCATCACTTGGGCTCATTGCAAGAGCTAAGATGGTGAGGAATGGGACTTAAAATTGTTTATTTCTATCATCTAACCATCCTTTGTGACTTAAGCTGCTCTGGATTTGGCTAAAGAGAGCCTTGTTTATGTGAGGATAGATGTGTTCTGTACTTTCTGTATCCATCTATGTGATCTTGAGAGGTGGATTCATATGAACCTCATGAAGTTCAGCCAGGCCAAGTGCAAGGTCCTGTATCTGGGTCACAGCAATACAAGATGGGTGAAGAATGGATTGGGGTCTTTGAGCAACCTGGTATAGTGGGAGGTGTCCCTGCCCATGGCAGTGGGCTTGGAATTAGATGATCTTTAAGGTCCCTTCTAACCCAAACTGTTCTGATTCTCTGATCTGTTGAGCAAACATTCTTCCTGCCTTGCGGGAAAAGCAAGGAGACAGGTGAGTAAAATCTTAGCTTTGGGTAGTCTGAGTAGGATCTCCCTTTAAGTGAAGAGCACTGGAACATTATTTAAATATGTGCTCTGTAGTGCCAAAAGTAACACAGTTTGATTTTTCTAGTAATTTCCTTTTCTAAAGGTTTTTGTCCAGCTTCTGTGTGTCTCTCCTATCCTATAATGAGCAAAGATTCATTATGTAAATGAACACCGGTCATTTAGATACCATGCACTTGCATGAGAAGATTGGTTAGAGAGGTACAACTGCAGAGGGAAGGCAGTGGAGGGATCGGGGAGGTGCAGCATCTGTCACAGCTGGATGTGAAAGTGCATTTGACTGTGGGAAGTCACTGGTGAACCAGGTCCTTTGCTCTCACGTTCACGTACTGACAGCAGAGACAATACAACACACCCATGGGATTTCTTGCAGCTGATTAACTCCTGCTTTATAATAACGCCATACACTTCTTCTCCTGTCAGCAATGGGTTATGGGGATGTCTCTAAGCCTTCTGTAGTTAATCTTTCAAAGTCTGGTGCTGTTTGCCTTGAAGGGATTGTTTTAGTTTGAATTTCCTTGTTAACCTTAGTCCCTTGCTATGCCTCCTCTGCGTTTGGATGGCACTGTTTTCAATAGGGACAGGTTTTTCCCTTGGTGCCACCTCTTTCTCATCTGCTTATTCACCCTGCCTGTTTGGAGATCCCCTGCTCCCTGGGGAAAGAAATTCGTTAAAGTTGAACTTTCGCCTGAACTTTGTCAAAGCCTGGGAAGAATTCTACCTCTTCACGAGGAGTGCTCTGCCCTGCCACGGGGTGTTGTCTTACCTTCTGTAGTCCCTCTGCCATTTCTCAGCTCATTGCTCAGAGGAGGACTCGGTGCCATCTGCTATTTTTTCCTTATGGCAAGGAAGGAGATCTTGAACTAATTCTGTGGGGCTTTTTATAGAGCAAGGATTGTGATGGTCTTAATTTACCGAACTGGAAGTTTTACAGCTCCCTTTACTCGATCTGTTTGGGGCTGGTTACTATACACACAAACAAAGGTCCAACTGAAGCTGCCTGTGATAAGGACGAGCACACCACTCGCAGTGCCACAGGCTTTGGTTGACTCCAGTTAACACCAAACAGATAAAACTGGCAGGACTTTTTTAAACGCTTTTTTTTTTTTTCCCGATGATCACTAAGTTATTCCTCTGTTGTAATAGTATTTGCCTAGGATTAAATTCTGCAAGTTCTTATTCTGGTAGAGCTGCTGAAGGCAGGGAGAGTTCCGTCACGTTGAGGAGTGATTAAATAGCTGAATAACAAGAATACAAGATCTGATTAATGGTATCCAACTGAAGAGTCTCCTTGCTTCTCTTCCACTTGTGAAAAATCTGGTGCTTCTCTAGAAGGAAGTTAAAAATGGATTTAAACGAATTTCAAATGAATGACTGATGAGTAGCTTAAGCAATATTACGATTAAGCAATTAGTTTTGCAACAGGAATTAAGTATTTAGAAATGAATCTTTGCAGACTATTATCAGAAGTAACTTGACCTTATTAAAAACATCAGAAGAGTCTCTATTGACTTGGCAGCCACCTTAGAATCACGGAATCATTTAGGTTGGAAAGGACCTTTAAGATCATCCAACCGTAAACCTAACACTGCCACTACCTACACTACACTAGTGTCCACCACTAAAACAGGTGGGTTTTAACAAACATGGCCTCGTATGAGCTTAAATGTACAAATCAGAGGGCAATACAAAGTCCATTTTCAAGTCCTTATTGTGCATGCAAATCAAAAATCTAACACAAATCAAAGCAACTCCATGCCTGAATTAGCCAACAGACTCTTGATGACATTATTGATACTATAGTTAAAATGTCAGATGGTGACCGTAAGGTAAATTTCTATGTCATTGGAGTTGGTGGGATTTTTGTCTTGGACTGCATGAAATATAATATTTCATCATTTGGCGGGAACTTGGGGAAAAAAGAGAAATTATGACCTTTGAAAGAAGGAGCAGGCAACTCAGGAGGACTACAAGGATGTCATGAGGTTATGTGGTGAGAAAATTAGAAGCCTGCAGTCTACTGAAGTCTACTGTCTACTGCAGTAAAAGATAACTATTCTTTTTTTCTACAAATACTTTAGCAACAGAAGGAGGTCTAAGGAGAATCTCCATCCTCTGTTGAGTGAGGAGGGAAACATGGTGACAAAGGATGACAAAAAGGCTGAGGTACTTAATGCCACCTTTGCCTGAGTCTTTTCAATAGTAAGACCAGTTGTTCTCTTACTGTTCAATAGTAAGACCAGTACACGGCTCCCTGAGGTGGAAGACAGGGACTGGAAGGATCTGGAGCACAAGTCTTATGAGGAGCAGTTGAGGGAACTGGGGTTGTTCAGCCTGGAGAAAAGGAGGCTGAGGGAAGACCTTATCACTCTCTACAACTACCTGAAAGGAGGTCACAACGAGGTGGGGGTTGATGTCTAGTGGGAGGTGTTCCTGCCCATGGCAGAGGGTTGGAATTCGATGATCCTTAAGGTCCCTTCCAAACCAAACCATTCTATGATCCTGTGGTCTCTTCTCCCATGTAACAAGTGATAGAACAAAAGGGGCAACAAGTTGCACCAGGGTAGTTTTAGATTGGATATTAGGAAAAACTTCTTCACTGAAAAGGCTGTCAAGCATTGGAACAAAATGCCCAGAGAAGCGGTTTAGTCATCATCCCTGGAGGCATTTAAAAGACAGGTAGAATGTGCTTAAAGACATGGTTTAGTGGTGGAGTTGTCAGTGTTAATGATCTTAAATGACTTCTCCAGGCTAAACAATTCTAGGATTCTATGATTCATTTCCTCAGATTTAGCTGTATGGAGGCTCTTGTGCCTGGCTTTGTTTGTTTGCATTTGTTGAATGAGTTTGGGTGTGAAAGGGATGTTTCGAAGCCTCCGTTTTCACCTGGATTTAATCATTTGTGTGCTTGAGTATGCAACGTGCTTCAAAGCTCAGCAGGTTTGTGTAAGCAAGATCTGCAGAGTTTAATCCTCAGTTGCTACTAATATCAAGGTTCTACATCTATCATCACATCTTCGTAACTGCTGTCCAGAGCTACAAAAGGGCTGTAAATTCAGTACTGACTTACCTGCCGTGTCTTGCTGTGCACCTGCTTCACAGGGAAACCTCTGCTGGCTGTCTTTTAAGTAGGAATTAGGATCCTGATTTTGCTATATAAGAGCATTGCAATCTGGGTATTTAAGAAACAGCTTTCTTCATGTGGCAATCAGAAATCATCATTAAGCCCTCCTGAGCTCACTGATGAAGTTGCCACTGGCAATGTACCCCTCATGATTCCTTTAGGACATCAAAAGCAGTTCCTGATTTTGGTTTGCAGAAGCACAGATTGGGCTTTGCTGCCTTTTGGAGACATAAAGCAAAGTTTGACTGTTTGAAGGAAGAGTTTTGGCATTCATTTTTATTTTTTTTTTTTTATCAGAGGGACACTTGGATCTTGGCAAGTTTCCTCAGCTTCATCTACCTTATCAGTGTATTCTGTGAAGGTGAGAGGCGAGGAGTCCCAGGAGCTCTTGGCAGACCTTTTGTTGTCCTGCTGCCTCCGCAGTCATGCAGCGTGCATGTAATATGTTAGGAATGGCCCAGAGAAAGCAGAATTACGTTATCTGGAAAGTACCAGTAATACTTAAAGCTATGGAAGATTTGCCTGGCAGCTTTTGTAAGGCTGTTCAGAAAAGATATTCTGGGACGACTGTTGCAGCAAGGTTAAAACTGTTCCCCACCAGCACCACCAAAAAGACAAGGGTTGCTTTGTGCATTTTAAGCCAGTGGTGGTCCCCACAGATGCTCTGTTGACCTGCTCCCCTCCAAGGATGCAGCGATACCAGGGCGGGGGGGGGTGTCTCTGTGTTTGAGCCTATTTAGGGGAAAAAAGACAATTATTTTAAAAGCTGTTCAAGGACTGTGATTTCGGAATTTCAGCACAGGCAGAACATTAGAGGAGGGGTGGCCATGCTGTGTCGGAAATTATGATCAAGTGAAATGTATGTCAGGAGTAATAGTATCCTTCTATGGAGCACGGGCTAATCCAGTGCGACCGCGGTAGCAATCCCAGGCAATTACATCTGGTGTTACAGACCTCTTTTTGTGTCCCTTGCTCATCCCCTCCTCTGTCCCAGAGCTCCAGCCTGACTGTCTGCAAGCTTGTTGCCGCTGGCAGGCACCCTGCCTGTCCACCACCCACGTGGGGTTGGGTGGTGGAGAGGGATGTTCACGCCTGCCTGGGTGGAGGTGACCTGCTCTAGAGACACTGCTCTGAGTGACACTTTTCTGTGGGGAAAACACATGTTCCATGAGAACACTGCGTGGGTGCTTTTATGTTATTTCTCTTTCTGGTTAAATACTGAAATATACTGCGAAGATGGCAGGGAGCCCTCTCCAGCTGTTTCATATGGAAACAGTTATTGTGAACGCTATATGCTAAATGCTTTCCTAATGCAGTTACCCATATGTGAGTTATTAAATTCATTCAGAAGTATAACAGTCTTATTTTGGTTTTAATTATCACCTGGTCTTCAACGTAGCTCTTCTAAAGGACGTGTTTAGTGGTAGTACCATGTGAGCAGAGGAGGTTTTCCCTGCCCCATCTGCCACCTACAAAGACTTAAATAACTAAACAAGATCTGAGCTTTGCAGCATTAGGCTCGTTTCTAATAACATGTCTTCTTTGGCCCAGGTCCTTGATGTAACATTTCAGTCACCCCAGACAGTCATCATTGTCTCCTGTGAACTGGATTTCTTGTTCTTGTAATTAATATGGCTCAACTTTTTGCAAAATGTTTAATTGTGACTTGCTTAACTCTGTGTGGTAACACAGGCTTTTAAATACATTATTTCTATAATATTAATTACTGTGGGTATGTCCGGTGTCTGCATGAGTTAAGGCAGCTGCGCCCTCTTTGACCGCAGTCTCCTGTTGTCCCCACGCCGAGTGAGGTGTTTGCAGGCATCACTGATTCATCACTCAGATTTGAACATGGTCAGTGCTGGATCCTGCATGTCCCCATCAGTAAAGCTCCTCCACTGCTGGAAGCTGAGGCTTCCTCCAGCACCTAAGAGTTCTGGGAGGCGGCAAGCAGCCTGCTGTGCCTGCCTGTTGCTGATGGATGCTAATTCTTATCCAACTGTTGGTCCTCCTGCCATGTGCTCATGCTCATCTACCGCATAGGCACTCATGACACTTTTTTTTCCTAGTCCTTGCTGACCAGATCCTGCAATGTCATGCAGGTGCTGGGGAGGACACAAGAGCATGGTGACGTTCATGCCAGAGCACCTTGCTAATTCTGTGCCAGGTTCACAGGTTGTTAACAGAAGTGGCTGGTCGTGCCCCCCTCACCTCCACACACCCAACCCCCCGCCCCAGCAGGGCCTTTTTTTAGGCATTTGTTGGTAACCCACAGTGACAGGAGGAACTGGATGCTCTTCAAGGGACCACCTTGACTGGCCTCGGGGCAATACAGGGGGCTCTCATTTCTTAAACCTATATTTAAGCACCATAACAAAGAAATTCAATTTATTAACACTGGGAGCAGGCTCATCCCACTGGAAGTCAAGTATGTGCTGAACACGCATAGTTCAGTGTTGGAGAGCAGCTGAGAGAAACAGGGAATGGGGATGGTCTGGAGTCGTGCCTGGAGGGTCTGGAGCCATCCATATCCTCACACCCTCTATGCATAAGCCCTACTACCCAGCTCCTTTCTACAAACCTAAAGGGAAGGGAGCCCCTTACAAGAATCTTACTATAGAAGTTCCTGAAACACCCAGTGAAGGTTTGTTTTGGTTTATTGTTGTTGTTGGGGGGGGGGGGAGGGGGGGGGTGTTGTGTTTGTTTGTTTTTGTTGTTTTTTTTTTTGTCTAAAGGAGTTGCTACTTCTTTCTTTCTCACCTTTGGAATTGGTTCAACTGAATCAAGTACCAGGGAAAGACAATTTTCTGTCCCAGAAAGCACACATATATACGGGGTGTTTCTGTGCTTTTAGCCTCCTGGTTTCCACTAGAACTGCTTTTGTTGCTTCCTTTTTTATTTAAATGATGCTTCTGAATCTTGATGGCACAGCATCCTTTGGCTTATACAGCATGAGTTGAGTTTGAAAGCTGGATAAGAGGAGGAGAATTTATCCCCTTAAGTTAAATGATTGTTTTAGTGAGAGAGAAGGTAAATTCACATTTATCCACAAATATAAAAATGCTCTAGATGTTTATTTCCTGTCCCTGTGCAAATCGTTAATTTAAAGCTTCCATTTTTGAAACAGCTGGGATGGGGTTCAGGGATCTCAAATAACAGGTTTACCCAAACCCGTCTGAGGTGTGACGTCATCTTTGCTCTCCTGTATCATTCATGTGGTTGTCTCTGGAGCTGACAATGGAAAACTTTCATCATCTCGGCACTGAGGTTTCCTTTTATCCCCAGTGCTCCTCGCCTGACACGTAACAGCAATGTGGCATTAGGGGCTTGTTGGAAGGGGGTTTGTTATCCTTACACCTGCTCACAGAGATAAAATAAGAGATTGGAACTATGTGAATTGCTGTCTCACAACGGAAAGATGCGCTCACAAGCAAGAGTATTGAAGAGTACTTACATGCAAAGACAATTCTGTGTATTTGCCAAGTGAATCTCTTTGCAAAGTTAGAGAACACGCTATAAACAAGTATGTAAAGGCATTCACTCTCTCCTTCTGTGCCTGGGGATGATCCCCATTAATTTCTTTACTTTAGCCACCACTGCCAGCAGACGTGGCAAAAGTCTTGTGAACATCAGTGCAGACTTTGGCTCAGCTTCCCAGAAACATCAGAGTGTCCCTGGCACTGACAGCATCCTCCAAGCCATCTTCAAATGCTACAGGCAGGAGGCAGCCCAAAGTCCTCTGAGACACCTCAGTGTGTCCAGAGAAATTGATAGAGAAGACACGGCTCTGTTGGGATGTTGGGAGACCCTCACCCTCCTGCAGCAGCAACTGGAGTCTGAGTGGGGTACTGGAGATCGTACTAGATATACATATTTAGGCCACTTACTTAAGTCTTGCTGGAGGAGAGGATTCAGTTCTGGGTGAGAACACATAAATACAGGCTTCAACACGGGTTTGATTCACTCTAGGCCTCAGAGATATATTCTGTATAGTCAATGAATCTAGAAATGATTAATCTCTCTCAAACCAGGACTCAGTTGCCTAAAAGCAGGTGTCTAATGCTATTTTAGGTGTTGTGGAGTATCCCGGTTGGCATCCTGTTCTGCACCAAAAAGGACACGGGCTTCCTCTATCTTGCGTCATGTCTGCCAGCCCTGTGCAGATGTCTCATCTGCCCTGGAGTATCAAATGGCAGGAGTAGCCAACATTAAGGGAACTGAAGACCATCCATGCTGGTAGGGCGTCTGAATCACCCTCCAGGCTCCCTTGACTGCATCAATCAGATCTCTGCTGATTATAGTAGGAAACAAGATACTAAAGGTTAAGAGAAGATATATGCCTGACTCTCCAAAATAAAGCTATATATCATGGGCAAAATCACAAGAGTTGGGACACTGAAATCCCCTTTTTATCCACAGTTACATGATTTATAGGTGCAACTCTCTCTATGCCACTCTTACCTCCCAAAATGGCAGTCCAGCTTACAGGCTGATGGTTATTTTTAAGTCAGTTTTTCACAGTCCCTCCTGTTGTAACTGAACCCCCAGTATATAAAGAGGGCTTAAGCCATCCCTTATTACCTAGAGAAGGGTGCCATAGCATGCATTCAACCGGGCCATCAGCAACAAAGTATGACATGAGGCAAGGGGTAGACTTAAACTTAGGTCCTCCCCTTCCAAGGTGAAATAGATGGAGAAAACATCTTTTGGGATGCACCAAGGTCTTTTGCTTGGACAACAGCACTTGGCTTTGACTAATTGTAACTATGCCCAGCAGCTGACAAGATGGAGATTTTTACCCTGGAAACAGAGCTACAGGGTAGATTTTGCCAGAGCCAAGTAGCAGTTTAGGGTAGAATTCACAAGATACACATTTTGGACTTAGCTGCCCAAGTGAGGCTTACAATTGCGATTTGTGATTTAGACTTTTTTCTGTCTGTGTCAACCCTTGGGAGAAGTAACAGGGAAAATGGGATGTAAAGTATGTCCTCTCAGACCTCTCAATCATTAAGTTGAAAAAGGATTCTCTTCCCAATGGGAAAACATTCTCTTTCCTCCAATTTCTCTTCTTGGGGATGATATATGAGCAAACTTAGAAAGATTGAAGAGCTACAGTATGATGAATATCATTGTTTTTAATTCTGACTACTAACTAGAAACTGTACTTGCCATCCATGTAATAGTCCAACCATCATGTAGCACAATTTCACAAAAGTCTCAGAAAATCGGGTTGCAATTGCTTGTAGAAGGCTGTTCTTCCAGCCCAAGTCAGGAGCAACTATACCTAAACCATTCCTAGCAGATGTTTGGTTGCTCTTCAAGAGCCCCAAGGAGATTGAGTCTACATTTTACTGAGATCTGGGATGAGCAGTAGATTGCAGATGCAGGTCCAAGGGTAAGAGGAGGCTTGCACAGGTGGTTTCTTTTGTACAGCCTCTGGTTTAAGCTCCAAGTCAGAAGATCACTCAGCTGTAGCACAGCCATTAGGGACATTCCAAATCCCATTAAATCCAATAAGATTAAATTGAAAAATATATACTTTGCTGAATGACAACTGTAAATGTGTTTGAGTGTGATCTGGGATTACTTGTCACCTTATGGTATCACTTGATGCCTTGCTAGACTGAGACTTACAGGGCAAGAAGTCACTCCAACCCCTTCTGAGCCAACAATTTTCACAGGGAACAATGAGTGTTGAGTTTCTTCTGAGTTAAACTGTGCTTCTTAGTGAGATTACAGGGAAAATGCTTATTTAAAGAGAATTAATAGCATAGGTAGACAAATAAACTACTCTAGTCCCCCTCCCCCCTCCCCCGCCCCGTGCCCCCTCTGTATTTCAAAACTATTTCTAAACAGGAAAGTTGATATGTCCCCCACTGGTGCATACATCCATGCTGACAGAGGACCACATGGAAGGAAACTCCACTTCGGCATGTTGTTTTTTTGCAAGCTGCATCAGTCTGAAGACCAGACAAGAATGTACTCGCTCTGTAAACCTGGAATGAGATACTGCAAAGGGAGCTATATCCAGCAAAGTTTTATAGACTCAGAATTATCTCCAGCATCTGTGCAGGAAACATGAGAAAGGACATTCTCTCTCTGTGGTTTACTGTGTTGTTAATGAGGGTTAGGTTGCCTCCGCTCCCTCTTGTCAGCTCCCCCATGCACACTCAAGCTATTCCATCATTTCACCCCCCTCCCCGCTCCCCCCCCCCCCCCCGAACTGCTAAATGCTCTTTTCTAAAGGCTACCACCTAACAGGTTGGATGTGCTGTAGCACACTTGTGAATGCAAGAAACTCATCTAAGAGCATTGTCTGTGGCATCTGATACTCTTCTCCTGTATAAAACCTTACCACTGCTTTGTATGTTCTGACTACAACAACATTTCTCTGCTGCTCGAGCAACGGGGGAATTTGGGACTAGTTACTCATTGCCTTAGTCTTTGGTGATAAAATGCATCTTCAAAAAGCAACGGTGGCATGACTCTCTCAAGGGCTGTAGCACAGGTCTTTCCAGCCAGCTGCTATCTGGGACCAGGACAGCAATAGCCAAAGTCATTTGAGTCAACTGGAAGTAACCAACTAGCATAAAATCCCCTTATAAAAACCACTTTCAATTTATTTATTTTTTTTTTTAATGTTTGAAGCAACTCAAATGTTTGTTTTTAAATGCTTGAAGCAACTCAAAAGTTGAGGCACTGAATGTGCCTCAGTTGAAGAGGACAATTTCTACCAACATACTACTTAACTCACAGTATTTTAAAGGTTTATTTCTGCACTTTTAATTTAACATCTGGCTATGCTGCTCTGAATAGGACCTGCTTCTATGCTCAGAAGCTCCTTTACTAAGGATCTTTAATTTGTTGGTTTTAAATTGTAGCTCACAAAATACCAAAATTCCTGTTTGCTACTAAGCAATACGTAATAAACAGCAGAGGAGAAACATGCATACAGCTAAGCTTGCCGTGTGCAATACTTACCTTTTTGTTTAAATTCACCGGTGAGCAATTGTGACCTATTATTTAGGAGAATGCCTTGCCAGCGTTTGCTAATCACTCCTCCTAACAGTAACAGATATCCTGGGTGGTCCACCAAGTTGTAAGTCAATCTTCAGGTTCAGCGCAAGGCAATATCCTGAAAGAAAAATGACTTGGACAGTTTGTGATCAGCAACTTGAATTACAGCCTTGGTACTCTAAACACCACACCGGCTCATTTAAGAAGCATGACCGCATGTTTGCAAAGTGAGGACCGGTTTCCCTTTTCATCACAGAAGCCAAGTTAGAAATCATAAAGCTAGCATGATAGCAGCAGCCTGCCTGATCCAGAGGAGGAAAAAACGGAAACTACTATGACAAAAATAATGATATGTATGTATAACGTTTTATATAATATATAAAATACTAATTATAACACTGGGGGGATGATTGTTTAATAAGAGAGCTTCTGTGCATGTTCCGTTGCTCCGATCTCTGAACACAAATGTGGTATTCATTTTTTTCATTGTGACTACCTGTTCTTACCAATTTATCTGAAACCTATTTAAGTAAATTTAACACTAAATAATTAACATTTAAATAGATGACTGGTTTCCCCTGTCTCCAGAAAGGTCCTTTTGATATAATTTGGGCTCTGCAGCATTGCCGAAGGTGGGACAAAAGAGAAGCAAAGGCCAGGGGCTGTCTCTCTTTGCGTCCCTGTTGGTGATACAAAGGATGAAGTCAAGACCCTGCAGACTTCCCTTGCTGCCAGAGCTGGCCTTGGCTGAGCACATGGGGTTAAGCCAAACAGTACCCAGCACATGCAGGGAGAACCTGCTCTGGTTAT
This sequence comes from Gallinago undulata, assembly GCA_026546715.1. Classification (NCBI taxonomy): domain Eukaryota; kingdom Metazoa; phylum Chordata; class Aves; order Charadriiformes; family Scolopacidae; genus Gallinago; species Gallinago undulata. Next base: position 149,354,849 of record JAOTQQ010000001.1, on the reverse strand, counting down.
TAGTCTGGAGGAGCAATGATGGGAGCTAAACAGAAAGTGTCCAGCCTTTTGGCAGGGCCAAAATAAATTAGAAAAAAGCACTCAGAAAATCCTTCCTCGGTCACCCCTCAGGAGACAAGGCAAGTTTGGGCAGGGTGACACCCGGACAAGGTTCGAGCTGGCTAACACAAACTTTGCGGTGTGTGCCAAGCAAGGAGCTGCCCAAACACAGCAGAGGGTGAAGTGAGCTTTCCTAGTCCTGGTCTCCAGCCATGCCACCCAGAGCCAGACCAGTTATTTCTGTTCTGCTGTCTTCAAGGCCTGATCAGCTCAGGCTTTGTTTCCAATGAGCCCCAAGACACTTGTGAGTCAAGCTTACAATGTCAATCACTCAATCCAAGTTCTGATCTCCTCAGACTTCCACGGGGTTGAAGGGGACAACCTGCACGGGCACCTGAGCTGGTTCCCAGAAGCTCTCCAGGAGTGGGACCACCAGCAAGCCAGGGCTCACAAGGACCTTGGTGGCGTAGCACCCACCTGCTCACCCACCTCCATATCAAGAAGTAGGCACCCTTGGTAGAGCCAGATGGCAGCTCCCACTCGCTGGAAGCAGTTTTGTGGTGAAGGAGGAAGAAAAGAAACTCATCTTCATGCACCCTTCTTTGCTGGCTTGGAGGCTACCACCCTGCCAAGAGTCTCACAGCTGACTCATATAAATCAATTCAGTGGGGTACTCACACAGCCAGGAATGAAGTCTGCCTTTTGAGGGCTTGTTCTCTACTGGGGTGATGCAGCCATCCCTTCTAAAGCCAGCTTCAGGAGCACACAGATCTAGTGTATTGACGTTGTACATGGACAGCAATGCAGATGTTGAGAAGTCACCTCTTACCCCTTTTTGTCCCATCCTTCTCCCTACCCTGCTGTGTTTCCAGGACACTCTTCTCGCTTCTTGGCTAGAAAAGTCCACTGGCAGAGTTTTACCTGAGCAAAGACTTCTTTTACAGAAATAGGAGCTTTTTTAATCTTGTCCTCTCCCTGCTTTAAAGACTTTTGAAATGCATTTTGGCCTCTGACCAAGTGCCTAATTAGTTGTTGTGGCTATTACAGCATTTCTAGTTCAAAAGGACAGTGAGTAACTCAGGCTGTCTTTACTGCTGGGGTGTTGGACCATGGAGAGAAGCAGCAACACCATCTCACCCAGGTACCTCTGCCAGGTGGCTTGAGAATTCAGGCACCAGGGGGTATTGGGAAGGGAACCGTGGTTCTCTGATGGAAAGCCATGACCAAGAACTAAACAAAACGTAACCCAAAGACAACTGAGAAGTGCCCAAGTGCACCACTTTGGCATCTACAATGTAACATGGCCTCAGCAGACCAGAGACTCTGGCCCTCCCAAGCCTACTGAATTGGCACCTAAGCAATTGCATTACTTATTTTCACCTTTCTACTGTTGGTTACTTTCTCTTATTGACTCAAGTGGTGTTGAGTTTTCCAGAGTGGGGACCATGTCTATTTGCCTGTAAAGCGCTAGCAGAGTGATCTTTCCATGGCTGGATGTCCTTTGATCCCATGCAGTTGCAGATGTCCCACCTGGACAGGGATTTCATCTCCTTCTTCAGACACAGGGAAGGAGAATAGGGAGGTGATGAATTGCAGAATTTATTGAATTACAGACTTTATTATACACCTACCGTAACGACTCTGATTCAAAGCCGCCTAGTGCAATGGGACACATTTGTGCTGGAACAGAAACACAATCCTGCTAGAATAAAGTTCACTATATGAACTAGGCCTCCTAATTCAGTTATTTCATTTCACTATGCCAGCATCCCAAATTCTAATTCAACAAAGTTCACAGCAGCAGAGATCTGGCATATCGCTCAGGCATGGGTAGCTCTCAGCATGAAGTAATGCATGCCGTGCTCAAGAGCTTATGGTTGACCTTGGTCCCCAGCAGCAAACTCCTTTGGATCTGATGTAGATTTGATGTAGTTGTCCATCACCTCTCTTTCAGTTGAATGTGGTCGGGAAAGCAGCTGTTTAATAAGCTGCAGAAGCATTTAGAGGGCTTAATAAGAGGTCTTCTTCCTGAAGGGGACCTACGGGAGAGATGGAGTGGGACTCTTTATCAGGGTGTGTAGCAATAGGATGAGTGGTAATGGTTTTAAATTGAAACAGGGGAGATTTAGATTAGATATTAGGAAGAAATACTTTAGTGTGAAGATGGTGAGACACTGGAACAGGTTGCCCAGAGAAACTGTGGCTGCCCCATCCCTGGAAGTGATCAAGGCCAGGCCGGATGGGGCTTGGAGCAACCTGCTCTAGAGGTGTCCCTGCCCATGCCTGGGGGGTTGGAACTCCACGATCTTTAAGGTCCCTTCCAACTCAAACGATTCTATGATTCTATGATATTTAAGATTATTTCTTATTTTAAAAGAGCCTGAGAGCATTTATTTCTATCAAAGGCTGCAACTCTTCATAAGTAGTTGTTATTCTTGTATCCTGGAGCTACCCAGCCTCCCTCAGCAATTCTTCCTAAATTCCTTTGGCTTTACTGTAAAGAAGGATCCTGAAAGTGTGAGGAATAACCTGTTCCCTTGCCCTAATGCACTTAAGATGTATCACCCTCCTGGAGCAGCCCCATTATCTCATTCAACACTCCTGACTACACGTAACACTGAAGAGAAATTAAGTTTAGGTCGAAATATGAATATCCATATGTGTGTACATGAACTCTACGTGCATACTCACGTACACCCATTTCTGTAAAAAAACACCTCACAAAGCCTTTGACATACACCTATTTAAAAACACACAGTGAGCTTTCTGAACTCAGGTGAAGATGTCTCACTCCAAGCACCCCCAAACTCATCTGGATCTTTAACTCTGCAGCATGTTTAATGCCTGCAGCACCGGGAGTTACGGCTGAAGCTGGACACTGCTCGTGGCCAGGCACTGTCAGGCCAGCGCTCCCCTGATTCTGCTCCCCACACCTCCGAGGAAAGCGGAAATAATACCCTGGCATGGTCCTTCCCCAGGAAACTGAAACCTGAAGTCAGGAGCACACGTTACAGCCCTGCCGTTGCCTCTACTACTGATCTGTCGGGATGGTGCCAGAGCGTCACCTCTGGTATCTGTCACGGTGTCAGAGGTGTTAACATCCAGTTACAGGGAAAAAATGAGCTCTGCAACCAAGGGAAAAAAGGATGCTGCCTTTCGGTAAGATGGGAGGTTTTTTTATTCTGGAGAGAGAAGGGGAGGATGGGGGATTGGCAAGTATGAAATAAATAAAATTACTGTGAGATGCATTTCCATTAAATTGAAAACAAGGGCTTCTTTTAATGTGTAGCTATTCTTCCAAGGTACAAGGGACATTACACACGGAAAGATTTTGCTAAGGTATGACAGTGGGGAAATTAAACCTCCTGAAGTTTCAGAAACACACTTTACCTTTCTCTATTTTTATTCTGTTCATTTTACACATCCACCGGCACAGGGTGTTATGCTTGTGGTTTCCAGTGTCCACGGCGAGCTGTTACATGAGTTAAAAGGGCTGATGCAGAGAAAAGCACCAGACATTGCCCTCTGCACATCAGTGTTTAGGATCCCCCTGCCTCTGTGGGGATTAGGTTACTGGTGAGCAAGAAGGCCTTCATGGTCAAAAATACCCCGGGGACAGTCCACTTTCCAATTTTCCATAATAAGCAGCAACAAAAGAAAATGTGCCATGTGTCCCCACAGACATAGCTGCTCTCCTCACTCCCTCGCACAGGTTTGGGGTGTCTCTACCCTGGTGAGCTGCGGTTCCTTCCCTCACCCCAGGAGGCACTGGGAGATGACCTGTCTCCAGACGTGCTCCCGTGTGCCACCCAAAGGTGACAGAGGCTGTGCTGGGCCTTTGCAGCTACAGCAATGAGACAGTGAGGTGCCACCTGCAGGGCCAGGTTGCTCCCTCCGGCTCCTGCCACCCCACAGAGAGATGATGCAGGAAACAGAGTGGGCAGGAAACCAACTCTACAGGGGCAGAACGGGATAATTTTCTCTAGTATTTTAGCCCATTCAGTTCCCTGAATGCAGCAAGACTTTCTACGGGAGCTTTGTAAAGCAACCCACTGAACAAATACAGGAGAGAGCAGGAGGGGAGCTTGGCAGGCACCGATGGAGGAAGGAGCCAAGTTGAAGGGAGTAAAACTTCACATGTCCACCTTTGCGTGGGACGTTGACTTCTTGTCTCATAGAAGGGGCTGAACAACATGCTTGTGGCTTCTGGCAGCCAAAAAAAAAAATGGTAAGAAGATAAACCTTCAAGGAATTACTTCAGCAGCTGGAAGTCCAGCCCTGCTCATGGACTCTCTCACTGCCTGGTCCCCAGGAGGGTGCAGGCAGAGCATCCTTCCTCTCCAGTGACCAAAACAAAGAGAAAACCAGCCACTACCTCTTTCCCCCAGCTCACCCTGGAGGCCTCTAGGCAAACTGGGCTGCCTCCTGTGACCAAGAGGTTTGTCACCTCTTCTGATTCACCACTGATGGCACTTTGGGCTGCTGAGGACAAGGTGGTTGTGCTCACTTGTCTGGAAAAGGAGAGTCTACCCAGGGAATGAGAGTTGTGGGTACGATCCAGTTGGGCTTTTGTGGTTACTTCTCTGCTGCCTGGGGGGCACCCAGGCATTGCCAAAAGCATGAGGTGACCTCCATCATGGTTATCGTCTCCACCACTGTTCCCAGCACTCCTTTCCTTGCCCTTCCTGCAGGCAATTTCTTTATCATATCATAGGCATCATTTCAAAGCCTACCACTCTGCCAGGCCAGGCAGCCTGCAATTACTGTTTGGGACACGGTGACAGTAGGGTGGGAGGTTCCTCCACAGCTAGACTTTGCAAGCAGTTAGAGAAGCGGGCCCTGAGAAGAGCTTTGTGCTACATCTAGATCACTCCTGTCTCAGATATGGCTTCAGACACAGTCTCGTACCAGCAGCCCAAACTCCCTGACCTGCCTACTTCTTGCTGAGGGAGCTGCTTCATGCAGCATGCCTACAAATGCTATGTATATCAAGCATGGCCTCAGGACCATATCTAAAAGAATCATGGTCCTGGGGAAAAACTGATGTTGCAGCATCTGACTGCTGAAAGCGAGGAGGACATTGCTGCTGGTACATGCAGCCCTACCTAGAAGCAGGCATTTTCCAAGATTACTCATAAGCCCTCATCTCTGTGATATTTGCCATGCACATCCTGCCTAAAGCCACACCAGATGCCTTTCCCTTGCAAAAAGACTTGTTTAATTATATATTGCTGACTGATTTGATCCCAAAGGACTGGGATGTCAGGGAGATACTCAATACATGTTTCTGTCCCATGGATGTGCTCAGTCATAGGATCACACAATCATAGAATGGTTAGAGTTGGAAGGGACCTTAAAGATCATCTAGTTCCAACCCCCCTGCCACGGACAGGGACACCTCCCACTGGACCAGGTTACTCAAAGCCTCATCAGTCAAGTTCATTATCCTATTTGTCCTTATTACCCTAAGCACTGTTGGCCACACACCTGCAGCATCATAGGGTTCAACCTGGGCTTCAAATCCTACTCCACAACTGAACAGAACAGCTCAAGCTGAGCTCCATGCTGCAACGCTTTACTGGTTTGATGCTACCGACCTAGGAGTGTTGTTAATGGGCTTATCTGAAATGAGGGCACTACAAACATACCTCAGGCTGTTTCCACAGCACTGCTGCTCTTTCCTTTCTGACAGGTATTTTGATGGGGATTTCTGCTGTCAGGGGAATATTTGGAGAAGACTTTTCCGAAGGGAGCAGCTGACCATCAAGGGATCCAGCTGCCCTCAAAGATGTCATGTGAGATTTTTCACAGGATGCCAGAGAGGGCACTGAAATCAGCAAGATCACAGGTTTTCCAGGCATGGATTCCCTGTCATCCTACCTGTAACTATTAACACAAGCATTACTTCACAGTCAACAAACTACCCACTCCCCTTGTAGAGATGTAGCATGAGGCTCCTGCAACATTTAATACTATTTAAGCTCCCAAAATAGGGCTTTAATGAGGCTGAAATGCTGAGTTTGTGCTAGACCTTCCAGAGAGAAAGTTCATTTCAGCCTGCAGGCCTAATATTAACTTGAAAACAACTCTGGTATAAATAACAATAATAATTTTTAAAAGTGTTGTTTTACATGTGCATAAGCATATCTGCATAATTTTGTGGGTATTCTCATGTGCTGGTATTTGCAAATGCACCCCATTAAGTTTCTGGCCAAAGATTGAATGATATAAATATAAGCATGAGAAGAGCTGTTTTTTTTTTTTTCTGCTATATTTTATTGTCTGCAATAAGCATAACATTAGCACTGCAAATGAGGAACAGGAAGCTCCTGGACTATGAACATAGCCCACTGATGTATACGTATTGCAAGTCTCCAGTCCAAGTCTCCATCCGTCCCCACAGTGAACTGGACAGAAAGTATTACCGACGGTCCCTGTGGTTCCTTGAGGCTCAAGGTGCTCTAACCAGTCCTAGTGGCTTGGAAAATCCTTTTATCAATTGCACGGTGTGTGCAAGTAGAAAACAAGCAATTAGTTTCAAAAGAAGATACGTGGTTGGTTGCACACTTCCCCTAGGCAGAGGGTGAGAGGACAAACATCTGACGCTAACGATATTCTTTTAATATGGGTATAAGCTTACTGGGACTGAGAGGGACAAAGGGGCTAAACAGATTACCTGATGTGTTTGTACTGGCAGAGCCTCTTCCCTCTCCTATTTAGAGCTGTGTCAACACAAACACAATGATTGCTGCCATAATGTAGTCTTAAAAGTTCTCAACAGCTACCACAGCAAATGCCATACAGGCACTGTCAGGGACAGGACTAGACGACACAGCTGGCTTCCCATTCTCTAATTTCTGTGGTCCTAAGGAAATGCCCTACCACCTGCAAGATACTTAACTGCAGTGATATCAAAGCAACCACTAAGATACATTTTTGTTGCATCTCCTTTCATGGGATCCCACTAACATACACTGAAAGAAAGATTTTAAGAATTTTGATAGATTGATGCATTAATGCAAACTTGATGCAAAACCATTGTTTTCTTCCAACTCTTTATTTGTCAAATCAACTGACCGATCTCCCTCTTTGTTGATACAAATTCATGCCTGACTTCTGGTTTAGACAGGGTACAGACCACGTGAGGGCCTATAATCTCAGCCCAGCACTTAGACAAGACCAAGAGCTCAAAGTGAACCAAGCATCCAACAGAATGACAAGTTAATAAACACAGTTGGCCACCTAAGACTGATCTGGCCACAGTACAAGACTTGGCTAAATCTGATCGTGATCCAAACTGAGGGCTGATAGATCTGGAAGTGATAGATCTGGAAGTGATTAATTTTCTTAAAGGTCAAAATGCTAAACTCACTGCCCAGAAACCCTTCAGTCATTCCCTTTGGAAAATGGAAAAAAAAAAAGCCAACCCACAAAACCAAAAAAAAAAACAAACAACCAACCCACAGGGAGCAAAGATTCCCTTTGGAGCACATAAAACTGCTGCTTTCAGTCTTTCCAATTAAACCACAAAACAAATAGCACCATAAATTTCACCTTGCAGATGATCTTTCCCCAGGTCCCCTTTTCATCGCCCCTTTCATTAGCTCTGCCCCCGTCCATCACGCTATGAAGCACAAGGCCAAAACCTCACCCTGCCCACCGGCACAAGCTGGCATAGGCGTGATGCAGTTTGCCAAGCCTGCCTCCTCCCGACTCGATCGCCAACTTGCCTTTCGACTCCAGGGATGTGACACATCAGGGATGTGCCTGATGTCATTGCTCAGACATCCTCAGTCTAATTTGCTGCCATTGGCAAAGACCTACAAATTCCCCATGGAAACGAGTCCTCCGGCTTCTGAGTGTAATGTTACTATCCTTATCATTTTCCCAGAAGGATAAAGGATAAAGTGCAATGATGGTTTTTTTGGTCGTTGTTTTTCATCTAATAGGATTAACCACAGAACAGACATGTGAAAGACCAATCTTCAAAGTAAACAATTGGGTTTTCCTGGCTGAAGTAGCCAGGTGACCAAGGCAAGGCTGCATGTCCCAAAGTTCAAAGGTTAAAACTGAGATGACCAGTCTCACATAAATAAAAGTCATGTGATGCTACAGAATCTTTGAAGTACTCACTGTGGATAAAGTCCTGTGCCTCATCTTTCTTCTAAACATATTCGTGTCATATAATCTACTGATTGACAAGTGCTGGGGAAAAGAAGTGCCAAACACGTCTGGACCTAAAGCCCATCATGTGGACTCCAGTAATTTGTTGCCCTTACAGCATCTCATGGAAGATTTTCCATTTGGCACCAAATAAGTCCTTGTAAAAGGAAGACAGATTTTGTGACATGCAACCCATAACTTCAAGTAGACGTCAGGATACCTGACATGGCTAACTTTACATAGCAAGAAGCTCAGAGAAGAAATAGGTCAGGACACATTTAATGGTGTATCAGATAAGCTTTTATGAGGCTCAGCTTTATGTAAAATATGGATTTTAAATGAGCCACATGTACAATCTCAGTGTTACTATCTGTCTGCACCATTCCCAAATCTTCTCTCCCAGCCTATTAAAGTCTTTGCAATGGCTCTAAGAGCCATTCCTGAACAATTTTATAACAACAGCTTTGTTCCATTAATTTCAGCTGAGTCCCAGCTGACTGACCCCAGCATGAGGAAAGAAACCCCAGCATAGTTACAGCAGGTCTTTCAGCCTTATTCAAAAAACGTTCTTAGTTTGATCGCCATATGATATTCAAACTTCTATGCATGACTTCTGTAAATTTTCCAACTAAAACTACAGAGCACAAATGTCCGGATCACTGACGCCATACTTAACCATTGCTATTCGGGTAGCTATAAAAGATGGGAAGCACACTTGTAAGAACTGAGGTAACAGTACAGCTGATGAGGATTGGAAGTTCCTGAACAACATTGGTTTTGGCTGGCCTTTCCTTGGAAGGGAGACTGTGGAAAAGAAAGGAGGGCGAATGTAGGCCACTTGAGGCAGCAAAAATATAGTACACAGAAAGTGAGGAGATTCTGCTCAGTTGAGAGAGCATGGATACAAGGACCCAGGAATAGGGTAAGGAGATGAGTCACTTGGGCCACAGCAATCCTAAGCACAAATACAGGCTGGACGGAGAATGGCTGGAGAGCAGCCCTGAGTAGGACTTGTGAGAGTTGGTAGATGAGAAGCTCAACATGAGGTGGCAATGTGCACTCACGGACCAGAGAGCCAACCGCATCCTGGGCTGCATCAAAAGAAGCATGTCTAGCAGGTTGAGGGAGGTGACTCTGTCTTTCTACTCTACTCTCGTGAGACCACACCTGCAGTACTGCATCCAGCTCTGGAGTCCTCAGCACAGGAAGGACATGGACCTGTTGGAATGGGTCCAGAGGAGGGCCACGAAAATTATCAGATGGCTGGAGCATCTCTCCTATGGGGACAGGCTGAGAGAGCTGGGGTTCAGCCTGGAGAAGAGAAGGCTCCGGGGAGACCTTATAGTGGCCTTCCAGTCCCTAAAGGGGACCTACAGGAGAGATGGGGAGGAACTCTTTATCAGGGAGTGGAGCGATAGGACGAGGCGTAATGGTTTTAAACTGAAAGAGGAGAGACTTAAATTAGACGTTCGGAAGAAATTTTTTACTGTGAGGGTGGTGAGACACTGGACCAGGTTGCCCAGAGAAGCTGTGGGTGCCCCATCCCTGGAAGTGTTCAAGGCCAGGCTGGATGGGGCTTTGAGAAACCTGCTCTAGTGGGAGGTGTCCCTGCCCATGGCAGTGGGGTTGGAACTCTATGATCTTTAAGGTCCCTTCCAACCCAAACCATTCTATGATTCTATGAAAAGCTTTTCAGATCATGATGCAGCCAGAATGCAGGAGGACTATAAGGCAGGACATTGTCTCTCTACATGATTTCTATAGAGTTGATTTCTCCTGTGCTCAGAGCAGATCTTGTAAAGATACGTCAAAGATACTTGACTCCAAGACAAATGTCATCTCTCCAGATATGCTCAGATTGGTTTTAGATATGACAATGAATGCAAGACTTCAAGAATGCTCACCGACTTGGACTACCAAGTGCAGCAAGATGTTAACTCCTGAAAGCACTGATGCATGGAGCACACTGAGATGAATTCACTAGTTTGCTGAAAATTGACCATAGGTATGCGTGACACCAAAGGGTTTAAAGTAGCTGGCAATAGCCACAGAAGCATTCCTCCACCTAAGATTCATCCAGCAGAGTTAGGTCATGTCTGAACTGTCCTTTGGACACACTGTGAGCTAGAAGACATCTCTGAACAGTTCCAGTACTTTTAAAAATTCTTCCTGGGGCCATCCATAGCCACATCAGTCAGTTTTCAGACGTTTAGAGACTTGTTTCCTTGCTTGTTAACCCTTTTAGTGTGTATGTATGAGTATGGATACTTATATTCGAAAGTATATAGCTGGTAGCAAACTGGATCCTGTTACTTATGTACATTCATGACAATGTGTAAGTTAAAAGAGGAAAATAAGGAGAAGGTAATAATTAGACCTTTCAATTTAACTTGAGTTCCTAGGCACTCTTAAAGCAAACATACACTCCCTGTGCACTGAAATCTACTTAAAGATGAACAGTTACCAGAATGGAATTGCTAAATTGTGTCAAGCCAAATCATTTGTCTTCCTACTCCATTGTAGCAGATTTCGTGAAGAGCAGGGGATGTTGACTTCAGTGAATTTTGCCACTGCTTCTTTCTATCAGGCTAGAGAATCATAGTATAAATTACACTCCCAACAGCACACGTGCAAAGCCAGAAAACACTTTTCAGCAATGCGAGTGATATTCTATCCAAACAGAAGAATAAATCAAAGAGAGTTCCACACGCTCCTTTCTGGAACTCACTATGTTTAGAAATATCTTGGATTACAGAGTAGATAATGCACTTCTTAAATGTACAGGTGATGTGAAGCTGAGAGGGATTGCTGGGATGCTTTGGAGAACCGGGTTAGAAGGCAAACCTGCATAAATGTAAGAAATGAACCTGGAGGAATGATAACTTGATAACTGGGGAAGGTACAACAGGCATCTGCAGAGCTTCAGGGTTACTCTGCAGTTGCCACTGCTCTGACAACTTCTGGATAAACAAAGGGCTTCACTTTCAAATTTGCATGAATCTATGTGAGTTAAAGGTAAAAAGAGGAGCAATGCAATTTTCTGCCATCTTAGAATGAATCAATTTATTAATGGAAGTGAAAATTGTGTAGGAGGTTGCAACAAGATGGAAAAGTTCCCATATTTAGGGGCTGTAACATGGTGTTTATAATTATAAATAGCAATAAAGTCCAGATAAGTAACTCACTTGGGTGACTGATGACATGACTGCAGAGGGTATCAGTTTTTTGGACTGAGAATTAAATGTTAAGGTGTCTCAGTCCTAACAATGTTCACAATAAAGGTAATCCGAGCAGCAGCGATAACGTTCTTTACCCTAACCACGCTAATCTCCTGAAGAAGCAACAGATAGAACCAGAGTGACATTTCAGAGTGGAAACATACATGGCATGGAGTTCAGCATTCAAAGATTGTACGAACACGCCAAAACTATTAATTCTTCCCTTGCAGCAGTGGAAGCAGAAAAGTTTGTTCCACTGGCTCCTGGCCAGGTCAGTTCCCCGTCAGCCAAGGGGAGAGAATATCCAGAGCCACCTCCTACCTCCCCTCCAGTCCCGGCACACGAATGAATCATAGCAGCTGCCACTGGAAAACAAAACCCTTGCATTTATCAAGAACAATGCGGGAATACAAAATCCCTAGAAATGTAGAGCATCCAAAAGTCACCATCCAGAAGCACGCATTATGACAACACCTTCCTTAATTAAAGGACCTTCCACTTAGCACCACAATTACAAAGCCAGAACTGCTGCCAGAGAGTCTCATGCAGCTCAAAAGGGAAACTTTTTATGCGTTGCACATTTGTTATCAGAGGTTATCTGTGCTCCCAGAGTTCATGACCAATGTAATGCTATAAAAGGCACCAGTTCTCTGTATGTGTCATAGTTACACAAAAATTGGTATCTAACAAATACACAGTGGAGTAAGTGTGTTACTGATATATTACAGTCCGACTAGGCTAATTAATGATGGGCAAGCACAACAAGAAAGCTGAGATCACAGGAAAAACTTAGAATAATAAAATGATATTGTTATCAATGTCAAATGAATGAATTGCCTAATAAATACATTTTATGAGACTGAATTACCACTGATAGAAATGGTTTCAATTTTGTTTGAGTAATTCACCTTCTGACTAGCCTAAGATCCCCAAGGAAGTTACGGCCAAGACAGTTTCTCACCTTGTTGGTGGTTGATGTCTGTATCTGCAGAATGCGAGCATCTGGCTTGCTCCTTCACCCTTCCCAGAGAAAGTCGTCCAACATAAACTGCCAAGTTCTCCAGCTCATTGTAAAGACACAGGGATTTACACACACCATGCTAAAATCCCAAATTTTCCTGCACGTTACAGTGGTTCTGCTTATGACCTGCCCATTGCTTCCTCTTTGATAAAGGACCTCAAAATCTTTTCAGACCCTCAAGGATTATGATACAACAGTTAAAAATTAGTCACTGTTATGGATATCACTACTTTTTAACTCAGGAAACTATACTGTCTAATCAAATAATAGCTTGCTGATCACTTCCAGGAATTAGGAAAAGTGCTTTTCATACTTGTGCACACAGCATATGCATGTGTTGCTGTGTATCCACATCCTCAGGAAAAGCAAAAAAATGAAGGATCTTGGTCAAAAGTCAAGTTTCTAATTTAGACTGAGAATTGAACTTTAAAAAAAAAAAGTCTGTCTCCAGCCTAAATAAAAAAAAATATTTTGATGGTCTTTTATAAAAAAGTTTAAGACAAGAAAAAAACCCTATCTGTTTCAGTTCCCCATGCCCTTTAGCCTTTAGTTATTTTACACTGAAATACAAGAAAAATACACACTACTTTGTATTTTTGTAGTTATTTTTATACATTTTTCTAAACAAATCTGTTCTGGCACAAGATTAGTGGGAAAGGTCATGTCTGTTGTTCCTATTGCATATAAATCTAAGTCTCTGGTATGAAAAGCTGTATTTATAATCCAAGGGAAAGAACAGGGATTGTCTGATGTGCTACTGAAAGTTAACAGGTCCCAAGTTTAGAGTGGGGATAATGTCGTTCTTTGATTAACAGCCACTCTTTCTTCCCACCCAGCTGTCTTTGGCATATAAAATCTGTCAGAGGTGCTTACAGTAGTGAATAGGTTATTATAACACGCAACATATATTCTCATTGAGAAGTGTCAAACCACATACCTTTCATAATCTTCATATTTGATGACAGATTTAGATTAGTATGCACCATATATTGTTTTCAGAATAAACTTCTATTTTCAGGAGTGATGTAAGGTTAAAGTTATAAAGTGATGCCATGCATCAAAGAAACCACGCTTTCTTAGATGTTTAATGAGAGATATTCATTCAGAAGTTCAGAAATGACTTATAATCAAAGGTAGGAGCTTAAACTTAGACTCTAAATTAATATTTATGCATGTAAAGGAAAGCAATATGATTTTCAATGACTTCTGTCAGTGAATACTTCTAGATTGCAAAAGAGTTACTCAGCACACTTGAAAATCAACCAGAATCTACTTAAATGTAGACCTAAAACCACAAAAGCCTAATTTTGAGTATCTAGATGTGAGAGTTAACTTATATTGCAAAATTAAAAAAAATTCCTTCACATTTAAATAATCAGATTTCATTACATATGCAGAAATTAATAATAACAGAATTTATCCACCACAAACTATACACCCATGAATTGGAATCTAGTGTGTGTGTGTGTATATATATATATAGTTATAGTTATATCTAAAGTTCCTAGTCTTTGACATATTAGCAATATTTGGGCCACTGTAAAAGATCCTTATCTTCCAGAAGGAAAGTTATTGCAGTAAAAGCGTGCCAAAAATAGACTGATCTGACCCGACTCCCATGGACCAGAGGATTAAAGAACTACAGAGTATCTCCTTCCTCCACAAATTCAGACATTCATTTGCATTGCTTAAGACTCTACCAGGTATCAGCCAGCTTACCTCAAACACTGTGCTTATGCAGAGAAGTTTTCAGTATTGAAAGGAGATATGAGCTAAGAAAATGAACAGAGAAAATAGGAAGTAAACTGGTAGCAGCTTTCCATATGCAGAAAGCATAAGGAAAATTTTTTCCAGTGGGAGGTGTACATTGAATGGATTAATGTTCCTGAAATAATGCTCTGAAAACAGTATGTGAATAAAGCAGGAGAAATATAGCAGGTGAAATACAGCAGTTGGACTGGAGCAGGAGGAAAAATTTTTAAAAAGAGAGAATGCAAAAATCAGACCATGAAAGAAGCAAAAAAACACCAAAAAGATAAACTATACCAGAGCACATAAGCATCCTTTAAGTACAGGGAAGAAAGCAATGAAGAAGAAAACCTAGAAAATTAATTCCTGAGGTTGAGGTTGTAACTGCTTTGGGAAAACAAAACTTCTCAGTCCCCTTTTGCTAAGTATCTCATTTATAAAGGCTTAATTGGTGTTAAGTATTAATTAGAATAGTGTCGTCTCCACTCAAGACAAACTAATCTGGTATTACTCTGAAGCATTTTTTTTCCCCCTAGTCTGCTGGATATCCTGAATGTGAGCTATGGCTCAAGGAGCTGCTACCTCAACACCATCTGCAGTTCAGCTGCCAGTGAAAGTCGTACAACTCACGCAGGCTGTGCTGGTGCCTTTCACTCAGCTTTGTGCTTCCCAGTCAAGGTAGAAGTTTAGACAATGCTTAGAGATATGGTTTAGTGATGGCTTTTGTCAGAGTTAAGTTGATGGTTGGACTAGATGATCTAAAAGGTTCCTTCCAACCTAGACAATTCTATGATTCTATCTGAAAGGTCCCTTCCATCCTAGGTAATTCTATGATGGTGAGTAAGTCTTATGAGGAGAGGCTGAGGGAGCTGGGGTTGTAGGAGAAAAAGAGGCTGAGGGGAGACCTTATTGCTCTCTACATCTCCCTGAAAGGAGGCTGTAGAGAGGCGGGGACTGGTCTCTTCTCCCAAGTCACAGGCGATAGGAAAGTGGAAATGGCCTCAAGTTGTGCCATGGGAGGTTCAGATTGGATATTGGGAAAAATGTTTACACTGAAATGGTTATGAAGCATTGGAATGGGCTGCCCAGGGAAGTGGTGCAGGCACCATCCCTGGAGGTATTTAAAAGACGGGTTGACATAGTGCTTAGTGACATGGTTTAGTGGTGACTTTTTTACCAGAGTTAGGTTGATGGTTGGACTAGATGATCTTAAAGGTCCCTTCCAACCTAGGCACTTCTATGATTGTATGAAATAAAGCTCACTGTCATTTTCAGCTTGATGACAGCTGAACTTCTCCACTTCTATCCTCAATGCTTACATTTTATGATAATAATGTGTGATAATAATGCCTAGGCTGGGAAATTGCCAGTGAAGCTGGCAGTCCTCAGATGGCAGGGGTGGTCACTGAAATACTCTGATAGCGGAGTTGCCCTGACAGGTCCACCTCCCAGAGGGCCACAGTGCTTGGATCCCAGCATCTGATAACATCCAGCCAGCAGTGATGGCAACACTCACTGCACAGGCCAGAGCACTTATTTTCCAGCAGGTGAACACGTGAAAAACAAAGTTCCATTTTGTGTTGGTGCCTTCAACCAGCTAAGTAATAGGGAATCCTAATTTCCATGAGTTTTATACACTGACAACAGAAGAAAACATGTTCTTAATACCTTGCCATAGACAATTTTAAGAAAACATCTGTTAACATAGCTGTGAAATACCCAATATAAACACTGCTATAGAATATTAGTGCTGTCTTCCACCAGTTAAAGGCTAGGTTTATTGCATACGCTAGGTTTTTTTATTGTACACTGAAGCATAGCCCAGGGAACAGCTGTATGTTGGTACCTAAAACACTAGCCACATAGTCTGTCTCTGTCTGTGAATGCCACATACATCCAGTGTGCCGGCAGCTGCCAGAAAAGTTACTTGATATCATTCTGGACACCCAACTCATAGTAATGATGCTATTTGTAGTCCTTGGAGTCAGCTAGAACCTGATTTTCCAAGAATTTGTCTTTATTTATTCTGAATTATCACAAGCAGCCTGCGTTTTCCACATGTGAAGGAGTAAAAACTACTTATGGGGAGTGCTGTGAACTCTCCAAACTGCCTAAATCAGACCTAATTAATTCAGCAACCACCATTGTTTAAATTCCCTCTCCAGTCGCTGTAATCATTAAGGAACATTTCTTCTCGACATGCCAACGTTTATTAAAAATAGCCCTACTGCTGCCTGGCGCCCACACGACGTGCACTTAAACGCATCAACCTGGTGACGCGGGGGCCGTCAAATCCCCGTCAGGTACGAAGCGCTGGTCCGCCCCAAGCCCCCCAGTTTCGGTTCAGGCCTAGCCCAAAGGCTGCTCCCCGCACGCCCCAACCCGATCCCCGTTCGAAATCCCGTCCTGCGCACCCCTCGCCTGCGGCCAACAAGTGCCGGGACCCGCTGAGCATCCCGCCGCCCAACCGCCACTAGCCTCGCCCTCCGCTCCGCCGTTTCCTCCCCCCACAGCCTCCCCGGGCCGACTCGTTACCTCGCCCCGCCCATCGCCTTGTTGGGGCGGGGCCTCGCAACCTGTGGACCAATCAAACGCCGCTCCAGCCGCCCGCCCGGGGAAGCCCTCTCCCAGCGGCGGGGCGGCGATTGGAGGAGGGGGGCTGTCACTCACGTGGCGTCACGGGCGCGGGATGAGCGGGCAGGCAGAGGTATGGCCGTTGTCCGTCCTCGCTCCTCCCGGGGTGGGGGTGTGGAACGCGGCTGTCCATTGATGGAGGCGGCCAGCGGTTAGAGGCCTGTCGCAGGCCGAGAGGCGGGCCGCTTTCCTCGGCCAGGCCTTCCTGTGGGCCCGGAGCCCGGGGGGACCCCTGCGGCCTGGTGGGCCCGGGCGCTCCGCGGGGTCACGGGTACTCGGGGCGGCCCCGGGCTGCTGTGGGGAGGCCGCGGGGTGATTGGTCCGGAACAACCGCCCCAGGGGGTCCGTGTGCATTTTTGTCTTTGGATATGTAAAGCCCCGCAGCCTGTAGCAGGCTGCCGTTCCCCTCTGAGGAGCCTCTAAAGCTGGGCAAAGGGAATGGGGGGTTTGTGGTGTTGGCCAGCTGAGCCCTGCCTCGTTTGCCCTGAGCAGCGCCCTGGTAGTCAAGGAGCAGCACCTGTGGCTGTTTCAGGTTTCTGCCCATCTCTGTATCCACTGGTGTGGCTGTAGCTGTCCCGCACATCCATCTGCCGTCCTTTGCCTGGCATCCTCCACCCACATCAGCCGGGCAGAGGCTGGAAAGCTTCATGAGGCCACTGACAACTTCCTCCTTCCCTGCGTGGTGCTTTTATAGGACCTCTGCCAAGGAGAGACTTTGGGATCTAGCAGTGGCCATGAAATAGTGTTTCATCCCAGGTCTAAGATATTTTTTTTTGCTTAGAGAAGCTGCAGGATGCACGTGTGCTGTCCAGCCCCCTTTCATTCAGCTGAACATCAGCTGGTCTTATGTCTCGTCCAGATGTCTGACGTGACTGGAGGCCCTCTGCCAGGCTGCAGCTGTGTTGTCTCTCTCCTGTCTGTAGGGAAAGTTCAGTCTTTCATATGCAGCTGCTGCTCCACTGAGTGGTTGCTGTTGTGTAATTTGTAAACGACTGCTGGGCTGTGTCTGCATGTCTTGTATTTCTGTGGCTTAGGCTGCTAGTTAGAGAGTTAGTGCCTTGCTTATCTTAGGATATCAGTTATACAAATAAATGAGATATGTATCTTGTGACATCTGCTAATATTTATTATTAAACACTTAATGAAAAAAGTAATTCCTATGTTTCTTTTTTTTTTTATAGTTGCATGTAAGATCTAAAACTAGTGTATTCAAATTCCTTTTTCATAACAGTCTGTTTTGGTCTTTTCCCTATGTATTCAAGCTTGTATATGGATTCTACAGCTACAGGATTAAATAGTTGCTGCCAGTATGGAGTTTTTTTAATCCTATATACTCCATATACAAACCCAAAGTAATTTGGTTGTAATAAATGTTTAGGGGCTTCCTTAATTCTTTTATTTAATAATGTCTGTGAGAGATGTGAGGTAAAAATACTTTTTCCACTATAGGAAACTGTAATTAGAAGAGTTCATATTTGCTATTTATTTTTAAGCCTTATAGAAAAGTTTTTTTTTTTCTTCTTATTGTGGAAGAATTAATATTCAACTCAGTCATGGCAGTTAGCTTTCAAATAGCTAGATATAGATATATGGAGAAGGCAAGAAGCATTTCAGTTTATGGCTTGAAGTGTCCTTTGAAGCTAGGGATGCTTCATTTTCTAATGGAGAAAATAAGGTGTGGAGTGATAAGGTGACTTGTCCATTACTGCATGGAAAGTCTTTGAGCCAGAGGTAGAGTTACTCAGTACTCTTAAAAAGAAGAAATAGAAGTGGACTTGAAATTTTGTTTTCTTTATTAATTCTCCGATTGTTTATCGTAATGTGTAGACTGGGAACATGCTTGTTTTCGTTTTTAATTATATTAATTTTTGTTTCATTTCTAGGTTAAAGTGAAAATACCTTTTGGAAACAAGTATCTTGATGCTATATTTTCTGTCCCAGAGAAGAAATCAACATATGGAGTGATTCTTACCCATGGAGCTGGAGGAGATATGAATTTCCCTCACTTAGTGTCTTTGGCAGCCCATCTTGCATCCCATGGAGTTCTGTGCCTGCGGTTTACTTGTAAAGGCCTTAACATTGCTTATAGGACTAAGGCCTTCAAAGCAGTTGTGGTAAGAAGTGACCAAATTATGCCAAAACTTAAATTCATGGATGTCATATTCTGGGCTTCTTAAATTATGACCAGAGATTAGTCAAGCAACAGTGGGAAAATTAGAAGTGATGGTTAGCTAAATGAAGCACTGTCTGTGAACAGAAACAGCAGGAACAATTGTCATATGGCCAGTAGCTGGAACAGCTGCAGGAAGTATGTGGGTTTGAGTTTAGGGAGAGAAAGAAAAGCTTGAGAAAAGGATGTGAAAAAAGCAAGGGTGCTTTTTGGGAAAACTTTCAGCTTGAAAAAATGAAAGTATTTAGGATGAAAACAAGAGATGGGTATTCTGGGAGGGCTTGGTGAGGGGAAGAGGATTAAGGGATACAGCATTAGGAGCAGTTTTGACAGGAAAGAAGCTGACCTGGGAATTGTGCTGGGTGTCTGAGGGTTGGGAGGACAAGACTTTGGGGAAAGAGTAGGGAGTTCTGGGTCACAGGAAGAGTTAAGGCAAAAGAGATTGAGAGTAACATATGGGATCCCTAGAACCTAAAGTCTTTAATTTCCAAATGAGTTTAAACTGCTAAATGTGCATGTTAAAATGTTAATAATAAGTTCTTATATACCTGGATTTTGTTAAAATGAGTAACCTTTTGTTATAACAGTTTCAGTTTAGAGTATGATCTTGTTCTGAGGTACTCAGAAAGAAGTGGAAATTCTCTCCTGATTAGCTGCTTTTACTGGGGCATAGGAAGGTAGCTTGAATGTTTTGCAGTGAGCATCAGACGGTTTTATCAGAGAACTAAGTAACTAAATCCAGTTCTTAAGGAATTAACTTATATGATGTCATTATAATTATATGTACGTTAATTTGAGGTTACACTTTGCTAGCTTTAACAGGGATCTGTTCTCCATTCTTTTTTGAAGAAGCATAATGTTGTTAATGAGTTTATGTTAATATTTTTTCTGTGTAAAGGTAATTTAAAGGCCTGTGCTATGATAGCATCTGACTAGTTACCTCCTAAAAACTGAAAAAGTTGATGCTGAGTTTTATAGGATCATAGAATCGTTTGAGTTGGAAGAGACCTTAAAGATCATGGAGTTCCACCCCCCCTGCCATGAGCAGGGACACCTCCCACTGGACCAGGTTGCTCAAAGCCCCATCCAGCCTGAATGGTTTGTCTTCACTGTCAGACATAACTGATTGTGTCAAAAACTTTTCATTGGAAATGCATGACCTCAGCCTCAGTAAAGGGCATTTTGCTAACTTCCATTGCCTTTTGATGGGCTAAAAGCTTGCATGTGGTCTGTTAGGAGAACTAAATTGATACACAGTAACACAGTTTATATTTTGGTAACTTGACAGGGCATCTGAAATTTTAGACTTGCAGAGAACTGATGTGAAATTGCTTATGCTTATTATGTTGTTACTGCAGAATGTTATGAAATCATTTGCGTGAAAAAAAAAAGCAAGATATCAACTCGTGTGTATCTCTCATGTTTAATTTGCAGTGCTGAAAGAGCTTTCCATTTTGTGTTTAGTAGCTACAAATGAAAAAAAATCCCCACCTCTGAACTGCCTTCATTCTGACTTGTAATGTTTCTCTTTATCTTATTTTCTTAGGAATACTTAAAGCTTTCCAAAGACTATAAACTTTCAGGTGTCTTCCTTGCAGGTATTGTTTTTATTACCTATAATTTTCTCTCTCATATTATTTCTAATGATAGCAGTCTGCAATTACTCCATTTTTTAAAGTCTGTCTCATTTTGGTAAGAAGTGAAAGGAACAGATGTGAAGGACAGGTTTCAGTTTGAGGTGGGCACTAAAAGCTTGCTTCTAATGTGGGAACAAGCTGAATAAACTCCCTCTAGTCCGTATGGCCTAGGGAAGGCAATTCAGCTGTCTGCTGGGAGAACCCTCCTTTACGGAGAGGGTTCTGTAGTCTTCATTAATTGATTAACAGTCCGCTTATTGCTGTGGGAAGCTAGGTGCCAAGCCCACTTGGAGATCTGCATTGGGGTGTCTCAGTGCTACCAGCCCTGTAGCTGGTGGCTGCGTGGGGTGGCTGTGCAGCTTGGCTCCCTCGCTTGA
>JAOTQQ010000001.1:149317057-149327818 GCA_026546715.1 Gallinago undulata | reverse complement strand
TTGAACACTTCCAGGGATGGGGCACCCACAGCTTCTCTGGGCAACCTGGTCCAGTGTCTCACCACCCTCACAGTAAACAATTTCTTCCTAATGTCTAAGTCTCTCCTCTTTCAGTTTAAAACCATTACGCCTCACCCTATCGCTTCACTCCCTGATAAAGAGTTCCTCCCCATCTCTCCTGTAGGTCCCCTTTAGGGACTGGAAGGCTGCTATAAGGTCTCTGCAGAGCCGTCTCTTCTCCAGGCTGAACAACCCCCAACTCTCTCAGCCTGTCCCCATAGAAGAGGTGCTCTAGCTCTCTGATCAGCCTCGTGGCCCTCCTCTGGACCCATTCCAACAGGTCCATGTCCTTCCAGTGCTGGGGATTCCAGAGCTGGATGCAGTACTGCAGGTGTGGTGTCACCAGAGCAGAGTAGAGCTCTCGTGACCATCTCCCTCAACCTGCTGGCCACACTTCTTTTGATGCAGCCCAGGATGCAGTTGGCTTTCTGGGTTGCCAGTGCACATTGCCGGCTCATGCTGAGCTTCTCATCCACCCACACCCCCAAGTCCTTCTCCTCACAGCTGCTCTCCAGCCATTCTCATTAGACTGTACACCTGGTTCGAAGTACTGCACGAACTCAGCTGAGTAACTGTAAAAGCTACACAATCTGTTACTCCATACTGTGTCACTGACAGAGTAAGTAGATACTTTGCTGACAGGAGCCCCTTTGGGTGCCTCGCTGGAGTTTTGCTATCTGGGTGCTAATGCACAGATATTTTCAGCTGTGGTTCACAGGGTGCACGTCTGATGTGGAATTCTTTGATCGTTGTGGGCAACATATTCTTGCAGATTAGATCAAGATTTATTGCTTCTCTCAAAATGCC
This sequence comes from Gallinago undulata, assembly GCA_026546715.1. NCBI lineage: Eukaryota > Metazoa > Chordata > Aves > Charadriiformes > Scolopacidae > Gallinago > Gallinago undulata. The sequence goes on along the minus strand of JAOTQQ010000001.1, from coordinate 149,326,951 downwards.
AGTGTAGTCTTAAGGAGTTTGATGGGAAATAATGGCACGCAATAATTGTAAACTCACTGAAATTCTTAATTGCTGCTACTTGCTTTGCAGCTTCAAGTACCAGACTGGCCAATTTCCAGCAGCTCTGATGCCCTCAATTCTTTCTGTGGGATTTCTATTTTTGTGGTAGTAGCCATTAAAAATATACTAACCTGGAAAAGTTTGAAATAGTAACAAAAAATGTGATCTCCCATAAGATTGTTTCTTGCAAATTCTTGTCCAGACTTTGCAATATTTTTTGCCTGTCAAAGAAAATAAAAGATTTTTTTAAAAATTCTCAACAAAATGAGGATGTCAGTATTGATTCTGGAGTTAAAGAGTGTTGACAGATTAGGGTAACGTGCTTATTTTTATTTAAGCATTCTTAAAAGGCATTCTTATGAAAATACTCTTAATTTTTTAGAAGTTCAACTTAATTTCAAATTAGGAGCAGTATTACGTATTTTTTAAAAAGTGTTTTTCTTGTTTGTAGAGTTGATGACAATAATTTTTAAGTCCTTCTAATAGATTGTTTGTTTGTTTGTTTTAAAGAAATGCAGTTTTGGTTCTATTTTGTCAAGAAACATTGCTGAGTACTTCTAAAAGTGTATTTACCTCTTCATCATGCTCTTTGGCCCACTGTAGTTTTTCTAGTAGATCACTCAGGTCACTTTTAAATGGAATATAATGTTTCCATGGCTGCAGCTCGTTATAAAAATGCTCATAGTAGATGGAGTCTTGCTTTAGCACCACACTGTTTCCTGCTAGTAGATAAGGCAATCTATAGGCTGCCACTGTGCCATCAATATTAATTTGATATTTATACTGGAAAGAAAATGACCATTGGTTATTAACAAACAGAAGATCCAAGTAGCTTCGTTAGGTTATATCATTCTGAGAGCACTGGTGTTACTGACTTGCCAATATTGAGAAATGTAGGATTGGCTAGGTAAGCATCAGTGTTTAAGTAGCTTTTATTATTTAGTTTGGAATTCATCACAGTGCAGGGTACACAGAGATGCCCTCTTCATCAATTAAGTTCTCCGGGAATTCTTAGACGCTCATCCTCGGATGTGAGGGTAGATGTGCCACTTCATCCACTGATTTTCCCACTATGTTAGTTATGTTAGTAGACCTGATCGCTGAATCAGGAAAAAGAAATAAAAAGGAACTTGGAATTATATAGATTACACAAGGTTCTACAGAACCTGTAGATGTAAATCAACATTATCATCCACAGTGTAAGAGCTACAGAGCAGTTAACCCCACAGGAAGGGACGCCTACTCATGCTTGTTATTGGTGTTGTGCTGAAAAACTAAAAATCACTTCATTATCAATAATATATACAAAGTTATTTGATAACAGGAAACACTGAGAACCTAGTTCTGTGAAAAATGGCTACTGGCTTACCTTAAAAAAATCAAAAAATGAAATGTGCTTAACAATGGGGCCATAGAGGCTTTCATCATGTTTGAAAAAAAAGAAGTTTGTGAAAGCAGCATCTATGATTTCTGGGTATTTTCTGCTCAGTTTTACAAGTTCAAGCCTCTCTTTGCGGCTGTCACGTCCTCTCCAGAACGCTGTGGTATTCTTGTCTTCCCATGGTGGACCAGTATTTGCTTGAACAGACATCATATCCAGACTGACTCTGGAGGAGAAAGAAAGTGATTTAATAGGGAAGCCTACTGAAAATTTAAGTGCAATTACTTAAAAGAGTTTACAGTACCAACAGGCAAGTACCAAGGACGAAGGCAAGTCACGAGCACACCCATATATGTATTGTATCGGTATTTTTGTAGCAATAAAAATACGTAAGGCTTGTCAAGTTTACAGGCCAATGGCAAGACAGCATCAGTTCAATGACAACATGGCATGTGGAAAGTGTACCCATCAGTTGTCATGGAAAAAAGTGGCTAAAAGGGGTTATGGTTGCCAGACAGATTAAGGTGGTACAAGGTAAGGCAGTGGCTGATAATGGTGATGAGGCAGTCACAATAGTGCAAAGCAAGGGTTTTATGTAACTAGCTTAATACAACATATTTCACTTTCTTTGCTAAATTAAAGCACATAAATTAGGGAGGCAGGGAGGAGCAAACTTAGGGAAAGTCTGGATAATAAAGACAAGGGACGTCAACTGAATGTAGTGAGATGACAGTTTCAAAGTGGATAACAAAGATGTCTTAGAAGGTGGCTTTGCAGTGCTTCAAGACAGTGACAGAGCAGTTAGGAAGTTATCAGTAATCAAAGTGGGAGATGGTAGGTCCTAGGCTGAGACTTCTGGCTATGTTGGGCTTTAAAAGGTACACAAAAAAAGATTCCAGGAAAATGAGTAAAAAAGAGGCCTGGCTAGTTCTTAACATGTTCATGAGGGGAAAAACAAAGCAAACAAACAAAATACCTTCCCTCCAAGTGCTGTGTTCAGTGACTTCAACATATTTAGATTAATCTTGGTTTTTGAAAATGAAACAGTGAAATATTTTAATGTGTCATTTATGTTATACAATACATAACTTGGTTAATGGTTAAGATATTGATTATGCAGTGATTGGCTATCTCTCAGGTGCCAATGAGTAAAACAGTTAATATTAGTGTTAATACAAATATATTTTTGGAAGATCATTCACTGTGAATTTTGTGAAAATTTTATGCAACTTCTTACCGTCCCATAGTCTCCAAAACAGAGTCTGTCAAATCATATGTTGGCATGACAATGTCTTTTGACTCACTGGAGCCACACCATGAGAAGATGGGATGCAGGTTCTGTGGGGACTTCCTTTTCTCCAGAGGCCAGTCCCCCAAATTAACAAAAAATTCTACATCTGGCATTTTCACCTAAAGAGAAGCAAAGCAGGCACAACTGTGCTTTAATACAAAGCAGTACTCTTCTGCTGGCATACTGCATTTTCAAAACAACCTCACTAAGAGAAAAAATAGCAACGTCTCTAATATACTTCATGGACCTGTAATAAATTATTAAAGTTCAGAAACATGTTAGAAGTTCTGTGACAACCGAGTAAAGCCCACAAGATACTTTTTTTTTTTAAGATTTCCACACAGTCACATAAATGCTCTCTATTTTTAAGGGATAGGATCACTCCAGTTTAGAGGATTGTTTCTTGTTATACATTACCTCATTGGCCACACAATCTTTGTACCAGGCTAGCACTGGGATCTAGTAAGCAATTGTATAGTTCCAAGGTAAGTTGAACCACCTTGTTGATGATATGGAAAATTGCTGTTCGGTGGTAAATTAGTTTTCTGTCACATAGGTGAACTGATTTGCCCTGTGTCTGCATGATGACTAAATCCAACAGAAGTAACAGAAATGAACAGCCATGATGAGAAGACCCTATTTAGTCAGTGCTGGAGTTAATCATTAAGCACAACACCCTCACTTTTTTAAAAATAGTTGGTAGTATGGAACTGCATCTGAAATCACTGTTGCAGCCAAAAAAGCAAGCAAAGTACTGTTGTTGGTGAGGCAATGTTGTAACACAACAAAACAGAGGGCATAATTTTCCTGCTGTATGAAACTTTGATGCACCCTCATCTTGAGCGCTGTGTGTGGTTCTGGTATTTGCAAGTGAAGTAAGAGAAGGTACAACAAAAGGCAGCTACTATGATAGGGAAAGACCAGCTGTCTTGTGAGAAGAAGCTAAAAATGGTGGGACTCTTCAATTCAGAGAGCAGAAGGCTGAAGGAAACATATGGTTGAGTTTTACATGCCCTGCAGGCATGTCAAATATCAGTGCAGAACTGATGCTGTGCCTGTTCTTAGTTCACCCTCTTCATAATATTGTTTTTTTCAAAATATAAATCTCCACTACATCCCCCTCAGTTGCCTTTTTCACAGCAAAAGAATCCTAGTCAAATTAGCTTGACTGCATGCTCAAACAGCCTTCCTGCTGTGTAACTCTTTTTAAGAAAGTGAAATGAGAACTGCACTGTCACAGGTTTCATGCTGAGATATCTTTTTTTCTTTTGTTTTTGCCTCCCTGTTTAATAAGTCCTAATTGGGTATTTAACTATTATAAACATCTAATGAATATAGTGTCATTTTTGAAAGTGTAGAAATAACTCCAAGATCTCTGTCCTGACTACTAACAGATAATTCGGAGATCATTATTGTATGTGTGATTAGGAAGGGTTGTCATCAACTTAGTATCTACATGAGAAAATATCTTCTCCAAAGAAAGAACAACATGAATAATTCCCAAATTAAAATATACATAAACACATAAAAATAGCTTTTAAACATATTGCTGACTCATCATATATATGCATCAAAGCATTTCTCCTCTCAGAACCCTTTATTCTTCAGATCAGAATGGCTGGTCACAGGCTAACGTTTCCAAATTCTTCTGTGACCCAAATAGGTTTCAGTAATTTTCAAATTTAATTTATCTTTATGGACAGAGAGTGGAGGGCCATGAGGATGATCAGAGGGGTGAAGCACCTCTCCTATGAAGACAGGCAGAGAGAGCTGGGGTTGTTCAGCCTGGAGAAGAAAAGGCTCTGGGGAGACCTTATAACAGCCTATCAACATATGAAGGGAACCTACAGAAGAGCCGGAGAAGGATTCTTTACGAGAAAGTGTAGCAACAGGACAAGGGGCAACGGTTTTAAATTGGAAGAAGGGAGATTTAGATTAGATACTAGAAAGAAATTCTTTACAGTGAAGGTGGTGAGGCACTGGAACAGGTTGCCCAGGGAAGTTGTGGCTGCCCCATCCCTGGACGTGTTTAAGGCCAGGCTGGATGGGGCTTTGAGCAACCTGCTCTAGTGGGAGGTGTCCCTGCCCACGGCAGGGGGGTTGGAACTCGATGAGGGGGGTTGGACCTCGATGATCTTTAAGGTCCCTTCCAACGATTCTATGATTCTAAATATCAAACTCTCTCCTAAATAGTTGAAAATATTCTTCTCTAATTTGACGACATGGGAAAGCTTTTGGCAGAGACATCCAGAAATTCTAAATATAGAGACCCAAAGCAGTACTTTTTGTTTCCAGTATACGAATAAAAGGTTTCATTGTGTACTGTCATTTCAAAGGCGGTTTGGCTACATGTTCCAATCTTCAACAACTTTAGTTACAGTGCCACCTAATGGTTATAATGGGCATTAAAAAAAGCTACGAATTCTATTTTATCTACGTCTTCAATTGCAGAATCATTCAAGAGGTTAAATCATCTTCTTCCGCCCAATAGATCTACTGTCTTTCAGTAGCACTGCCTTAATAGAAATTCCTGCAGTATCTAATGGGGGTGAAACAAATTCTGTTTTCTAGATCTGTTTCTGTCTTTGGAGGTAGCAAATCTTTTCCAACCTGCAATTTAATTCCATTATTTCTTGTCCAACACTACTGACACTGGGAACAGCTTATTTTCATATTCCATAGAACAACTTATTAGATAATTAAAGGCTACATTCATATCTTCCCTTAGACGTGGTTAGATGAAACAATCCCTGCTTAAATGAATCTTGTATGTCTAGTCATTCTCACCACTTTCCTGTGCAACGTCTATAATTGAACAATCTTTCTTGAAGCACGTGACCCAAGGGTGGACACAGGAGCACAACTGAGTCATTACTAATCCTGACTACAGTGGAAAGGTTACTTCACATTTGTTCTGTTAATGTATGTGTGTAGCTTTTTGCAACAGCATGCCCCTATTGAGTCATTAAATTTGTGATACTTTAACCTTCACATTTTTCTGCAGAAAATAACCACTCACTCCCTTTTTTTAAATAGGTGTCATAACTACATGACTTATCCAGCCTTTGTGTAGTATCCTGCCCATATCAGTTTATTTTATCAATTTTCCATACAATTTCTCTTACTTGTTAATAAATCAAGAAAAGAAAACTACGATGCTGTACCATGAGGTGCTTGCAGGATCTTTCACTTTTGTTATCTGAAAAATCAATAAGCATATTCTCTAAGTCCAACATTCAGTCAAGTTATTAAACAGAGACTGAACCTAGGACAAAACACTGAAGAATACATTTGTGACACCTTTTGCCTCTCTGGAAACATTGGTAACTATTACTTAAGTAAGTGTTTCCAAGCAGCTTGTAGTAGCTTATTCTAAGGCAAGGTTTTCCTGTCTTGTGAGAAACTTGTGAGACACCCTCAAAAGCCTGAGTGAAATTAAGATACTCGACATCCATACAGGAAGCCTTTTATCTTGTTATAGAAAAAAAGTTAAATAATTATAACTTCTTTTTATGTTAAATCCATGTTGTTTCATACCAATTACCTTATCTTTCAGCTACTTAAAAACAAAGTGTTTATCAGATTTTTAAGGATTTCTTTTTTTTTAGGTGAACAACTCCAGACTTCAATAGCTCCTCTCCTTTCTTTCCTTTTTAAAAGACAAAATGCTTTATCTTTTTACAGTCAAAAATATGTATTAACTGAGACATCTTATGTAATAATCACATATTTGTGTGTGCTGAAACTTTTTTTGTGTGTGTGAAATTTTTTTTCACAAAGTTTCCCTAGGGAAACTTTTTGTTTGTATATCAAGGGAGTTTCCCCACATGCCACTTGGGCTTCTGGTGATATTTATCAACCTTTCCTGTCTAATTTTCATAATATGGAATTTAATGGAGAATAATACGCATTCCGTATTTTTTTCAGTCATTCTGTAAAATTTTCTGTTAGATGCTGCAGGATGATTTATTTAGTCTACAGGGAACAAAAACCCATACTCTGTCCAAATCCATCAAATTCTCCTATAAAAGCTTGCTATTCAATTAATATTTGTGATACTTGATATACTAATCAGATAAGCACCCTAGAACACGCCAATTTCAAACAAGGGAAATGACCTTTCTGTTATTAATTAAAATACAAGAAGGGCTTTTGAACAGAAACAGCAACAAACATGCTGACGTATATTTGTGAAGCCCAGGCTTCTATAAATTAGGACATACAGAAAAAATGACTGTACAGATGTACTCACTTTTCTTGTCAAAGAAAGCAGGATGGCATCCATGAAAATTCTGAAGCCAACATGTTCCCCATACGTCTTTATATAAACCTGAAAATAAACAAATGTTTTACTGGTCAGGGGTTTTCATTTCAGAGAACAACTGGCACAATTTACAGCTCTTTCAATCACTTAGTAATTAATTAGGCAGATGGGTCCTATGGCTATATAGATATATGGGTCAGCTGTGCAGCTTTAGAAATCTCCTATCTCTAACTTGTCACAGAAGAGTGACCAGAGAAAAAGACAAGCTTTGCTTGCTTTTGCAGATGCTTTAGGTCTGTCTCATGGAAACAGAAACTGCTTGCCTGTTTCTGTTGTGTTCCATTGTTCTGTTTTCTTTATGAAACTCTACTGATGTTAGTACAGTTTTGTTCAAAAGAATTATAGCTCTGATCCTCAGTGGAGCTAAGTGGTATATGTGGACTGCAGAATTATGCACAACATAATTTATTGATGCATGTCAAATTGGATGATCGTGACACTCCACAGCAATATTACTCAGAGAACAGGAAACTGAATTAGCATTTAAGAGACTTGGGTCTGTGCCCAGTACTCATATTGATTCCTTGGAAAGCAATTTGGCTTTGGCAAATGGGAAGCCATTTGCCTTCGCTGTGCTTTCATTGCTTCAGTTCTAACGTGGACAAAAAGCGCTTTACAAAGTAAGAAAGACAGATACTATTAAGCTCATATGCTAACTGCAATGAGGACAGAGAGAAGCAAGCAATGAAAGTTTCTTAAAGAACACACAAGAAAGAAGCCTTTCAACTGGAAAGAGCCAACCAGCCTAGTTGTATGACTTCCCTCCAAATGCCTGTATGGACTTCAGATCAACCCATTCCGTACCTCATTATCTTTGATGGTGTAATGACACAAACTCTGTCTCTGTCCAAACCTCTGTGGAATTTCTTTTGCAATCTTATCTGGATCAACAATGGGAAAATTTGCTAGGTCTCTCTGAATCTGTGGAATGATTTGAGGGCAGTTCATCTCTTCCAGCCACGCACTGCTCTCCTCCTGAGGGCAGTCACAGTTTTCATGGTAAATAGGTCCTATCAGGAACACAATTATTATTTTAATAAGTCACGCTATTGAGCTGTTGAGATCAGAAAAGAGGGTCAGGCACTGAACATTCATTACTTAGGGCCAAGTCTTCAGCAACTCTAAGCGGACTTGTTTGAACTTTTTTATTAACTCCAAGGGAGTCACGCCTAACATCTGCTTCTGGGTGAGCCTTTTACATGCATTTGCTAGGCAACAGCTTCAAAGCATTTGTTTCTTTCTACTTTGAATAGCATGCACAGGACACCTATAATGAATCCATAATTCCCATGGGATTTGATAGTTCTGAGCAGTACTGCGGTCCCACAGAATCCTTTGTTAATCCTAGAAACCCATTCTGGAACACAGTTTATGAGAAAAACCCATGACAAGAAATCTGTGTGTAGCACTGCTTTTTACCTTTTAAAATATATGGAGACTCTGCAACGTGTTTCTCTCCAGTTTTTACTTCTATCTTCAGGTTTTTGTAACTTGCATACATCCTGTATCTCACAAGGAAGGAACCATCTTTTCTGTCTAATACTTGCACACCAACCCGAGTGAACTGTTCATCAGGAGCAGTGATCTTCACCTGGAATGCATTTTCACCTGGTGATGAAGTGAACCTATCAAGAGAATAAGTGGGAGGTCAATAAAAAAGTAAACACACAACAGCTTTCTTAGTCTGTTCCTTTTCAAGCCGACAGATTTCCAGTGACTTCTGGAAGCCACTTTATGAGCAGATCCTAATGTTCACAAGCAAGGCATGATTTTTCTAAAGAGAATTCTGCTAGGCTAACATCTCACGCTGTTAGAACTATTAGCTATCAAGAAGGCTCCACTTAGATACTCATGAACACATCTCCAAAATGACTTGGTGCACTATATGTTTCGATCTTTGCTTATATGGGATCAGAACACCTTTAAAAATCCAGCATAGCTCTTGATTAGTAGTACCTCAAGTGTAAAATGATGGGAAGGCAGAGAGCATGCAGATAAATGGATCTTGGTGGATATATCTTGATAAATCAAGGGGCAACGTTTTGAAACTGAGAGTAGTTTTAGATTGGATATAAGGAAGAATTTCTTTACAAGTGTGGTGATACACTGGAACAGGTTGCCCAGAGAAGCTGTGGATGCACTATCCCTGGAGGTCTTAAAGGTCAGCCTGGATGGGGCTTTCAACAACTTGGTCTAGTGAAAAATGTCCCTGTCCATGGCAGGTAGGTTGCACTAGATGATCTTTAAAAGACTCTTCCAACCCAAACCATTCTATGATTCTATAAAAAACCACCAGGACAAGCTTCACTTTAGCAGCTTAATAAGTCTGTTATTTTACAAGCAAAATGTATCCTGCTTACTTTGTTATTTTCCAAGTATTATTTAAGGAGGTGAAGAACAAAGTTAGACTTCTTAATCATTATGTTAGTTCATACAGGGCAGGGGCAGAGAAAGAATATTACAAAAGCCAGTGGCTTGGTAGGGAAAAAACATTATAGTGGGATCATGTCATTCAATGTGTACTTGTGACATCTTGCTAAAATTTGCCATACACCAATCACAGAAAAATCTCCATAAAACAAAATAATTTGAAAATTCATGACATCAGCACACATCACAGAGGTATTAACAAAGTTGGCATGGTCAAAATGCTGCATCTGCCAACGTTCTTCCACCTTTTTAAACACAATCCCAAATATGTAGTGAGAGCTTAGAATAAAGATAGAGGGATTGGGAGTGTATGGACTAATGGACTACAGCACAGCAGCCTGGTCACCTTTCCCAAAACTTGTCCAGACATATTAGAGAACTGCCAGTTCGACTAAACACAGGAAATAG
>JAOTQQ010000001.1:149294904-149316957 GCA_026546715.1 Gallinago undulata | reverse complement strand
CAGCAGCCTGGTCACCTTTCCCAAAACTTGTCCAGACATATTAGAGAACTGCCAGTTCGACTAAACACAGGAAATAGTTACTGGCCAAGATAAGCTGAATTGACAGTTTCCAGACTTGTGCATGTCACAGTGCATCTAATCTGGACAACCTGGAAGGAGCACTCTGAGCTCCTATCCCATTTGTATGGTCAGGGTTTCTTTCCTGTAGAAATGGAAAGCTGTGAGTGTCCTCTGAAAACTCAGTTTACCTATTTCATTCCTATGAAGTTGACTTAATGGTCTACAGAGTGCTTCCTAAATGACTCTACAGATCTTGTGCCTATATGTTTAGATGAAATACTGATGTTCCTAACAGCGAAAACAAGCAGGTCACCTGAGCAGGTATATGATAAATTAAATATAGTAGTTATTGTTAAGGTTTCTACAAAGCAGAACAAATCGTAAATTGCTGGCTGGACCAATGTGTGTGTTTTGCTGTTGAATATTTTCATTCTTTTCTTTTCTCATCTCATCCCCCTATGTGGTTATTTGATACTCCTAAAAACATTAATTAGCTTTTGCTAAGTGATACACAGAAAAAATCACGTAAGAAGCCTTCAGCATTGGTAGCTCCCTTCCTGCAGGAAAACACACAAGTAAATTGCTACCTAAAAGGTGAAAGTGATTCAGCAGGAATATGGACACACAAGGTCAGCCCTGCCGAGGATGGGGCACGCAGCCGTGCTGGCACTGCTGCCATTCAAGGCGGGGAGCTGGACAATCCAGGAATTATGACTTGGATTCAGGGCCTGCAAATATTTAAGCAGCTGCCCACCGTGGGGAAAGCTGCGCAGCCAGGAGGGGGTGGTGATGCCTGGGGAAGGGCGGTAGAAAGCCCCGCCGCTCCGCGCTTAACTCCCTCCACTCTCCTGAACGGGAGCGGGGAGTCAGCCTGACTTTTTAACCTTTTTATTATTATTATTTTTTCCTACCCATAACCGGCGTCTCCCCAGAAAGCAGCCGCCGCCGCCGCGCTTACCTCTGCCCTTCGGCGTCCACGGCCTGCACGTAGAAATAGCGGGCGGGGAGAGCAGCCTCCGCCCGCAGCCCGGGCCCCCATACCGCGCTGCGCTCGGGGCTCGGCCGCCCGCCCCCGCCCGCGGCGGCCCCCGCTGCCACGACTCCCAGGGCGACGCAGAGCGGCCACAGGCCACGCATTTACAGCGCTTCCCCCCGACGGAGAAACACCGCCGGGGTGCGGGACGGAGCGCAGCCGGGACCTTCCTCCTTCCCTCACCGCCGCACCGGGGAGTCCCGCCCTCGGCGCGGCTGCATGGGGGGGCGGGGGCGTGGAAGGGGAGGGATGGCGGGGCCGCCCTGTCCCGGCTGCCGGCTACGGCTCCTCAGGGAACCATTCCCGCAGCGCCTGAGGGGAGAGGGGCGGGCGATGCCGCACTTCCGGCGCGGCGCGGCGCGGCGCTGCTGGGAGGTGTAGTCCGGCTGAGGAGGGGGCGGCGGTTGGGGGGCGGTTGGCAGCGAATGGGAAGCGGTTGAGAGGCGGTTGGCGGCCGGCGCCGGGTTAGCCCCGAGCTGCCTCAGCCCCACAGCGGCCCGCCGGCTCCAGAGACTTCCCTGGGATCCACCGCCGAGATCGCCTCAGAGGCAGGGGACCGGGAAAAGCCGGCTCTGACCGTGACTCTGACTTACACGTCCAGACATCGCAGTTTTCTCCATGTCACGAGCTCAAGTCCACCCCCCACCCTCGTTCGCTTCGTTTACACAACGTTAGGGCGAGAAACATAAGAGTTTACGATCGGGAAAAGCAGGTTTTCAGAATCCTCCGCCGAGCAGCAGAAGCAGGTACATGGCATCCAAGGAGCTCAGGTCACCGTCCCGGAGTGCTGGGCACCTCAGCAGCCCGCTGCCGTGGTGGCAATCGCCCCGCACACAGGCCTTGGATGACTCCGCAGCTCTTTGTCTCTCAAAGAATCCTACTTCAGGTTTAATGAGCAGATAAAAAGCATTGAAAAGGAGCCACAACATTTATTGAAGCACTGACAACCAGAAATATGACGATTTTAGTCCCAGTAAATCCTTAGCGCCTCCATATTTAGAATAGAAACATAGAATTGTCTAGGTTGGAAGGGACCTTTAAGATCGTCTAGTCCAACCATCAACCTAACTGATAAAACCCATCACTAAACCATGGCACTAAGCACTATGTCAACCCATCTTTTGAATTCCTCCAGGGATAGGGCCTCAACCACTTCCCTGGGCAGCCCGTTCCAATGCTTAATGATCCTTTCAGTGTAAGAATCAGTCCAGATCATTGATAAAGATGTTGAAGAGAATCAGCCCAAATACCAAGCCCTGTGGAACATTACTCCTGACTCACCGCCAACTCGTCAACTCGATTTAAATCCATTCACCACCATTCTCTGGGCCCTGCCCTCCTGCCTGTTTTTAACCCCGTGGAGAGTACTCCCATCCAAGCCTTTCAGCAGTCACTCCTGAAACTCCAGAATTTCTAGGTTATCAAGATGCAAGGTGGTTCAAACTGGACAACTGGCAATGATGCATGCGTGTATTCCTAAATAGAGTTTTTCTAAATGCTTGGAGTTTGGCTGTTATGTTCTGCTTTCCTGAATGTTTTTATGTGTATACATAAAATTTTGGAAACTTGAAACCTGAAATGTAGGTCAGGGTTAATAGCACTGGATTACGAAAAGCAGTGAACTTCTTTTGTACAGAAGAGCAGACGCAGAAAGAAAGCGTGAAATGCTAACACTATTCCTAAATATGTACCCACACACGCATACCCAAATGCTTTCCTTTGTCACTTAACTACGGAAACCTCACCCAAATTAAGGCTTCTTCATGGGAGAACTTCAATCCCAGAAGGCATTTCTAGTTTTGCTCTTTATTACTTTTCTCTTGTTAAGGGAAACAATAGAGAAAATGGAACTTCATCATCAAGGAGTCATGAATTTGGAAGAGCTCTTGTATTTTATGTTTTGAAATACTGCAAATGTGCTTTATAGAAAATCACAGAAAAAAAATCACTTGTTTCGAGAAAATTGCAAGCTGAAAAACAACCACTTGGGTCAACAAACGTCGTCTTTTCCAACACACAACTGAATCACAAAATACCTTAAAAAAATACCCAGCCCCAACTTTTAAAGATGTAGTTTTTGTCTCCTGCTGTTCCCATTGGCATGGTTTTTCAGGACATTCAGCAGTGAGAATAATTGCGATTCCCAGTCTGAAAATTCACACAGGCCCCATTTTATTTCCATGACCCTTTAGCTTTTCTCCCTTCCCTGTCTTCACTTTCTTGATGTATGTTACAGGCTGTGTTTTACACTCCCTCTCAGCTTATGTTTTGCTGCATGAGACAAGCCAGTCTCCTTTAGTGAGAGGGAACTTTCAAGATGTTTTTATTTAAGAAGAAATTTCATAGCTGTAGGATTCACAGAATGCCCCATCCCCTTCCTAGCAGGGCGGCAATCGGCACGTTAAAAAAAGGCACAGCAGTGATGAAGCGAAGGGGACACACGTCCTTCTCCCCTCCCGCCTCTCTCTCTTCCAGCTTCTCTTCCCCCGCATCAGCGCAGCCCGGGGAATCTGTGTACAGATCTGGCACCATTTGTCAGCACCCAAACAAGCTGTAAAATAAATCATGCAATCTAATTTTAGTCCTGGCTGGCAAAGCCCAACGCTGCTGCTATCCTAAATGCCTATCATTTGGCTCAGAGAAAAAAAAAAAAAAAGTGCTTTGGAGGCAGAATTGTTTAATTACTTCAAAGGCTGTTGGCCGATGGAGGCTTCCAGCTGGCGAAGGCAGAAGAGAAGCTCACTGCAGCAGAGGCAGGTCACCTCGGGCTTCCGAAGCCACATCAAAATCCCAATCTGATCTGAGGTCTTCTTGTACTCATGTCCTGGGGGTGGCAAACTTGGCTGTGCCCACCGTTGCCAGAGGACTTCCACAACTCTGCTCTGCTCAGCCACTGACAACTATCACATAAATCTAACGCCTGGGGAGAGGCTGGATTCTTCTTTCCACGATTTGCAGTCCCTCTCACAGAAGTACTCTCACGGGAGCGGGGGCTTCACGTTGTGAGGGTACCCCACTGTCATCACCAGCGCCAAGCCTTCCCTCAGCAGCATGCCACCTAACTTTTTATCTTGTTTTGGTTTTTTATTGTAGATTTTATAGGTTACAGATCTGAATATTCAAAAACAAATGAAGTTTTGAATAATTGTGGCAGTACTGAAAAGTTCTCCAGCCATGTCTTCGGCGCCACTCTGTTTGTCCACGTTAAAGACATCCACTGAAGACGAGACGGGAAATACCGTGGGCAGTTCCGGAAACTGTTACCTGAAATAATCTTTTGTCCTTTTACACGGATCTCCCGCGGCATTTCTGTCACACAGATTCTTACCGCGGGCTGAGGAACACCAAGGGAAACCTGGTGCACGTAAAAGGCCCGAACCCCTGTCCCTCCCTGTTCCCAGCAGGAACCCAGCCCTTACGTTTATGCCTCCCGACCCTGAGGGGGGGGAAGCAGCCACATCCCCAACGCGACACCGAACCCGACCCGCAATTTGTCCCCGCCGCCATCCCCGAGCTGCTCCTCCCTCCCCCGACGGCGGGCCAGCATCGGGCGAGACCACGAGGGCGCAGAGGGGGGGCGCACACGCACACACACACACGGCCACAGAGGTGACTCTCACGGTGCCGAGGCCCAGTCGCCGCCCAGCCGAAAGCCGCGCGGCTGGTTCCCCCGAGACACCGTGAGGGCCCGCAGCGGGGAGGACGGCCGCTGCCACCGCTGAGCCGCCCCGCGCCCCCCCCCGGCTGCGGGAGTTGGTGCCGGCGACGGCGGCGCTGAGGAGGCGGGGGGCGGCGGGGGCGCAGGTGAGCCCGCCGCGCGGCACCCACCTCCCCCCCCGCGCGTCGTGTCTGTTTCCGGTGCGCTCGCGTTCTCCCTCCGCCGCCGCTGGGGGAGGCGACGCAGGCGGGCGCTGCGCCGCGCAGGTAACGGGCCGCGAGCGCGGGTCGCGCCGCCCTTTCCCTTTCCCCCCCACTGCCGGCCCTCGCAGGCGCCGTGGAAGGGAGTGAGGCCCACCCTCCCGCCGAGCCGCGGGCCCTTCCCCCAACCGGGAGCTGTTCACTCTGGAACCGACTGGCGGCAGCAGCGCCGGGGGTGGGGGGGCGGTGCCGCGCTGAGGCCCCTATTGGCGCCGCCCCAGCCCTCCCGCCCCTCCCCGGTGCTGAGGCCGGGCGTGCGGGCCTCCCCGGTGGGTGAGTCCCAGGGGAGCTGGGGAGAGCGGGTCTCGCCGGGGCTGGTCGGCGGAACTGGGGCCGGGTGCTGCCTCGCTGCCTCCGCGGCTGGCAGCTGCGGAGTACGTGCCCGTGTGGTGCTGTTTCTGTGTAATCGTTGCAAGTAGAGCCCCGGTTGCCTTCGGTTGCAAGGCCCGCTGCTGGCGGGGGGGGGGATTGGCACTCTGTGGGCTCGGCTCGGTGACCAGAAGGCGAGTGTCGCAGGAGGCTGCTCCGGGATGAAGCTCCTGCCTCCTCTGCTTGCCAGGTTTTCCCATCTGTGCCTTCGCACCGCAGACGTGCAAGCTGCTGAGATGACGGGGAACACATACTGTATATTTTCTTTTTAAAGAAACATCATTAAAACTAAGCCAGCCTTCTGAATTTGTTTTTGGTAATTCTTAGCTATTGTAAACAAAATCTGATGTCTTTCTTTCTCACATCATAAAAATAAAAAGGAACTCTTTTAACAGTCATCCAAGGAAAGCAATGGAACAGATTGAGGGTAGTGGTGTCAATTTACAGTCATCAGAGGTGATAGTTACTGTAATTTTCTGTCAGCTTGGACTTTGATTGCAGTACAAGTATGCAGCACTTCAGTATTAAGTGACTTTAAGTTGCTGTCACACTGATTTATTAATTTTCATAAATTTTGTGCTCCATGTATGCAAGGTATTGTGACTATAAGGAAATAGAAGTGAATGACCACAACTATGTAAATGTAGGAACATGTTTGGTTTGGTTGTTTTTTATTTTGTTCCCACTTTTTACGAGTCTAATTACTCCTTGATGTTGTCATTGTCGTATCACTGTGGTGTATGCTGTTGGCACCTCAAAAATAATAAAAAGTGTTGTTTGTAGAATTCTAGAGAAGCTTAGGAAGAGACACAGTGTATGGAGTGGTGTATCTTAAAGGGTATTTCAGCTTTTATTGGCTATGAATTCAAAAATAAGCCTTGTGTGTTTTATGTTAATTGAGACACCTGTACTAACTTCTCAGTTTCTTTCAGGTACCTCGTCAATAGCTTGCAGAGGCAATGGAAGCAATGATGCAAACTCTGTTGTAATTAAAACATAAAGAAAAATTATTTTTAGCCATACCATACTCTTTCAGTATCATTCAATGCCTAACATTTCAGAAGATGAAAAGGAGAATGGTTCTGGAAATAATGGAAACACTGAAAACAAACCTGGGAAAGAATCCCCAGAAGCTTCTCTTTGTGATCCTGTGAAGCCATACTGCGCGTCAGATGCCTCCACTGCATCCTTGGTGTCTAGAGGAGATGGGCATTATCCATGGGGATGTCCTGTGACTCATACACGAGAGAAATTTTATACCATCTGCTCAGACTATGCTTTTTTAAACAGAGTAACATCTATTTGTAAAAGCCCAAGTGCTTCAGTTAGTGCCTGTCTGTCAGGCAGTGCTGCCTTAAATGTTGGAAATAACACATCAAGCTTACTCAGCATTCAAACTGGTGCTTCAGAGATAATCTACAGCGAAGATACTAACTTGGAAAGCTTGCCTGGCGAACTTGGAAAGCTTCCACTGGCATGGGAAATCGACAAATCAGAGTTCAATGGCATGGCCACAAATCTGAAGAACAAAGCAGGTGAGGTGGTGAAGATCTGATGTCGTGATAGGAAAAGGCTTTGTGTTTCCAACTAGTTTGTGGAGGGAGCTGCTGTGCATGGGTATCTCTTGAGGAAGTGCTGTAGAAGAGCCAATACCTCACTGCAAACAATTTACTCATTGGGAAAGAGAGAGTGATGTAGGAGTGAAAGTCAAGTGTAACTGCCTGGGGAAGTGGCTCTAAAACAAGACTGACTTCTGCTTAACTGTGTCTGGTTACTTAGGGTGTTGTTTGGGGTTTGATGTTTTTTTTTCCCTTGGTTTAAGGTTTTGTTTTTTTTTTTTCTCCTTTTAGCAGGACATAGTGCATTGTGCAGTGATTACTTTTACCTGTTAAGTACAGTTTTGTCGCTTGTAGAAATGTTTCAAGGTACTTCAGAAATGTATTTTCAAATTAAAGATGTGTATTTATGACAAGTAAATGAAACCATTACAGTTACCTAGGAAAGCAGTTGGTTTCTGTAACAGAATTCTATTTTTTTTTTATTTGCTAAATCTATCCAGTGTTAGGGATAGATCCTAGATAGCCATTTTTTTTAAAACTGGCTTCTTTGCTGCCTCCTATGTTCTTTCTCTGCCTAGTCACAGGTTGCTACTGTGAATCAAACGCTTGCGTACACACTTGGTTTTCTTTGTCCTGTCATCCTTCTGTTTATCTGGAACAGGCTGTAGATTTTTTTATCTCAATGGCTTGGCTAGCTAATCAAATTGCTGTTTTCTCTACCTTAGCATGAGACCAGTTTAGCAAAACTTAAAGATGTGTTTGGCAGGTTTCCATTATCTTTTCATGTGTACATGTAGTGTCCTTAAATAAAAATAAGAAACAAATGTTAATATTTTACACAGTGGTCGTTTTTGCTAAAATATGTGTGATATATTTCATTTGGATATGATGGCCTTAAAATGGGACAGAGATACTCCTGCTTTAGCATGTAGCCCAACTCTTCTTATTCCACAGCTTCAGTGGCTTACAGAAAGGAAAAGACCTTGGGAAGGTATATTGTTGTTACTGGATTTGCGTATAAGCTTTCATCAGAAAGTGTAGCTAGTTACAGAAATCGGCGGTGAAAAACAAGCGCTTCATATATTTTGCTGTGCATTTAATGTTGGAGATGGGAAGTCTGTGTTGGTCTGAGGGTCTTACCTCTGGGGTGGATTATTAAACGCATTAGAATAATCGGATTGACTGCTGTCTCTAAGCAGTTGGGCAGGTCATCATTAATTCTGTTCAGATGTTTATGGAGCTAATGGCAGCTTTATAAACCTGTTGACAGTCTTGATTATGTATTTGAGCTTTTTTCTTCAATTAATGTTTAGCCCCAATTTGCACTTAGTGGCACAACCAGTGTCTCTATTTGAGGTGCATGCTATTACTAAAAATATTTAAGAAGAAATATTTGAAAGGTAAAATAAGCATTTGTTTTTGAAATTTGTTTTGCAGGCAACATGAAGAAACAAGTGACAAAGAAAAAATCTGTTGACAAAAAAAGCAAACAATGCAGGGAGTATCCTCAGCGTTCTGCTCTTGAAGATGTGAAGGAGAGGAAAGTGTTGGACCTCCGGCGATGGTAGTATTTATGAATTGTATTTAAAATTATCCCCATACAGGTTGTTGGTAAACACTGTTGCTGGTCATCTGATTTCGAACTTCTTAATGTCTTCATATGTTATTTTTTTTTTTAGTAGAAATGGGGATATGTTAAGCATATGTATATATCTCACACTTTTTACAAGAAGAATAAGAGCTTCCTTCCCATCTGTTGAAATTCTAACCCCATTTTTCTTTCTAAACATTTTTTCTTTCAATAAGAAAAAAATTGTGTGGATTCATTGCTAAAAAAATGCAAATTCATTAGCATGGTCAGGCAAAAAGTAACCTTAAACACAGTACTGATATGTCTTACTCATAATTTTTCTTTTCACTGGGAAATACTTGATCAGAATCTGTCAGTTCTATATAATCTATTATCATATGCATATAGTTCACTAAATTCACTTAGTTTACTGAATCCATCTGGTTCTTACTGTTCTATGACATCAGAAAATTAGAGTTAGCCTAGGAAATCTGCAACCTGGAATGACATTAATTAGTAAATTGGTAGAGATGACATTTACTACAAGTTCTCATGTTAAAAGAGACTGGGTCATACCATACATTATATTAGTATGGAACCATTTTTTTTTCTACAGGACCATTTTTACAGAACTCCCATGGGGCTGTTAGAAATGTGACTGATTTGTATGAAATAGGATAGTAGTATGTGGCAAAAAAATTGATTAACGTATCTGCTCGTCTTTTTTTTTTTTTTTTTAAAGAATGCACTTTTTTATGCAGGCAACATAAAAACATGCAGTATAACATGGCATTTCAGTGGCTTGGCACGTAGAAAAGTAGCTCAGGTTGCTCCTGCAGCTCAGTCAAGAATGGTGACTAATGTGTTTGGGATTTTGTTTCTTTTAGGTATTGTGTTAGCCGACCTCAATACAAGACTTCCTGTGGAATTTCATCCTTAGTGTCTTGCTGGAATTTTTTATATAGTACACTGGGAGCTGGAAGGTAAGTCACACATAGACCGCTTTGCCTCCAAAGAGTCTAAAATATGTTGCTAATTACTTCACTAAACAATACTTTTTAATATTTTTTTTTTTTCAGTTTACCACCTATTACTCAAGAAGAAGCTTTACATATATTGGGCTTTCAGCCCCCATTTGAGGAGATTAGGTTTGGTCCTTTCACTGGAAATACTACTTTAATGAGGTATATTTGGTCCTTTTGATGCAGCTAAATCGTTAACATATACAAAAATAAAAAAACCTAAGAGATGGAACTTTTAAAGTACAGTAGTAGTTCGTTTATTTGAAGGACAAAAAAAGGGGGGCTGACACAAGATAGTCCTTTTAAGTTTTAGAATAATGAAGTATAGCTGGGTACTCTGGCAGTGCCCAAAGAAACTTTTCAAAGCGTTTTGCGTTAGCCATTTTGTATAGTGCCATTTTGCTACACAGATCAGGTGAACATGAAATTCTATTTGAATTTTAGTTCAGTTTGTTTAATGGTCGTATAATACTCTAATGAATCCCGTCTTCTGGTTAGGAAATTTTTTCTTTTATCCTCATCTTCTGTTCTTGAAAATGCACAATAAATGCTTGTTAATGTCACTGAAACAGACTGAAAAAGCAATTGATATACTAGTAGTCTTATGTAAAGAACAATTTAAGAATTGAAAATGAGATAGCGAGTGCTGCACCTCTGCTGCGAAGGAACTGGGGTTGGAGTCACAAAACACTTGAACTTTCAAATTCTGTTTCATTTCTGCTTTGTTGTTTCCTAATCCCGAAGAGTTTGGTCTAAAATATTTGTCTTTTTTTTTTTTTTTTTTATTAAACTCATAAGGAATTTCAGGATTAAACAGGGCTGGGAGCATATCATACTTGGGCGTTGAACATCTTGACAGGGCTTTCGTGTGTTACCCTGCTGTGAGATTTAAAAATTTTGCAATCGTCTTGCCTGTTTCATCAGTTGCATTTGATACAGTTAGTATCTTTTGAAGGCAGAATATAGGGCCTGGCAGAGAGTGTGGGTGTTGCAGTTGAAAATGTAGCAGCAATCTGTTCTTTAATGGTGTCATACATAGACCATTTAAGAGTGTAATGGAAACTTCCTTTTCTGCCTTAGGCGACTTGCATTCAGATTTTGTATCTTTTCAAGAGGATGTTGGGGTATAGCAGCCCTTACAGACCAAGCTCATAAAATGTTCTGCTTCTTTATGTCAACAGTCTACACAGATGAACGATAAACTTGTAATTCTTTCTATTCCCCTGTGAGCGCCTTATGTGCTGCAGAAAAATTAACATTACTAGTTTTTGGGTGGTTTTTTTTCTGCTTAGTCAAATAATTTTTAAGTACTTGGCGAACTAGAGAACAGGAAGTCTGAGAGCCAACCCCATCATCTAGCATGGCTTTATGATTGAGGTATTATCTTCAGAGATGTGAATCTGAATATTACAATGTTGAAAAGTGAATATCTGAGGCAAAATCTTTGTAGACCTGTCCTCACGTACTACTGTGAGGACTTGCAGTATGGGACTCTAGTAACGCTTGTGTGTTGTGAAGCCTATGTGACAGAAGCCCAACATGATATGCTGAAAGTCTCACTTGAAGGGTCCTGCCATCTGTTGTAGAAGATTCCCTTCATGTAGCTTACAAATCGTGGTTGAAGGTTGGCACTTCAGAATTTGAGTATCTGTCTAAAGGCTGAGTAACTGAAAATTAGAGGTGACTGTACTGAGCACAATAGGACCAATGTTTCAAATCCAGTCCTTTTGTTAATATTGATCTATGCTGAGTCTGAAAAAGCAAAGTGAAGGAAAAGGCTTAGAGTGTTCATTTGTCTCTCTAGGATATGTTAAGTTTTGTTTGTATTAGGGTATCATGGTCATCTATAGTCTATATACTGATGTGGTAGGTACTTAGTAGCACACCAAGACTTTTTTCTAAACTGTCAAGCAGAGGAGAAATGGGAGGAAAGAAAATTGCATTTAATAATTACCCTTGGGTTACTACAATCTTTAAGCTTATTGTTTCAGATGGTTTAGGCAAATAAATGATCACTTCCGTATCAAGGGATGCTCGTATGTTCTGTATAAACCTCATGGGAAGAACAAGACAGCTGGAGAAACTGGTATGTAGATAATCCTAAAGCATTTGTTTTACAATATATAAGCTGAAAAATCCTACAATGTGTAGCATTTGACAGGCCAAATTCTGTAAGTAGTACTTCCAGTTTGAGATAAGCTATCAAATGGCTCCAAATTGCCTGATTTTTCTGGGTTTACTTTTTCTCTTATTTTGCTAAAACTTCCACTTTTACTTCTATTTTGGTGAAGTATATTTTGTGCTATATATTCTGCTATCACAGATCTGGAATGTTAAGGTATCCAGGAGGACACTGCACTTCAACTTCTGTATTTGTGTCCTGGAAGATATGTTTGCTAGAATACCCTGGGGGAGCAATACATTTTTATTTCAGCATTTTGGAAATCTGTGTTGTATAAAAATTTAGAACGTACAGCACAAAAGTATTAATGTATTTAATATATGTTTTATACTTTTAAATAATGCAGTTTTAAAGTTACTGAACTCATCCATTCTGCCTGACTTTGGCTAATATCTGTATCTAAAAGTTTGGTGATTATTCTCAATTAGTGGTGATTATTCTTAATTAGCTGATGAAGCTGCATTTTACTAAGTTTACTCTGAAGTGTGCTACCTAAAGAAAAATTATACTTTCATATACAGTTTATTAGCCTTCAGTATAATCTGGGTAATTATCTTCTAACTGGAAGGTTCTTTAAAATTATAAAACCGTGCTGAAAAGTTTGGGGGGAAATTATTAAAGTGGAAATAATATTTTTTTGTTGTTGTTCTTGGTATCTCATTTGAGAATTCTGTCATGTTTCAGTGCCTTTTCTAGTCTTTTCTTGAAACTGGGTACTGCTGTCATATTACAAAGTATTGTATGCCCAAATGTGGAATGTGTTCCTGAGAGCAGGAAGCTCCAAGAAGCTCATGATAGAAAAATGTTTGAAGCCTTTCAGGCTTTCAGTAGTATCATTGAGGTGCTACGTCTGACTTGGTGCAGTGGGACTGCATTGTGTTGCACTGTGTATTTCCTAGGTTAAGAGAAACTTTTGGTTCTTTTTTTTTTTTTTTTTTTTTTTCCAGAATAAGTAACTTTTAATATGACTTTGATCAAAATACAATATATACTTTATATTGCATTTCCCCAGTACAGACTGTGTGGCAGATGTGGTGGGGTTTTTTTTGGTACCAGGCAGGAAATTAAACACTAAGAAGTTTGAAATAAATACTATTTTCTGTGTGCCTGTCAGGTCATGTCCTCTAATCTAAAAAGCCATGTAACTATGTTATGTTATCAAATAGGTCTTTTTTTTTTTTTTTTCCTTGAATATGTTGCACAGGTTCCAAAGCACTCCATATTGTAACCTGTTCTTTCTTTGTAGCTGCAGGGGCCCTTGCAAAGCTAACACGTGGACTGAAAGATGAATCAATGGCTTACATCTACCATTGCCAAAACCATTATTTTTGCCCGATTGGATTTGAAGCCACCCCAGTAAAAGCTAGTAAAGCGTATAGGTAAGATACTGTGTTTATGCTTATCTTAGTGGAAGATATGTACAGAAAAATATACTGCAAGTTGGTACCGTTTTTCTCCCTAAATAACGAGCGAAAGAAGACAGTTCCTGACAAAATTAGCAGATACCGATAGTGGGGAGTGCTAAACAATGAAAAGAGTAGGTCACTGGTATAAGGTGAGCCTTAGTCTTGCACTTCGTTTAGTAAGCAGTCTGCCTTTGGCTGTGTTAGAGGTGTAGAGTCACATCAAGGAATGGAGAATGCTAGCTCTTCTTTTAGAGTTCAAAATGGTAATTGTGTGGAGGTAATAAAGCGTAATCATCTCTATCTAGTTTGTTCCCGATGTGAGACTGTGACCGTGGGGATAATGAAAGCTTCAGCATAAAGCTTTTGTATGAATACAGAAGTTTTTTATTAAGACTGCATTCAGTGACATGCCGTGTGAGTGATAAGAATTTGGAAAATATGCCCCAAACAGAAATCCAATAGACTTCTTAAGTCTGCTTAAATTTAGCCAATTTAGCTAATGGCTTGCTTTCTTGGTTAAGGTTAAGGCTTACTTTCTAAGAATCTGCACTGGAAGAGTAAAGTGAAAAAAAAATGGTTTACTAGATCAAAAATGCAGTTTGAGAAATAATATGGTCCAGTGTGTGGAAACTTAACATACCTTTTATCTAGTTTGAATTTACATTGGTTAGTGATGACTGAGACCAAAAATTTCAATACTTTACCCGCGGTTGAAATGGATTCTCAGTCACAAGTGATGTTATTTTTAAGTTAATATTAGATTTTATTCCTGAAACCAGATCTCTTATATCAATGTACCATGAAGTACTGAGCTTTTATAGCCTTATTTTTGGATGGAGGTAAAACCAGAAGATCATCCTGTTTTCTTCATATCTTATAATATCTGGGAAAAGTTATGTTTAGGTTCCAGAAGTGCTATCAATAGATTCTGCAGCAGTTCTTATTTATCTGTTTTTGTATTCTAGTTACAAAGGAAAGCTTTTCTTTCAAAATCAGGTGAAGAATGTTTAAGTTCCAAAAGAACTGGGTAGGTAGGTTGCTGGGCTGAGCTTAGAGACAGTTCCTAGGTTACCCACAGACTTCCTGTATGATCTTAGGTTGCTGGATTTGGACTCGGGAGACCTGGGTTCAGTTCCCAGTTCAACCACAGACTTCCAATGTGACTTTAGGTAAGTCAATCTATCCCACATCTTGGTTTCCCATCTGTGCAATGATGGCATACATTGTTATTTTACAGGGCATTATAAGTAAACAGATTATTGCAAGCAGTGAGACCATATGCTGTCTAATTCCCTAGGCAGAAAAATCTCAGGTTTTGTTACAGCTGAAACCAAAGTAGTTTTTCATAGGGTAATTATGCACAGGAAGTCACAGAACAATCCTCTGTATTTTGTCTGCCCTGACGTCTGTGGCAAACTTTCCCTTAGAAAGTTATTGCAGGCTTTGACTTTCTTGGAAGTTGCTTACAAACTCGAATGAGTATCAGTTGAAGGTTTTGTTTTTTAATATGTGGTATTGGATGCTTAGGAGGAAGGGATTGAAATTACCAGTTGTTTTCATATGCATTACACTACAGCTGTTAGTAACAACTGTCGTCTGGGGTGTAGTTTAAAAACAGTGAAACAGGCTCTTTCATGACTGTTAGACATGAGAGATAGGGAGGAAGATGTTTGTTCCCCCTCCGTGTGGCTTTCTACAACTCTTATTTCCATTGTTACATATATATTTATATTTGGATCTTATACTAGACTGCCTTTCATCTGAGAAACACTGTTTTTTATGATGAGTTGTCTTTTCCCCAAATAATAAGCAGTAACTTCTATCTTTTTCCCCATCCTTGTGAAGCAAAAAGTCTCCCTGTGTGCAATTGCAAACACTATTTTATAGTGCAGGAGCTGGTTTTTAGTTCGGCTGAGGAAACAATTTTACAGGTTAGAAAAATCCTGAAAGGAACAATAGAATGCTAATCTCTCTTTTTCTTTTTAGTATGCGCACTAAATCTTACTAGGATTGTATCTTCTATTGAACAGAGGTCGTGGCTTGCAGCAAGAAGTAGAATATTGGATCTTGATTGGAGAGCCGAGTAGAAAGCATCCAACAATACACTGTAAAAGGTATGTTACTTGGTAAGAATATAAAACAATAGGTTTTCTTTCAAAACAACTTACATTCTTCTACTAAGAGCCACCACATGATTCTTCAGTTCTTTTGAATGAATATACTATAGTTCTAACAGAAATAGGCACTTTAGTGAGAAGCTTCATGTTTTGATCTCAAGGCTGGCTCTGCAGTTCTACATCACATGGCCCATATGTCTGGGCTGCTCTGAAAGCCAAAGCCTGTTTCTCTTGTTTGAGTGTGACGCAGCTCACGTTAGTCAGGAAGAAAAGACACCTCAGCTGTCTGTGATTGTACCGCCTGTAAGTCACAACTGGCACAAACCTCGGAGGAGCTTATGCTGCAGTTGAGGATGTTCACAGGCTTCTCTGGGGTGTGTACAGGATATTATGCCACTACCAAGATCTCCTAGCACAGACGCAGGTACAGCCTGTACTCTGTTGTGTTGTTAGTTTATCTATGCATTAAAGCAGTGCATTTATGATGAGGTGTGGTTCATCTGAAGTTGGTGTCTAAACCAGACCTACAGACAAGGAGAGCTAGAGGGCACTGTGTAGAAATTTCATTGAATAGTTACATTTATTATGGTAAGTTAATAGAACAGTTTTCTCAGCTTTATTTGACATCGGAGTTTGTAATGCTTAATATTAATTTCTGAGATGAGGGAACAGCGCAAAAGAATAGGGTTTTTCAAGAAACCAATTCCATGGCCCAAACCTATGTTTTAGCAAATACATTCTCTGCCACCCCCCAAGTTAATTATGGAGTGATTTTTCTTGATAAAACAGCTATGAAAAAATAATAATAATGAAAAATAATCACACAACTTCTGCTTTGTTTCCTCTTCCTTATTCTCTAATTATTTTTAAGAATTGTTTCAGAGTCCTTGTCTGATGGTTGGTTTCATAGCCAGTCAGACTTAACCAGTACCTAAAACCCATTTACTATTTTTTGTTGTTGTTTTATCAATTAGATGACTGTCAGTAACTGCAAATAGCTGGATATTTTGGACTAACGAGATTAAATACAACAAAATAAAAATCACATTATGCATGTGGTTGCTGTGCTGAGAAATGGCGTACTACGTATTCCACTGACAGAATTTTGTCCTGTGCTATATAAGCTACAAATGGCACAGGAAAAGGTTTCTGAATATAGAATACAAACCTGTGCAATATATTTTTTTTTTTTATTGTGGAGACATTCTCCCTATTGCTACAGTCCCAATGAGAGATAACAGAAAGTTCTGTGCTTAAGGTAGGAGGGCAAAGGTAGAGGTTAAAATGGATTTTCTGAACTTGGAGTGTGGTGGTAGAGAGAAGCAGTTAATTGGATATTGACAAAAATGAAAAGGCAATGTGTAGGCTTAAAGAGGTCTGGAGTACAGGGATATGTGTTTCACTTGGGCTAGAAGGAGCTATGAAATTCTGAAGAGCTGAGTGAATGGGGAATGATTAAATTGATAGTTTATTACAGATGGGAATTAAATAAAATGGAGGAGTGAATTATGGTGAGAGCTGTCTTGTGAAAACAGATTTAGTGGGCGAAAAAACGCAAGGGTTTGAACAAAATAATTTGAAAGGGTAAGAGATAATTAAATAAGTAAAAGCTAATGTTTCTCCTTGCCTAAACTGCACTTTGCTTCTTCCTTTCACAAACTGATGAATTGGTAAGGGAAGAAACACAACTAATGACTCATGGTGCTCTTACTCATGTTGGAAAGTGTTTGCCAAGAGCAGGAATAAGCACTGAATGCTTTGAGTAAAAGTGACGCTTCTATATCTGGCTCAATGACTCTAATACCGAGGCTTTTATATCTTTACACATTCATTGATCTTTAAATCACCGGTAAGAATATTTAAAGTTGCAGATCTGTATTTGCATGCATGTGTACATGAGTCTTAGTGCTGCTGAGGTTTCATAAATGTCAGCTGAGTAGTAATGATTTTATTCTGTAGGTGGACAGATATTGTCACGGATCTAAACACCCAAAATCCAGAATATCTAGATATTCGACACCTAGAAAGAGGATTGCAGCATCGAAAAACAAAGAAGGTAAGATCAACTTACTAAGATGGGAGGAAATGCGTGGTAGATTTTTTGACAAGCTTATTCATAGTTCAGGAGTGGAAGATAACTTCACTAAAAGAAATTTGTTATGAAGTGTTGCTGAAGACGAAAGTCAAATGTGGGTACTTACATACCAGAATCCTTTATGTTTACTTGCAGAACAAGATACAATACAGCAGTAGCCTGGCATATGCTAGGATGAACCAGAATCTCTGCATATACAATGTATTTTGTCATAATATTTAACCTTGCTGCTTTAAAATGCAGCTGCAGCAAGTACAGAATACAGACAAATTACAGACAGATCCTTTTGGTGCTTGGCCTTCTAGTGACATGTAAACAGGAAAGAAACTAGAGTAGGATCAAACATAAAAGAATGTATATGACTGTTGTGTGGACTTTGTGTGAATACATACAGTTTTCTTTTGTGTAGATAGGACTACATCTTGTGGGTGGGGATGTATTTTCCATTTGCAGATTGAAAGTCTATGAGAAGTAGTAGGCCAAAGAGATGATTTCAGATGTGTAGACTTTATGGAAGGCAAGATGAGAAGGGAATAAAAGAGATCATTTGTGTGACAGTGGCTGGAGAGTAAAAACAACTAGCAGAAGATAAGTTATACAAGCCCATGAAAGTTAAAAACGATAACTTAAAATGATGAGAAAGAAGGCAGCAATTGAATCTGCAAAGCAATAAGAACTGATTGAGCCAAGTTTTTTTGGGTATGACCTTGTGGTGGGGTGGGTTTTTTTTTTTTTGGTGTGTTATTAACGGGTTTTTTGTTCTCTTTTTTGAAGAATTCTGTTACCTGACAAGATGTTAATTTCAAATATTGATGTATGTTAGAAAGGCACCTGTGTGCATTTAACTAAGAACCTTTTTCCTTTGATTAGGTTGGAGGAAATCTTCATTGCATCATTGCCTTTCAGAGACTTAACTGGCAAAGATTTGGTCCTTGGAATTTTCCATTTGGAAATGTTAGACAGGATAAACAACCCCAAACACAAGGAATTTCCAAATCTGAGAGTGAAGACAATATCTCTAAGAAACAACATGGACGACTGGGTCGATCTTTCAGTGCTGGCTTTCATCAAGAATCTACGTGGAAGAAATCTAATCATCGTGAGAGGAGGAACAGTGGGTATCAGAGTTATAATGATTATGATGGAAATGATTAAAATTAACTTTCGATAATAGAGTTGGTACATTAAAGTTAGTTTTAATCAAGGCATATTAGGGATCTTTAGTCCTAGAATACATATGAATAGAAATTAAGGTATCAGATACAGCTTCATAATTATTAAAAAAATCTGATGATACATTTGTAATGGGTAAGATCTGATGTATAATATGACGAATAAGCACAGATTATTGTACCTTTACAATCAAAAGTAAATATGACAGCAAAATCAATCATTTCTTTTGAAATAATTGTACTATGTCCTGATCTGTGAAAACAAAAGAACAAATTGAAGTTAGCCAATGTAATAAACAGACTTCATTGAAAACACTTAGTATTCAAAAGCATGAAAACTTATGATATGACTTTATAAAAAGGGTTATTCTGCAAATTGCATAATGTTAAAAGTAAACATTGCCTTCCTTTTTAACACTCCATTTTATTAAGGCTGCCCATATCCAGTGAAAAGGAAAAATCGCATAGGTTAGAAAACTTGTCAGATTTACAAAGTGAATGTACATTCTCCATTTAGTTCCCAGTAGAGTTCTGTCAGTCAGATAATCATATTTTTGTCAAGCAGGTCTCAGTTTCTTTTCCCTTAGCTGGACGCCTGTTTTAGACTGAGCAGAATTGCCTATAGGAGGGAAAGTTTGAGGATGGACCTTCTTTATTGCTTTTGCCCTGTGGGTGCAGCAGCTAAATTCTTATCTTGGAGCCTCTTGAGAGCACGGACTCCCTTAACACAAGCTTGTGAAATTCAGTACAAAAAAAAGCTGTGTTTACCATTAGCCAAATGAGCTAGCTGAACACTGCGTTCTGTTGGCAGTTCTTTTCCTTGTTCAGTCTTAAAACCTCTTGTCATTTTTCTGCTGCTCTTTTCGTTTTGTATGAAGGGTATGCAAGTGCCGAAAACTGCTGGCAGCCCTGATGATATACCTCTTGGCCAGCAAAACAATTCAAGATTTTTTCAGTTCATGTGCAGTCTTGTGGGGTTTTTTTTGTGGTTTTGTTTGTTTTTTTTTCCCTGATTGGGCAAACAACCGGATAAATTTCCAAACACATCTCAACAGTTTTAACTTCATGTGTACAGATGTTCATACCTGCTCAAGGATTAATTTTTTTGACCTAAAAAGTTTTGTCATGGAATGCAGGGGTTTTGTAGGTTGCTGCTTTTGTTAACCAAAAATGGGAGACTTTTAGACTTTTGTTCATTCAATAAAATTTGTTTTCTATTTTGTTGTTTGCTTTTCATTTGTCTTGGGAATGGTGACCCTGAAAAGCTAGTGAATGTTTCCAGGAAAGTAGATAAGCGAAGGATCAGAGTTGTAACCCCTGCTCAGCAAAATAGTCTTGGAGGTAGGATCTCTTGCTTCATAAGCCTACGCAGCTGCTGTGACTTAGCTTCTGATCTTTAATTGCCCGAAGTCTGCAGACTGGTGAGTGATCAAAACCCACCTCTGGAAAACTTACTTCCCCAATGAACTATTTTCAGAATTTCTTATTGCAAGCTGAGATCAGGCTGAGGGCTCAAATTTCCTTAGAATGCTTGAGCTGTGTTCCCTAGGGTACTCCAGGCCTAAAGTGAGTTCCATAAATGTCTCTTAAGTTTTGCTTAATAATGATAGTTGCCCTGAGGAAGAGGGAATCTCCTGACAGTAGCCTGCTGCTCTTCCTGAGCAGGTGTGTTGTGGCAGACTTGTTTTTATAACGTTGCCCTTGTGTTGGAGGCTGTCACCCGTCATTAACAAAGTAAAGTCACTTATTTGGCTCTTCCAGCACCAGCAGAAGGAAGACGCTGGGAGTTGGGAGCTTTCCATAGGGCTTCCCGGTTGGGAGGTGGGTGCAGGGAGGGGTGCTAGGGATGTGGTGGGAGCAGCGAGAGTACAGGGTGGAAGGAAAGTCATATTTGGGGGGGGGAGGAGCAAACACACGACGTTTTTCTCAGGAGTTCGTTACTTTGCTCTCCTCAGGTCGGGCGAGGACCCTGAGGGTGGCTGCCGGCCTCCTCGCTAGCGCCCGCCGGGGGTCCTTCCGCCTGGGATCCGTAGGGAGGTGCGGTGGGGACCGGAGGGGACGATACCGGAGCGTGAGGGGGCGAGCGAGGCAGGCCGGCCAGGACACAGCTCCTCCCCGTGGCACCTGCCCCCGCCCCGCAAACTCGCCTTCCCGGCGGGCAGCGGGGCGGGGGCGGCGCATGCGCAGGCTGCGCGAGGAGGCGGCAGAGGGCCTGGTAGCCCCGCTCCCCCTCTGAGGCGGCGGGTCCCGTCCTGTTCCCTCCGCCGGTCTCCCGGCTGCTCCGCTCCCGCCGCTTTAGGTGAGCCCCGCTCCCCCCTGCCCTCTTCCTTCGGTCGGTGCGGCCCCACCGGTGTCCTCGGGGCGGGAGGGGTTGTGTGGGCCGGTGGCGGTCGCCGCAGAGAAGGGAGCCTCGGCTTCCCTAGAGCTGCCCGCCGGCCGGCGAGCTGCTCTAACGCTGCGCTTGAGAGGAGTTTTTAAAGTGTTTTGTTTTTTTTTTTTTTTAACGACTGAAAGCTGAGGGAATGGTCCCGAACCGGCCTGGGCGGCTGCCGGAGCCCTTTTTCTTTTTGACGTTCCCCCCTCCTTCCACTATCTGTTATTTCTCTTTGCAGCGATACTGCGCCCTCGTTAATTGAACATCCGTGGGTCATTCCCAATCTTTGGGTCATTCCTCCTATATCTGTCGCTCTCGGAGTAGCTGAGACGGGACAATGGGAGTTCAAGGACTTTGGAAACTGCTTGAATGCGCTGGGAGACCGATAAACCCAGAGACGCTGGAAGGGAAAATTCTCGCTGTTGGTATCCTTTGAAAGTAAAGCTGAGGATCCACACTTGTGGGGGAGGTTATTCTAATTACTTTGCGTGTTTCCTCGTGATCTATTTTGTTTCGCCTTTTATTTTTAAAACTTTAAATTATGACCATGTTTTGATAAGTAGATATAATGCTTTATAATATGTAGAATACTAAGCTATTTATTTTAATTTTTTAAAAGAGAGGCTTTTAAAATAGATTCCTTACACAAGCATTGGGCTATAGGATTTTTTGCTTTGTAAATACATGTGCTGTGCTCAGTAGGACTACAAGATGAAAAAGTTTTAAATACTTTTGTGTCAACTCTCTTATTATACATACTTGGTTAAATGCTGGAAAGACGTGGAAAGAAGTTACCCTTCATTTATTTGTTAAAGTAACTGGAGAAGTACTACTTGCAGCACAGTTGTTTCAACTTTGCTGTTTGTCCAGGGTGGCAGGGGCAAGAATTTATTCTTCTCTGAAGTTTACAAGTATTTGGATAACATTGGCTTCGATAAGCCGATCCTGGAACAGGGGGCAAAAGCCACTCTATCAGGGACCTGGACAGGCTGGAGAGGTGGGCTTGTGCAAATTGCATGAAGGTCAACCAAGCCAAGCGCAGGGTTCTACACCTGAGACGTGGCAATCCCAGGCACAAATACGGGTTGGGAGGAGAATGGCAGCCCTGAGGAGAAGGACTTGGGAGTGCTTGTGGATGAGAAGCTCAACATGAGCTGGCAGTGCATGCTGGCAGCC
>JAOTQQ010000001.1:149271162-149294804 GCA_026546715.1 Gallinago undulata | reverse complement strand
CATCCCTGGAAGTGTTCAAGGCCAGGCTGGATGGGGCTTTGAGAAACCTGCTCTAGTGGGAGGTGTCCCTGCCCATGTCAGGGGGGTTGGAACTCCATGATCTTTAAGGTCCCTTCCAACCCAAACCATTCTATGATTCTAAATACGTGCACTTTGTAGGAACTGTTAACGTGGTATATGTGGGAGATAGCACACTTTTTCCTCTTAACGCTTCTTTAAGATATCAGTATTTGGTTGAACCAAGCAATAAAGGGAGCCAGAGATCGTCGTGGTAATTCTGTACAAAATGCTCACCTCCTCACTCTGTTTCATCGACTCTGCAAGTTACTGTTTTTCCGAATTCGGCCTGTCTTTGTTTTTGATGGAGAGGCACCGCTTCTGAAGAGACAAACCTTGGTAAGTACTTTTGCTGAGTCTTGCAACAGGATGTGTCTGCTGATACGAAGTACCCATTTTCAATATCCTTCTTATTCTGCTTATGATTCTGAGCCATGAGGATGGAAGGGCTTGAAGTGCACCGCTGCACGGGCGTTCTTTGCAGGCCCAGTCTTGGTTAGCTGCTGGACCGTGAAGAAGCTCCCTTTTGATATATTTGGGTTTGATTTGCATAGAAACCAGATTTCAGGAAGGTAGATGAAGGCATAAGCCTGGGTCTTGCTCCAGAATGGAACTGAGTGTGAGTTTTGCAAGCATTTGTATCCAGAAGATGAAGATTTTTCCCTAGTTTTGCAGAGGAAACTGACATAGGGAGATTTAGAAGATCTGAAGGCTGTGTGTCCGTTGATGTAGGATGTTAGGAGTTGCTCGTAGACTCAGTGTACAGAATTCTAACATCAGTTTACTGGATACGTGTCTTCAGCATCCAGCAAAATCTTGTTGGTGTTAATCTTTTACAGGCTAAGCGGAGACAAAGAAAGGAAATCGCCATCACTGATTCCAGGAAAACTACCGAGAAAATCTTGAAAACATTTTTAAAGAGACAGATTATCAAAACTGCTCTTAAAGGCAAAAGGCAAGAATAAAAAATATGTTCCCCTTGTTTATAAGCAGCAGGTAAGTTTTTGTGTAGCTATTAATCAGTGTTACCTTTTTTTTTTCTTTCCCTAAGCAATGAAGCTTTACCCAGTATTACAGAAGTTCGAAGAGAAGAAATTGATGATATCTATGTATTGCCTTCTCTAGTGAATGAAGAGAAGAACAGGTAGGTGGAATTAAGAAAAATAGCTTAAAAGTTTATAATGAACTCAAATAAAAGTAAACCACATTTTTTGACGCTGCTGAAAGGCCTTTGACCCATGAGACTCCATAATATATTTCTTTATTTCTTTAATTTATATTTTATTTCAGTTTCTTTTTTGAGAGTTTGCTTTCGAACTGTGGGTGCAGAGGCCTTCTAGTTATTTACGGGAAAGTAACAGAGGAAGCTTTCAGCCCACAGGTTAAATTTCTGCACTGGATTCACGTTCAAGGATGAAAGAGCTGCCTTGGTCTCTGACCGTATCTACAACTAAATGGAACTGACTGTTCAAGCTTGAATAGCTGGTGTGTGGCAGCCTGATTCTGGTTTGTGTTCCCTCAGTAGTAGTAGTAGCGTAGATGTGTTTAGCAGAAGGAGGCTTTGTGACATCTTAAATAACACTTAAGGTGGAATGTGGAGCTATCCGTTAGGTTACTCTTTGCGCATCTTATATATACTTTTATATACCTTAAATGCTGACCAAATAAGAATTGGGTAATGCTTTCAACAGCAACATTTGTCTCAATCTAGTTTTAACTGAGATTAATATGTCTTCTTGCTTTATATTCAGATTTTTTTTGACTTGTGTATGTGTATATGCATATGCTTGTATATATGTGTCTCTGTCTGTACTTCAATGTTGTATATGAATTTTTGTACTTATCACTGAAGGGATGACTAATGTCCCTTTGCTTAAAATAAGAATTGTATTTTCCTAGGTAAATATTTACATCTTTTTTTTTCTTTGATTTTTAGCTCAGAGGAAGAAGATGAAAAAGAATGGGAAGCGAGAATGAGCCAAAAACAGATGTTGCAGGTAAATGCACCCTAATTGCCCTGTTTCTGTGAACAATCCTGTCATTCACATGCTATGCTTAAAAAACAAACAAAAATGTTAAAAAAAAGTATTTGAAGGTACAGGTCTTACTATAGCATTATTTGTCAAATAAAGAAGTTAATTTGAAGTAATCTATTAATTCCCACTACTAAGGAAATAAAAATATAGTTTTCTCTACTACAGTAGACCATAGGAATATCCTATGGTATCTTTTTTTTTTCTTTTCTGACTACTTTCTCTGGACACATGAAGAAGAAATTGGTTTTTGTAATGATGTAAGCGAAGCATATGCATTTGTGCACAAGTGTATGCATGTATAAGACAGCATAGTTAACAAAATTCCCATACTTCTTCAAATACAAATTGATCTTGAAGCACTCTCATCCTTGAGTTTTCATGTATAAATTCTGTATTCCCATCTGATGTGCTGATCACATGGGAAGAGGAGAGCAGGAGTATGTAACCTAAGAAGAACGCATAATGAATAATAGAACTATCTTTGCTTTTATCGAAGTAAAAAAACAAAACAAAACAGAACCAACCTTTTGGAAACACTGTTTATCTTTGAAGTAATTCGCATTCAGAAGGTGAACCTCTTCAGAAGGGTAAAATCAGACTAGCTCAGGCTGTGGGATGTGATTCTATGATTAATACTAAATATCTTTTTGTAAAAAGAGTAAAACAAAATTTCTCATGTAGTGTATGTCAATAATTATGTACTTTATTAGATAGTAGTTACCTCTTTTTTTTTTTTCCTTAAATGTTTTCTTCACAGTATAGGAAGTAGCAACAAAGATTTTTGTGGGGGTTTTTGTTGTTGTTTGAAATGATGCTCTAAATACTTTATTGTTCCTCTTGTGCTGTAATATAAAATACATGTTTGTGTTGTTTTCCATTTTTATAGGAAGAATTATGTCAAAATCCTCATTCTGTAGATATTGAATCGGAAGATTTCAACAAGCTGCCTCCGGAAATAAAACATGAAATCTTGACCGATATGAAAGAACTTACAAAGCGAAAAAGAACATTATTTGAAGCAATGCCAGAGGTAATATTTAAAATAGTTTTCAAGCCATCAGAATGGAGCTATTGCCATTAATGCAGATGAAGGCTACATAACGCTATCACTTCTGGAAAGCTTTACCCTGAGGCCTATTTAATAAGAGATGTTACATTGACTGGGGAAAAAACCCAACAAGATAATGACTCTTAACAGCGCTGTCCAGTGTGTGTATTCAGAGTCCTGTCTCTTGATTTCCAGTAAAACTGGCAGAGCTAATTGAGTTTGGCAAGAATGGGGAAAAAAAAATCATGCTGTGTCTCACGCCTCAGCAGCATTACACCCAAGATTTCAGTTGCAAGAACATACTACTGGTGTGGATAAATCAGGCAGAATGAAACGCAGCTTGAATTCCAAATGCTCAGGTTGTTAGGAGAGCTGGCAGCTGGGAGAAGGTTTCTGTAACTTTGGCTGATACGTTACTAAAGTCATTCAGAGGCAATCAGGGAATCCTGAAGTGCCACTTCTAAAATAGCTTTTCAGAGCGCAGTTAGGTTGTTTTTTTCTTTTTTTTTTTTCTTTTAAAGCACAATATCTGTCAGACCAAATGATAGTTTGTGCCCAAGTGTAAGATGAGAACCATCATCCAGAATCCATCCACATGGGGATTCTGTTATAATTGCATTGTTTATAAGATGGAGACCAGCCCTGCAGCCAGCTACATTTTGTTGGTCGCATCGTTGAGATCTTGTGTGTAAGCAGCATTCAGAACTGCTTAATGGTACTCTTTGTTGTGTGTTACTGAGCTTGTGTTGCTGATACTTAAGAGTGCAGCAGTCAGTAGGAGACAAATGTTACCTACTTAAAGGAAACTCTTAAAAGGCTCTCCGGAGCATTGTAAATAAAATTGCTTAAAACGTGCAGCTAGTGGTATTTTATTTAAATTGACTTGGTCGGTTGTTTTATTGGGTTTATTTGTCTGTTTGTTCTCTTCAAGGAGTCCAGTGACTTTTCCCAGTACCAGCTTAGGGGGTTGCTTAAGAAAAGCAGCCTCAATCGGTGCATAGAGAATGTACAAAAAGAATTGAATCAACAGCACTCAGGTGAAATCCAAACACAATATGAAAATGAAGGTGGTTTTGTGAAAGAAGTGGAATCTAGGAAGGTAGTCTCTGAAGATACTTCTCACTATATCCTAATAAAAGGTGCGTCAGGTCTTAATTTTGTAAAACCCCTTCTTCGGTGGGTACAGTCTGCAGCTGTCAGTTTTAAGAAAAACTTGAAAATTGTTTACAGGTGCACGTAGCCGATATGTTGTATGAAATGTGTGTTACTTTTAGACATAATTAACTCATCTAAGATGTGTAGAAAATGGCTTTATTAATCTTTAAATAATAATGTTTGTTATGTAAAATGGAATGTTGGTATAAAGCAGTTTTTTACTAAAAAAAAATATTAAAATGAACCATAAATCTTTCTTTCAGGTATTCAAGCAAAAGAAGCTACAAGTAGAGACTTGGAAACTACTGCAGGGCCCTCGTCAAAAATGCTTGAATTTATTAAATCGAATAAAATCAATGAATCTCCTGCTAACACAAAGGTAGTTGCATCTGACAACTTGCAGACAGAGAAAGATAACAACGTGGTGACAGCACCACCCTCTCCTCGGACTTTGCTTGCCATCCAGGCGGCTATTGTAGAAAGCAGCTCAGAAGAAGAACTGGGGGATGAAGATACAGGGCGACTGAAGGGGGACCAATCTGTAACAGAGGAAGGCAGTGTGTCTCCAAGAACACTACAGGCGATTCAGCAAGCTCTCAGTGATGATGAGAAAAAGGAGGAGGTTGTTACTGTTGGAACGGTTGGAGAGCTACCAGAAAGGTCAGAAGCGAAGGATTTTCTGCTTAGTAGCTCAGATGAAGAAGATCTGATCCCTGAAGTTAAGGAGGAAAAAAACCTACCTACATCTACAATTCATGCATCAAACAAAATGACTATGCAATTTGCTGAATTTAAACAAAAGAGTGAGGAGATGGAAAAAAATCATGTTACACCCAAGGACACCAGTATATCCAGAACTGAAAATTATTCTTGTATTGACAATACTAGAAAAGGCAAAGAAGATGTAGACAAAGAAGAAAATAGTTACAAAACAGACTTAAATTCTTTGGGAGATAAGGATATAAACTTGCGCATGCAGAAGCCAAGCTGTTCCCCTGTACAAACTAGTATAAGGGCTTTGATTCATGCTGAAACAACAGAACTTTCTGAAAATGAGGAGAACTTGACAATTTCTGAAAATACGGAGGAAGTAATTTCACAAACCGAAGAGAATGTATCTGAGGTACAAAAGGATACTAGATTTTTTCCAGAAGGAGAAGGTACTGAGGAGGAAAAAGAAGGGATATCACAGTCTGAAGACAGTGATTCTGATGGTATGTGCTTTTTAATTTTCTAAAAAGGTGAGAAAATAGGATCTTATTGTACTTCTAGTCAGATGAAGTTAGCCTTTTCTCCTAGTGAGAAATGCTTTAGAATACATCTATTCCTGTGTATGTAGGAGGTGGGAAGAAAAACTGATCTATGTTTTTCCCCTGGGTGTTATGTTTTATTGTTGAAACCTGAGAATACAATATAGAGAGTCAGGAAATTATGCTGTTGTGTACATTGAATTTAACTGGTGTGTTAATGGTCAACTACATAGTTTCTGTAATTTCATAATCCTGACATATACTTATTGCATATAGAAAAAAAAGTCACTGCCCAGTTAAACACGCATACAAATGCTTCTTTTTAAACAAGCAACAGGAAGTTGAAATCTTTGTTTTCCTTTAATAGGAAGCTTTATTGAAGTGGATACTGAAACCATTAATGAGGCTGAGTTTCCTGCTAAATATGATGAAAAACTGGGTGATGAAACAGCACTTCCAGAAGTGGAGACAGACAGACATGATATTGTCACACAGGACTTGCTGCAGGAGTCTGATGAAGCACAGTTGACAAGTGTTCAGAATGTTGAAACAGAAGATGACGATAAAGATGCAGCAGATGAGTGGAAAGATATCAGTTTGGTAACTACGTGTTATTTGTTTTGAGCTAGTAATGAAATGCTCTGTCCCCAAGTAGTTTTTTAAGGAAGACTATCGAACAGCTTCTTACTGTTTCATGGCTTTTTCATCTATGTGTTTAATTTTGTGGGAACGAATTTTTCTTTAAAGCTGGTGGTTAACCATAATCTCTCTGAAATCAAAGCGAAACTTTAAGGTTTTAGCGCTCTGAATACACCTATCTCTGGTCTTTATAATTTACTGTGTTAGAGAAGCTATGACAATTTCCAAGTGTGACTTAATGGAGCATGTGCCGCTAGAATAGTTATAGTTGGAGACTTAGTGCTTTACTTCTCAACAGTTCAGGTATACTTAGGATATGACAAAAATCTTGGTTTATTTTTCAGGAAGAACTGGAAGGACTAGAAAATGATCTTTCTGCTGAGCAGAATGTGCTTCAGGCTCAAAAACAGCAGCAGGAACGTGTTGCTGCTTCTGTAACAGGACAGATGTTCTTGGAAAGCCAGGTAGTATTATTTGAATTGTTTTGATTTGATACCGGATGATCTGGTTTTCCCCTTCACCTTAGTCAAATGTTTTCTCAAAAGCTGTTTGTAATGTTGCTTCATTATAGGTGAAGGATATTTAACTGAGGTTAAATAATGTACTCTATAAAAGCAAATTGTGTAAAATACATCAAAATACATATATATCAAAACACTATCCAAAGGATAACTAGTCTGCCCGCTGTTTTCTGCTTGGTATGAATGTTTCTGGTATGCTTTCATACTATTTTCTGAGCTAAAATAATGACTGATTTTTTTTTTTTGGTTGTTTTTCTTTTGTTTGTTTTTTACCTGTTTGTTTATTTCATGGAGCCCATGTAATTGTAATGCGTGGGCTTTTCTCCATGTTAAAGTTTTGGTAATGGAAAGCGCAATACTTAAGTATGCTTGTGCAATTAAGATAGCAGATTTTCTAACTGGGTAGTAATCATGTGATCAAGTAGTGCTTGACTTATGTGGCGCTATCTGCCTGAGAGAAGTGGGATTTTCCCTTTGACTTAACTGTGCTTGGTGCTTGTTAGCAGAAATTTAGGTTTGCTATGAAATATTAAATACCTCCCAAGTATGAATTTAGCAGTTTTGAGTCATAGAATTGCCTAGGTTAGAAGGGACCTTTAAGATCATGTAGTCCAACCATCAACCTAACTCTGATTAAAAAAAAAAAAATAAATCATCACTAAGGCCTGTCACTAAGCACTATCTCAACCTGCCTTTTAAATACCTCCAGGGATGGTGCGTCAACCACTTCCCTGGGCAGCCAATTCCAATGCTTAATAACCCTTTCAGTGTAAAAATTTTTCCTAATATGCAATGTGAACCTCCCCTGATGCAACTTGAGGCCATAGTCAAGTGGAAGCATAATAAAAGCTCCCTTCTCAGATGAAATAAGAAGTGATTTCTCTCCATCCTACAGGAGCTTCTCCGTCTGTTTGGCATTCCATATATTGAGGCTCCAATGGAGGCAGAGGCACAGTGTGCTATATTGGACCTTACTGATCAGACCTCTGGCACAATCACCGATGATAGTGATGTTTGGTTATTTGGTGCACGACACGTTTATAAAAATTTCTTCAGTCAAAACAAATATGTGGAATATTACCAGTGTGTTGATTTTCAAAACCAGCTAGGTAAGCCTCAGGCATTGGTTTGTTAGATACAGTTTTTAATAAGGCAGTGCCGCTGTGTATCTGTCTGAAGTTTTATTTCCTTCAGAATTTTGTGTGTCTTGTTATTACAATGCCTGTTCTTTGGAGAGCCTCTAAAGGCATTCAGTTGGGTTGCTGTTTTTACTGCCAGATGACCCCTCTGAATTTGCAGAGTTACACTTGCATTTAATACACTGAATTAGTGTGATGGTTATTAAAGCTAGAGGTATGTACTATGGTACCAGTTTCTGGGTAAATGTCAGCATGACTTTTCTGAGATGGTGGGAAAATTATATTCTGATGCCATCAGATTTTATAGTCTTCTAGAAATGGAAGTTAATTTTGGACATACTGGCACGTAATGTATTAGAAGAGGATCCGTCATATGTATATGCTCTGTAAAAGATTTTTTTTTTTTTTTTAGTTAGTTAATAGATTTTTTTCTTCATTCAGATTGCCTTTGTACCATTCTAAATCAAATCGTTGCTAACTATGTTGGACTATTAAACTTCAGTGTTAGGTAGTGTATTAAGGGAAATATGAGCCAATTTTAAGTTTTTCTTAAGCTTTGTTTAAGCAGAGATCTGTTAAAGTCAGTTTTGACATTTCCAAATTTGAGAGAGGCTATAGGCTTTGAAGGTAATATTTTAATGTCTTAAACATGTAAAATTTCACAGCATTTTTATGTGGTGAAAAATATGCCTTTGGTTTCTTCTCTCGGCAAATTGAATGAAATTTTTCCCTACACATACCTACTTAGGTATGCTAGTGTAGCTTACTTGGAAATGATTGGTGTAAAAGCATGTGTGTGATTCTTTTTTTGTTGTTTGTTTTTAAGCCGTTATTAATGTAATAAACCAGCGTATTTATTTATTATTTATTGGAAAAGAATAGTGACTGTTGGTCTTCATGTCACGTTCCTCTGCGGTGTTGTACTTCTATTCCTTTTTCATGCATTGCACAATTCTTTCTTGACACTGACGGATATCCTGGCCAGCATGCCAATGCTTTCACTTTGTGTGCTTAGACGTGTGTCCCTCCCTTTCTCCCTTTCTCCGCTGATTTTTTTTTTATTTATTTTATTTTTCTATTATTATTTTTTAAATCTAAACTCCTGAGGCTAGTCACTGAAAGTCGGTCTGGTTGCCTCAGATCTTATAGTGTACCAAGTAGAAGTGGTCACCTGAGTTATTCCTTCTTTCTGACTGTTTCACAGGCTCTTTTTTTTTTCTATTTAGTAACTGCACTTGCACAGAACAAAAGGCTTCCAGTTTGGGAACACTTTTAAGAAGCAAAGGCATTGATATCATGGACTAGAATTCATATTTTTGGTTTTATTTCTGATCCGGGACTTATTAAATTCATGTCAGCATTAGATGAGAACAGGACAGTAACTGGAGAAATACATGTAAAATAGTATCTCTTAACTTTCAGAAACCCAGAATTTCCTAATGGTCTTTCCATTGTAGCATTTTAATTTTGGTAAGATGTATTTGCCAAATTAGCACAACTACCAGTGCTTGAGCTAGCATATTGATACAGCTTTAGAATATAATTTAGCAAATTCTGCTGTTGAATTAAATATAATTTTAGAGAGTTAGTGCCATTATGTTGTTCTGTTTTTTTGCCTTTCAGATAATTTATTAATTTTTAATTTGTGAGAGAGCAGATGGTGAAGCCACTGGTTTTATTTGGTTTATGCATTTTCTTTTACAGGGCTGGATAGAAGCAAGCTAATTAATTTGGCATACTTGCTTGGAAGTGACTACACTGAGGGCATCCCAAACGTTGGCTTTGTAACAGCGATGGAGATCTTAAATGAATTTCCCGGGCATGGCTTGGAACCTCTCTTAAAATTCACGTATGCTTCGTCATATTTTGCTTTTTTGTCTCTTCATAACATGACTAATAGTGAATCTACTTCTCTGCTGCTTTGAGCATACAACAAAACATACAACCACCATTAAGGAGACTAAGTTAACTGTAAAATGTGACTCTGTTATTATCACTATCTGAAATGGCAGGTAAAAAAGGTGACATGTTGATACAGCAATTACAGTGAGACTAACGAAGACAATAGAACAGCTGTAGAACTGTGCAACTGCCTCTGAGTTCATTGCAGAGCTGGATCCGTAGTGGAGTGGAGGTTTATTCTCCCTGAGTTTGTGAGAAGGTGCTGTAGCTTGCTCGTAGAGAAAAGAGACTTGATGAGTGAGGAGTGGATGACCTGGAAAGAGACAGACAGGTAGGCTGTGGGGAAGAACAAGATTTGAAGAGGGCTAAGCCAGTTGTATTACCAATGGAGAGGA
Organism: Gallinago undulata; assembly: GCA_026546715.1. NCBI lineage: Eukaryota > Metazoa > Chordata > Aves > Charadriiformes > Scolopacidae > Gallinago > Gallinago undulata. The sequence goes on along the minus strand of JAOTQQ010000001.1, from coordinate 149,284,662 downwards.
TGGTTAGAAGTCTGGGTTTTTTCCTTTCTTTTTTTTTTTTTGTTGGCCTCCTATACCAAAAAGCCTCCAAAAATGATCATTATGTGTGGAACATCCTTCCCAGGTGAGGCCTTCAGTTTAGCAACTTATGGGGTATCCAGGTGAGTTTGCTCCCATGGTTTACAGTGGCTGCATTTACTGATTTACTGTGTATATTTTGTCTTTTCTGCTTTCAGATTTTATGTCACTTTGGCCACTTTTTCTTTGGAAATTTCATACCTCATCTCTTGTAGTAACTGAAGTAGGGAGACTAAGGCTATTGAGATTAGCATTTTAGGAAGGTACATGAATACTTTTCTCTCTTTTTCAGTGAGTGGTGGAATGAGGCTCAGAAGAATAAGAAATTGAGACCTAATCCACATGACACCAAAGTCAAGAAGAAACTACGGGAGCTGCAGCTTTCTTCAGGTTTCCCAAATCCAGCAGTGGCAGAAGCATACTTGAAGCCTGTGGTGGATGAGACAAGGGGTTCATTCACCTGGGGGAAGCCTGATGTGGAGCAGATCAGAGAATATCCTTTTACTGTATGGCAGGATTTGAGAGCTGAAAGTACTCAGATTAAAGTTCATAAGGCTTGTTAGTAAATCAGTAGCAGACTGTCAAATTCTTAACATCTCATTGATGTGAGGGGCTGTCTGCCCCATCTGCATATGGTCTCCTACAGCAATGCCAGCTCTGGAATGGAAGAGAGCACAGCCACGTGTGTGTGGCACTCAGGGCTCCTCTGTCCTCCTGAGAGCATGGGCTGCTTCACTTTGCATGCAAAGAGGGTCTCGTAGCTGGACTGACAATTTTGTTGTGGCGTATCATTTCTGTAACATGCTGTGCCTGTTTCTAGGCCTAGAGCGGGATTGTTTGCACACTCCTGATATATGTTTCCTGACTTTCACAAATAAGTTTCAAAACCTAGTCAAAAATGGTGATTCGGTCTGCGTTTTACCCCTAGTTAATCACTGCATTACTGTATGTTTATTTTTTGCACCTCTTGCAACTTGAGCTGCAGTGAATTGTTGAAAAGCAGATGGCAATGTATGCAGAGCTTATACTGGTTTAAACAGTAAATGAAACTTCCATGAAAGTGTGAAAATAAGGTTCACTTATAAGTATTTTGTCTTATGGCAGTCCTGTATAGCCAAAATGAGTTCTGTCGTCACTGAGACATGCTTTTGGAAATGTTGATACTAGAGGAAAAAAATATGTAACTAATAGAGATGTCACAACATCATTAAGATACATAGCATAATACTGGAACCAAACACATGAACAACTGTAATAACTTAGAGTACTTTTTTCTGGTTTTGTAGTAGAAAAAGCTTTGAAGAAGAGTAACTTTCCTGCAGACATTATTTATTTGAGGAACTTTCATTTCATGTGTTTACAAGTAATATATATATATATATACTAGTAATAGCCATTTTGTCAAGTTCCTTAACTTTCTGCACATTCTGTCAGAATCACTTTGGCTGGCCTAGGACAAAGGTAGATGAAATCCTTTCGCCTGTGATCAAACAGCTGAACTTGCAGCAGGTGAAGTATAAAATTAAGTATAGTTCAAGTGTAACTGGAAATCTGTAAGAGAAGCATTTCAAAATGAACAGCAAGGCTTTAATCTAAAATACATTTCTCAAAAACTGCAATTTGGCCATATTTTGTTATCTAAATATATATTTAAAAGTCACTAAACTTACTTCTCTAGACTTCATTTCTGTATGATAAGGCTGTGCTAAATTATATCTACATAATTCGAATTGTTGGTTTCCAGTTTTGTTATCTATCAAGCACCTGTCTCAAGTCCAGGTTGCTGTTTGTTCTGGATGTAGCTGGAACTACAGGTACCTCAAGCACCTTTAGTGCTTTTAAAAGACAGCATGCTGTGTCTAAAAATTATTTTTAAAAACGTCCCTGAGATTTTGCTGAAGTGAGACTAACCATTTGGTACCATCGCTATCAAGGAGGAGTGCAGACTGAGCTGTTGGGCAAGTGCTCATTAATAATATTAATATTTTTTTATTAATATTTTATTAGTAATAATTAAGATTTTGCCACAAGCAAGAACTGCACTAGCGTTCTAGCTTCTCTCTGTCACTCAAAGGAGTGAAAGGTACCAAACCCCGTAGTTAAGTCCATATACTTTCAGGTTAGCTGGAATATCCTTTGGAAGTGTCTGTCTCTCCTGGACATTTTTAGGGAGAGTATAGAGGACTAGCTCAGTCTACACAGCAAGCCTAGCTGCGGTTAATTAACACAGACACATTTTCTGTTACTACTTCTACTCTTAAATCTTGACACTGTAGCAGCGTGTCCTACAACGAACTTGAGTCAAGTGGGCGTTTTGTTACAGTAGCATATGCAAATGTAAAGTGCACTTGGAACATTTGCATAGTAAACATTCTGTTGTTTTAACAGCTTGAAGCTAAGGATGTGTTTGTAAGGACATACTTAAGGGCACTACAGAGATTATCTGCATTAGGGTTGAAAATAACAACATACGTCTAATCATCATCAGCGCAATGTTTATAACATTTCACTGGAATTTGCTTACTATTTAGTTTCTGTAAGGGTTCTTGTTGCATAATTTATAATAAAATATAGGTATTACTATAAACATCTTATTGTTCGCATGCATTTGCATGCATATTAATTTTATTAGTCTTTTGTCCTGCTTTAATTTGGGGTGCTTTATAGTATAGCTGAGATAACAACTGAATTCTCCTCTCACAAACATCCAGAGGTGTTTCTCTGTTTTATTTTTGATAGACTCAGCTTCGAATTGATTCATTCTTCAGACTAGAGCAGCATGAAAAACAAGCCATTAAAAGCCAGAGACTGCGCAGAGCCGTGACTTGTCTGAAGAGAAAAGAACAAGAAGAAGCCGATGAAATTCGTGAAGCCACCGCTGTTATGGAGACTGAACTTAAACAGCACAAAAAAAGGAAAAGCGGAAGCACTGCAGGCTGGGAAAATCATCATGCTGTGGCGACAGAAGTCCAAAGTGGAAAGAGAAGAAAACATTCAGATTACGGAAAAGAACACTTGTATGGAGGTGGTTTTATCGGAAATTTGTATCTTTCAGAAACTTCTGGTGACTCCTCAGGAGAGGAATCAGAAAGTGGAGATTTAGGCAAGAGCAAAAAGAGGAACAATGCCTCTGCAATGGAGACAGCAGACTTTAAAGGGAAAAAAGGGTGCAATAGCTCAAGTGGTGAGGATGAAGAACTGGGAAATGTAATCATGGTGACTGCCAAACCTGTGTTTGAGAGCAGAAAAAAGAAATCACAGAGTAAGAGAGGAAGAAAAAAGAATAAATCTTAAAGAAAAATAAAGTCTTAAAGAGAGCCTGTGTGTGCATGTTCTATGATGTAAGCTTGTAAATATTCTAATGAATTTTTGATAAAAAAATAAATTATCCATATTTGTCAAGTATTTGTCATGCATTTTGTGTCCAGAACTTAAATTGGAGGGATTTTAACCAATGTAAAAAAAATAATTGTAGCACATTTACTCAAGAAGACGTAGATTGGACTTGATAGCTCCTGTGGATTAAGATGGAAAAGCACTGAATGCTGCCAGTTGTACTTGCATTCTTACCTTTTAGTTCTCTTTCTTCTTTTGTCTTCTCATGTAATATTTCTACTTAACTTTTAATTATTTCCAAGTCCATACAATTCAGTTTTGTATGAAGCATTAGCCTCCCCTAGAAGGATGAAGGGCTGAGGTGTACTGGGTAGAGTTTAGCTCTTACAGTTGCAGAATCTAATACTTCATGTACAGTGTTTACTAGGCAAAAACTATCCCTTTTGATACTAATTTTGTAAAAAAAAAATCATATTTTCAGGAAATTTTCAGCCTGTGCAGCCGGTTTACAGCAATCTTTTGTAAATCATGCATTAGTATTACTGAATTTAGCTTTAAAAGTGTTGATTGAGTCTCGGTGATTTTTTTTCATAATTCTTAAATGTAGTAGAGCTCCTAATTATTTCTTCTACCAAGTCAAGTAGAGACCTCCAGTTCTCTCTAGGGCTTGTTTAGTGTTCTTGGACAGAGATTTATTATTTTTCAATGGCACCTAGAAAACCCAGTCTAGTCTAATTTTGCTAAAAACCATGTAAAGTAAGAGCTGGTTCCTGTCCTGAGTTGGTTACAATCAAAATAAGAGAAGCCTTAAAGATAATGGTGTTTGTTCTTATGGCAGTAAGTAGGATTACCTGAAGGGGGGGTGTAGAGAGGTCAGTCTCTTCTCCCGAGTCACAGGCGAAGGACAAGTGGAAATGGCCTCAAGTTGCGCCAGGGGAGGTTCAGATTGGATATTAGGAAAAATGTTTATACTGAAAGGGCTTTTAAGCATTGGAATGGGCTGCCCAGGGAAGTGGTTTAGACACCATCCCTGGAGATATTTAAAAGACGGGTTGGCATAGTGCTTAGTGACAGGGTTTAGTGATTTTTTTTTTTGTTTTTGTCAGAGTTAGGTTGATGAAGGGACCTTTAAGATCATCTAGTCCAACCAACCTAGACAATTCTATGATTCTATGTGACCTGTTGAGCAAATTTAGATCTCATGCACAAAAGAGGAGTGATAGGTATATATTTCTGCACGTTGACAGTTGTCTTCATGAATATTTGGCTGTAAATTGGGCTAGGATTTGGGGGTTGTGTACCTTGTTACAGTTCTGCGTTCCAGCATGAGCATGCATTTGTGTATCCCTGCCACGAATGTGCCCCTGCCCCTTCCCAAATTGCCCTCTGAGCCTGGAAGACCCTTTTGACTTCGAAGAATGATATTTAGCTTTTCAGTTACTCTTTACAGTGAGGGTGGTGAGGCACTGGAACAGGTTGCCCAGGGAAGTCGTGGAAGCCCCATCCCTGGAAGTGTTTGAGATCAGGCTGGATGGAGCTTTGAGCAACCTGCTCTAGTGGGAGGTGTCCCTGCCCATGTCAGGGGGGTTGGAACTCCATGATCTTTAAGGTCCCTTCCAATCCAAACCGTTCTATGATTTAGTGGTTACCAACGCTGTGCCACTATCTTATTTTTGTTAAAAAATAAAAAAATAAAATAAAAAAATAAAATACCCTGAAGTTGGTTCCTTTGTTGGTTGGAGCTCCCTTGGCAGGGTGTTAGGAAATCTGTGCTCCCTGACGTAAGGGATGGGGCGCGTGGTGCCCACGCTGTGCTCCTGCCGCAGCTGTCGGGGGTTATTAGTTACTGCCACTGGTGTGGGGATGCTGGCAGCGTGTGACACACTCCTGGGAGTGCACTTCTGCCCCTGGGCTGGCAGCCCAGGAGGGAAACGGCCCGGCAGACCAGGACTTTCCTGTTTGGGTCCCATCTTCGGAAAGCGTTGAGAGATTCAGGTAATGTGGACTGGAACACAGCGGATGCCAGGGTCTGTGTCTTTAAATTACTTGGCGTCATTTAGTTTAAGCAGCATAATTCAGCAACCGAGTTGTCCCGCACTGTTTAGTTGCTTGTAATACTCCTGAATTCGTGTGTTAAAGCCAGACAGGTTGCTGCGTAGTTCAGCGTGCCTCAAAGGCTGCTTTTAGAAAGGAAAAAAAGAAAGTAGAGGACCACAAAATACAAAAACCCTTTTTAGGGTGATCTTTATAGTGCAACATTGCTTGTCTTTCAGAATTCAAGGGACTTATTATCAACTCTTTTTTTTTTTTTTTTTTTTTTTATCTTTTAATGGGAAAGAAAATTTGTCTTTTATCATGCTTCTGAGGTAGCTGACAAGCTGATGGGTGTGTGTAACATTTACTGCTTAATGCCCCGGCAGTTTCCAGCGCTGCTTGTTATTCTGAAGATGCACACAAAGACTTTGAATCCTCTTCTGTTTCCCACATAAAGATGTTACTATTGCACAGTTCATAGATAGACATGAATACAATAGCCGTACTTTTATTCTAGAAGAGTTACAGTGATGTCTAGAAGCCCCCCAAGTTATTTTTCACCTTCAAATAGGTTAATGGCTGCTGGCACTGTGATGTTAAGGTTAAACATTAAACCTGTATGTTTTTTGTAGGGTGAAGTCGAGAGAGTATGGTGCGTCCTCTCTAACTAGGCAGGGCTCTGCTATGCTGTCCTTTTTTGTCTGAAGTCTCGAGGGGAAAACCTGTCTAAGGCTGCACTGTGAGGAAATTTTCTTGGTATTCAGAATTTTTACTCTGATTGGTTTGTTTTTTTTTTTTTTTTTGTAATAGGTAGAGATACTCCTTCACCCACTGCCTTATTTAATTGCATCCTTATTGGGCGTTTGGATGCCTGTAGGTCATTAGCTGTATGCTGCTTGTAAGCATTCCTGCAAAAAACAGTCAAATTTCCATACAAGAGTGTAAGAGCTTTAAAAATTATCAGAGCACTGGTTTGTTTTTTCCATGAATTTAGTGTTTTTCCTGATTGTAAAATAAGAAGAAATGGAGACAATGGGTTGTCTGTCTGCTTTTCTGCAGACAGCCGAAAACTGCATTTTTCTCTGTCATCCTTTGCCTACTACTAATTTTTTTCTCCCGAGTCTGCATGTTCTGTGTATATTTATATAGCCCCATACATACTCTGTCCTGCATGTTGTCTAGAGCTCCTGCTTCCTACTTATTCTCGTGTATAACTTTTACTAATCAGTTGTTTCTTTCCCTTCTACACCAATTAATTCAAACAAGATTAGATCCTTTTGGTACGATTTTTCTTCTCTTTCAGACATTTGTTGCTACCTTTCCTTTCAATCATTTATAAGCCTGCCAACCCTGATTTGAGTTGATTCTAATTTTAAAATGTCATAAAATAGTTTTAAATGTTTATCAAAGCTTTTCTCTCTCTTTTTTAAAAAAATCTACTTCTTTTTCCCCTCTGAGAGTAGAACAGTTGAACTAGTTTGCCACTTCTGGTTCTTTTATGCTTTGAATATTGGTATTTATGTGTCTACATGTCTTTATTATCAAGAGAAGTAAATTACAGCATAATGAATGTAAAAATAATTTAATTTGGGTTTTTGTGAGGTGTTATGTGAGGAAAAAGAAATAAAGTCAGTTATTTCTTTCTCCCAGGTTTTGTGGAATAGTATGGATTTGACGTCACCACAACATAATCATCTACAAAATGATCTGATAAGAAAATTGGAAAGACAAGAAGGTAAAACGTTTCTTATTTCTCTGTGTTTTCTTGGTGCACTTAGAATATTATTAATCATGGGGACCATTGTGTCTTGCTGACAGTGAGCTGTCCTCTCATTCTTTTTTATTTTTTTTTTTTCTGAAGAATTCTGTTTATGGCACTTGTACAGAAAATACAACAGATAGCGCTGTTGCAGTATTCTAGCTATGCAGTAGGTATCTGCTGTGCTGGCATGCTCCGGTCCTGGCAGTTTCCTACCAGCACCTGGCATCCTGCCTGCCACCGCTTCCAGGGAATGAAGCCGTGGATATGATCAAGCTATTCAGGAGAGGTTTGTTTGCGGGGCGTCAATTAGGGAGAATTGGTTATTACGAGCTTAGTTTCTGTCTAGACAGCCTCGAATCTAATTTTCAAATACCTGCAGGGGCTGTTAGCAGCTTTTTCTCTTAAGCAAGTTTGTGGCTGCACGGCTTTCAAGATTCTAAAGCGTCAGGAGTAATCTCCTTTTTAGGGGTCATCAGGAATAGACAAGATTTCAGGGCAAGTGCATGTGTTGTTTTGGGATGGGGGTCTAGTTATGGTCTACAGCTGACTGTGGAAGAGAGAAGGTATTTTATTATGTTATTTTTCGTAATATTTTTGTTTAACATCTCAGCTGAGTCTTGGCCCATGTAGAGCCAGGATTTGGGGCTTCTGCTTTTCAAGAGAGCCCAGCATCTGGGTTTGCTTTCCTACCTGTTCAGCGAGGCAAGGTAGAGCTTTGGGCATGACTGCAATACTTTAATTACTGTGTAATATTTTGCCTTCAAATACTTTTTTTAATTAAAAAAACATTAAAGTATTTTTTAAAGTACCCCAAATTAATCGCCTTCTTTGGAAAGCTGACATTGCACAAGAAGACAGCTGATAGGGATTGGTATAGGTTGCTGTTCCACAAAGCACTGTTCATGTACCTTAATCTGGAGTTTTCCTTTAGTGCAATTTCCTTTCCTGTTGTGTAATTCTAATTTGAACAAAGAGCTCAAGTTGATCCTATGCAATGCAGTGTGATTGTCGGGGGAAGAAATATCTAGAAGTATAAATATTAAAGGTTGAACTACTAAAAACTGAAATATTGATGACTGTAATTCTGTATTCTGTAGCGTACAAGAGCTGAGGTATAGTTGCATAAGCATTTCTACACTTCTGCAACCTTGGCTTTCTAATCTGGATACTTTCTTCATGCAGGATTCAGGGCAGGGAGGAGTGAGTCTGCATGTAATTTTCTTAGCTTTTGAATTATGAAAAAAAAATGAGTTCTGGGACATTAGGTCAACATATGACAAATTAGTCCATAGGGCATAATCTTCAGATCAAATGCAGAAATATGTTCCAGTTAGCTGACAAAGTAACTGCATTGATACCAATAGCAGTGGTTCTCTTTCATGTCTAGAAACACTAGTTTAAGAGGATGAGGAAACATGAATGGAAAATGGGATGTCTTTACAGTTTCATCTGATACCAGGCTTTGGCATATAAAATTCCATGCCACATTCTGGAGGTGAAGGGTGCTGAACCTGCAGCGGGGAGACTTATCTGCTCAGTCACCCTGAGCCTGTGCCTTTCTTGTCCTCATCCTTTTCCTCTACCGCCTTCCTCGTTCCCTTTTCACTAACTTCACTTACCCAGGCTCAATCTCTCTTTCTGAGGTTTCTTATTCCACTTGAATTTCTCTGCAATTTCCAGTCTGAGCTCTTTGTATTTAGTGCCTTTCCCTTTCCTTCTTTATTGGCTTGTCGCAAGTTCTCCAGGTTAAAACTCCTTGTTCTTGTTCATGATTCCCATTGCTACTGGTTCTCAGCTTACAGGTAGGTTCTCACCCAGTCTGATCTTTCCTCTGGTGTCTTTATCCAATCAGTTCTCCATCACACCAGCATCATTAGATGTCTCTTGTCTTTCTTCCTGTGATTTCTCTTGATCATTAGCTCCAACTCTCCTTGGCTAAACTTCTCTGAGATCATATTCTGCCACTCCCTTCTTCACTTCTTGGGATACTAAGCTATTTTACCACAGTTTCAGTATTTAAATTCACTCCAGAATAATTTTATGTCAGAGTCAAAAAAAGGAGGAGAGCAAGTTTGCAAGGCGTACTTGTCCTTGACACTTCATCGTCTCCCTTCACTTGGCCAGGGCTCAGTTTTTAATCCATAAATATCTGAGAAAATGCTGACCTAGTAACCTTCACATACCTCCTGGCATTTTAGAAGTGACACACTCCTTCTTCTCACCCTGCTTGACAGTTGTCCTAATTGATGGCAGTTCCTGCCATCATTTCAAGTCTCTGGATAGAGTCCAGAAAGGTGCCTTAAGTGGGACATAGCTGGAATGGAGGCAAGTGAGACACGGCCTAACCCTGTGATTTAGAAGTTAAGATACCCAGCTGGGAAGAGGGAGTGATTTAGTCTTTCATTCCTATTTCATGGGTTACTTCTAAAGACACTTCTTACCTTTCTCACTCCCTTCCCCACTGACACTTTTCTATTGACTTCAAAGACTTTGCTACAAAATCTGAGAAACATTCAGGGACAAGAGCGCAGAGTCCAAGCCTGCCGAATCACAACTGACTTCCCAGTTCGTAGATGGGTTTTTCCTTCTTGCTGTCCTTCTAGTATGATTCTTGCAATCCTAGTTCTCCTGATGGTCCAGCTTTGGTGGTGATGGAGGGGAGGGCAAGCACAGAACACACCCCTTGAGTGAGTGAAGCGGAATTTGAATCCTTTTGAGGAAAGTCCATCTCTTAGTTTCTCCATTTTCTGAGTGTTTAAAATGCTGAACTATTCTTTTTACGATGGACTTTGCAATTAGCAGAGCTCTTTTGTTTGCAAGTGGCAGCATTCAAATAGTATAACAAACATCAGGTGTAGTAATTTGAATTCACACTTCTCTGTTCCTTTTTGCCCAGCAAGTAGACCTGCTTTTGCTGGAGACATTACTAAACTCAAATGGAAACTTCTTGTGTACGGATAGAAGAGAAGGTGGAGCACTGAAATAACCAAAGCATGCACCTGTAACATACTCTTCCCTCCCATATCTTTCCTGTTTTCACATCTTTCCCCTTTGCAGTAGCTGCATTTCAACAATAAACTATGTATTTCTCAACTGCCACACAAGAAAGGTGGCATATTAGCATGGATTGGTGTTGTTAGGATACTTTTGGGTCCTTTCCTCACAGAAATATTTTAGAAAATATTGTAGAAAAACAGAATTACTGGTAGACGAAAATTGACAGGCATTTTGTTGAGTCCCTTCTGTCCCACTGGCTGTGGTACCTGGCGTGTTCTGGCATGTCTTTACAAGGAAGTAAGAGCTTTCAATGGTACAAAGCCGTCTTGACTGGGCAAGGTAAGAGATGTAAAAGATTAGACTAGACAATGGCTTACAGAGTCTAAACTACTCACCCAGAGCCTTCCCATGCATCAGCAAATTGGCTGTCAGCCTTTTATAATGTATATTAGACTATCTAATTTAATAACACAGTTTGCTTTTGCAAAGGGAAATCATCTAGTCATCTTTAGGGATTAAATAGCTGCTGACCCTAGACCTGAAGATGTTTTCAATAACAGACAAACATGATGAAGTAACAAGGGAAATACTTGGCACATTTGAATTCATTATGTGGTCATGAGATAATCTGACTATGGTACTTCTATTTTCAGCCTTCTAATGGTTTTGGATGACCCGTGACTTGGATAGGGTTGGGATATCAGTGGTGTGAATTGCAAATTGAAAATTCACCTCTCAAACCAGGGTAAATACGTAGACTGAGCATACCCCTCTGCTGTTCTTGTCTCATCGTGCTCTAAGTGCATCTTGTCTTTTGGCTGAGAAGAAGCTGCTCGTGGGTGGCAGTTTTGTATTTCTGCATTTCAAAGTGTAAAGTTTCAAGCATTATATTACCCTGACGTTAAACAATATAATATAACATAACTCGTCATTGCCACCACTTCACAGGTTGAGCTTCTAATGAATGTCCTGAAATGCCTACCCTTGGTTACATGATCATTTCCCTCTTTGTAGATAAGGATGAACGAAGGGAAAATTAACTGAGTAGTTTAGGTAAGTATTAGAAGAGTACTTTGTTTTTTATTCTCAGAAAAGTGTAGGTTACACCTGACTTCTGGAAAGTTAAGGGCATGATTAGATTTCCCTCCTGACCCCTTCCTTTAAGGGTCCTCAGGCTGCAGTGGAACAACATAGAAATCAGTGGAATGAAATGAAGTGATACCACCTGGAACTTCAGGACTATTCTGTTAGTTACAGGACTGGTTGCAGATGTGTTCCCTGTCCCCCTTCTGCAGGTAACTTCTTGATGCTGGGTTATATAGATAGCTATTTTATATACATATATGTCTATGTAATAGAGGTAATGTATACTCTCTCTATATAACATATATAATATATATATATATATAAAACATCTTGAATCTTTTCTTTGATATCGACAAAATACATCTTGAATCTTTACTTCAGATGACTCCAGTTCTGTGTGTCCAGAATAGGGAGATTTGAAGAATTCTGGCTATCATGAATGCTTAGAACTTTCCTCTTGCATTACTCAATCAGTAATGTCAGCACAGGTAGTCTTCCTGTGTTCATCCAACTTGGAGGCAATTGGTGAGAAGTCTTAGAGGAACCATGTACATCTTCATGGCTATTGATACATGGTTCCTAAAACATTTGCAAATACAAGTCTAAAAGGTAAATTTTAAATCTAAACTCTACAGGTGAGAGTATACTGCTCCTGAAGAAGGGAGGATATGTTGCTGTAGGGCTGAACTTTGTCAGGTCAAGTTCATGCTGAAGGCTGGGATTTCATTCCTTTTGCCAGTTGGAGAAGATCCATCAAAGCAGGAGAGAAGCAGAAGGCGGCTGGGTCTTATTTCCTTATCACCTTGGGCTGTGACACCATTTGACCTCAAGAGATTAAGTAGGGTCAGGCAAGCACTTGAAAGAGACAAATCTGTATTTTTCCCCTGTAGGTTGGTTTGATAAATCATAGGGTGAGGATGTTGCTTCTGAATTAATGCTGTCCTAATCCATTAGCGAAGTACTTGAATGATGTTTTGTTATTCTGTATACTATTTGTGAATGAGTCTGAAAATTATACTTTTTTGACTGCTAGTATATTCTTCACAGCTTTTATGTGGAAGGGTCATTTTCTTTCTGTTTTCAGCCACATTAAATTCAGGAATCTAGATAGTGGTGTCTATTTTTTTTTTTAATAGAATTTTAATTCGGTCCCCTTGTTTCTGCTGCTTTTCCTGCATTTTAAGTGCCGTTTAACAGAGCCCATTTCTGTTCCCTTTTTTTCATCATTAATGTAGGCAGTATCATTTGTTATGCAGTGAGAGATTTAACATATGCTATTAATTTTGATGGAAGATACTCAACTGAATTTTAAGGTTGCCGTTTCCTGATGGAGCTATATACTGCCAAGCATGATTTTATGTCACAATTGTTTTAAGGGGAACAGCTGCTCATGCAGCAAGTGTCTAAACAGGTTCTATTTCTACTTGTTCTTAGCAAAAAGTGATCCAATAAAGATAGCCTAAGGCTCATTTGTGTGATTTGTTTCACTGTTAAAGATGCTGCAGTTTGCATCTTACTCTATTCTGACCTAATCTATCTTCTGTTATTTTACTTCTACTTTCTCTTCCCCACTTGAAGGCATTCTCCAACTCTGACTCACCAGATCTCGTGTCCTATTCCTTTTCTTTAGGTTTTGTTCTAAAATAAGCCATTTTGTTTGACATTTGAATGTGTCAGCAAAATCCTCTGGTTCCCTTCGTGAGATTTTGCAGCTTGACACGGTTCTCTTACCTGCCACGGACTTCACAACTCCAGTCTTCCACATGATTAGTACATCTCTTTGGAAAACTATGTTCACATTTCAGTTGTAGTATCAATGACTGCTTTGCCTCTGAGAATGATGTTTATGCTGTTTCTTAATGATGTGGTTGATGTAGTGCAAGATGTGTCAGCAGTATATGACTTTTCTCCCTCAGCCCTGACATTAAGTTAAAATCAAGGGAATTCAAAAAACTTACTCCAAAGACATTAGACTTTAATGATAAACAATACTTTACCTGAAATATTTCAAAGAACACTGAGAAATTAACCTATTAGGCAGAAAGTCTCAAAAAACTTAAAGGCATTCAAATGCTTTTTCAAGAAGAATTTGGGGCATCTATAGATGGGAGCTTCTTTGTGAACACAAGTTCGAGACCAAAGGAGTGCTGATCAGTCTGGGGAAGAGGAGACTGAGGGGAGACCTTATTGCTCTCTACAACTACCTGAAAGGAGGCTGTAGAGAGGCG
>JAOTQQ010000001.1:149241737-149260732 GCA_026546715.1 Gallinago undulata | reverse complement strand
TGTGGTTGGACTCGATGATCTCTGAGGTCCCTTCCAACCACCACAATTCTGTGATTCTGTGATTCTGTGATTCTGAGATCACCTGCGAGATTTTGGCTTGGAGGTTATTAATGAAAATCATCTAATCCTCATCAGCTAGTTTCTTGTGGCAAGGTTTGTAGGTAGAGGTAGTATATTTTGTTGGACCAACCACTATAGCTAGAAAATTAGACTCTATGCCAGCTGGTATGGAATGTTATCTCTACTTACAGAGGTTATTCTGCTATATCCTTAGATCGTTACAGCTGTAGAAAAGCACAACTACAGAATGGAAATATTTTTTTCCCCGAAGTGTAATTGAAGTAATTCAGTTTAAGTGAATAAAGAAACAAACTTGGATCTCTGCCATTTCCAGATTTCCTCTTCTCTCATCCTTCCTTCTAACTCACTGGCAACCATCAAATCCACTGCAATTGATACTTTAATCCTTGCATCCCAAAGGGCATCTCTGTTTACAAATGTTTCATGGATAAATGGATTTGGTCTGTAATTAATGGGTAACAGTGAAAATATCTTGTGAACTCCAAAGAAGTGTTGAAGGCTAAAGAGGAAAAGGAAGACTGCAGCAAAGTAGTTACAATGCAATCATTTTTAAATAATTGTTCTGCTGATTAACCCTCGTATTTGGGCTGCAGGCTGTTCCCTGCTGAGCTCCTGCTGGAGTCAACAGGAGATGTGCTCATAGAGTAGCTTCAGGATCGGGCCCTTTAGGCCCGACAGCTTGTTAATATTTACTGTAATGTGACATTAGTGCTCTTTCTCACAAGTCTGTCTAGCACCACTGTGTGAAGCTTCCTGGGAAAGCCCTAGTGACCGGCTGCTCTATTGTACAGCCACCTTTTGTCCTCAGGTATGATGGGCAGGTTATTAGCCATGACCAATGGAGGGTGGAGGTTGTACGTGGCATTTGCCTACGGAGTTTATTTCTCCTTTGAGTCCCACATGAATGTCAAGTATTACTGAGTCCTAAAGTCAGTCATAATTTTAATAATCACTTATTCTTTGTTCTAATATTTTTTTAAAAAAAGGATCAAGCTGTCATTTGGTGCATTATGTTGCTGAGACACATAGCATTTGCATCTGTAGTTTGTGAAAGGTGGGGTAAAAAAAGGACAGTTAAATTTTTGGGTGAAAGAGCTCCACCTACGAGGAATTACAGAGAGGCTACCTAAACTGACAGGCTTTTGCAGTGTCTTTTAGAGTGTTGTGATAATAATAATAACTGAAGACATAAATTAGGGTATATCATGTGGGTTCAATCAATTCCTTGGATTTTCCATATTCCAACTTGAGAATAACTTATTGAGCAACAATGTATTTAAGCAATTTGACAGTATTTATTAGATTTTTCACAAACAATACACCTATCAAATGTTAATGTTTTCAGGAAAGTTCTTTTTGAATAAAGGATATATAAAATCATTACAGTGATTTACTTTGCTGCTTATTATATAATATCTCCATCAAGGTTTTTCACAAATCATTGCCTTTCCCTTCTCAACATTAAAGTAACAAACACTTTTAACATTGTATGGTTTCTGTGTGGTCATATTGAGTTTTGGGCTCTGTCTTTTTGAATTGTGATGTTGCAGCTCTAAGTGATTTGGTTGAATTTGCATTGTTAAACCCCTTGTTTTGGGCATTTGCCTCCTGTAACAACTGCAAGAAAAAGCTGTAGCTGCTGAACATTTAGAAAACCCATTCAAATGACAGTACAGATGTACTGTGTAAACCCTGTTTTCATTTAGAAGGAGTAATGGAGGCACAGCCTAAGAAATGCAACTGCCAAAGAAATACTCAAATAATGACCCATGGCACAAATGGCAGTTGGATGATGAGCAATTTAGATTAGCTGTTGTACAAGCAGTAGTCAGTGTTAGGTGAGCAAAGAAGACTAATCGCCACGTATGTGCTCCTTAGTGGTGATTTGTATTAAAGAACTATAGAGTATGTCAGTATGTGTGACAATCATCTGAAGCAAACCAAACGACAGAGGTTCCTGAAACCTGAAAGGAGTTAGAAAGCCCAGATTCAGCTTTTGAACTCCAGCCTTTGAACTCTGGAGACCTGAAAGGTACAGGACGTTACTGCATTGGTAACCTTGAGGTGATCTCAATTAGGTGAGCCATGAGAAAGAAGGATAGATAGATAGATATCATTGCTTTATGGATGTGTTTCAGAAATTGACATGTTAATTCTTATAATAGCTATGTGGTGTCAGGGAAATATTGTTACACAGGTGTAAAGCAAAGAGAGAACTGAGTTAAATGTCAAGTGAGACATTCAGTCACAGTGGAGAGTGCAGTACAAAAGTTCTTTCCAGTGAATATTACATTTCCTGTGCTCTAACTTGTTAGAATTTCCTCACATTAAGGAATAATTTTATTTAACATAATTATTCCTTAAAAATATATTTTACTATGCTACTCTGTAAATAAGTTATAAAACCTCTAAGAAGTTTTGCAATAGGCAAGAATAAAATCACAGATTTCACATAGTTATGCCAACCAACCACACCATACACAGACCATATTGGAATTTCAAAATCATTCCGGTTTGAAGGCACCTCTGAAGGCTACCTAGTCCTACCTCCTGTTCAAATCTGGGCCAGATTCAAAGTCTGAAAAGATTGCTCTGGTTCTCCAGTTGGTATATGAAAATCTCCAAGGAAGGACATTCCACAACATCTCTGATCAGCCTGTTAACTTAATTTTTTTTCCCCACATATCCAACTGGACTTTCTCTTGCAACTGGGCATCTGTCTCTTGTAATTTTGCAGTGCACCTCTGGCTTCACCTTCTCTATAACTCTCTTGTTAAGTAGTAGAAGTAGCCATTAGATCCACCCGTTATCTTCCCTTCAGGCTGAACAAACCCAGTACTCTCAGCCTCTGCTTCCTCCAGCCTCTTAATCACTTTAGACCTCCTCCTCTGGATTCTCTATAGTTAGTTAAGATCGCTTTTACTAGTGGTTCCACAACCAGACACAGTATTGCAGGTGGACATCATGATGACACTTAGAAGGGTAATAATCACTTTGAATTATCTGCTGGTCACACTTTTGCCAATACAGTTAGCTTTCATCAACTGCAAGGCCACATTACTGTCTTTGTTGCTGTTCCTTCTGCAGAGGTGCTCCCTAGCCATGGCCTGTGCTGATGCATGGTGTTAATCTGTTGGACTTCACATGGATTTTATTGGCCTATTCCTTCAGCCTGTCAAAATCTCTTTGAGCAGCAGCTCTGCCCTTACCCCAGTTTGGTGCCTTAACAGCAGTTCATTATCAACTGCCCACTGATGGAAGCACTTAATGGTATCAGTCCCTGTCCTGACTTCACCTGCATTACTCCTGTAGACTGCTAGCTGGGCTTTGAACTTTTGCTTACTGCCTTTTGAGTCTAATGATCCACTCATTGTTTTAACCACTTTGTAGTCCATTCATGCAGCCTGCATCTCAACAGTTGAGCTACAAAACCTCTATAGGAAAAAAATGTGATACACTTTATCAAAGAAAAAGCAAATTATATCCACTGTGTTGTGCTTATCCACAGGACTAGTTATAGACAGTAAATAGGTTGTTTGTGTCCTTAGAAAATTTGTATTGGCTGTTTGCAAACATATTTGCTTGGAAATGTCTTCCTGGAGGGCTTGTTACATAGTCTTCCTGGGGACTGAGATGAAGTAGACTGGACTGTAGCTGTTTTGGGCCTCTCTCTAGTTCTTTTTGAATATGAGCTAATATTTGCTTTTTTCCAGCTGTTGAGAGTTGTCTCTGAATGCCACCTTTCAGAGTTGATAGACAGCAATCTTACAGTGGTATCAGCCAGCAACCTTGGCATCCTCAGAAGCATTCTGCCCAGTCCCATGGACTTCTGTATGCTCAGTTTGCTTAAGTGGGCCCCAACTTGATTGTTCTACCCTAGTACTACCTTACGCCCAAACTAAAAATTGTCACTAAAAAATATGGGAATCCTGAGAGTTGACCTTGCCAGTAAAGACTGAGGAAAAGAAGGAAGGGCTTAGCTCAGCTTTTTGCATGTCCTGTGTTATTCAATTCCCTATTCCAGTCAGCAGTGAATTAATATTTTCCATGTCTTCTTTTTGTCCTTGATATATCTATAAAACCCTTTGCAAATAGCCCAGCTGAGCCTTGGATTTCCTAACTCCACCACTGCATGTTTGAGCAATGGCTCTGTATTCCTCCTAGGTAGTCCATCACTGCTTCCACCTTCAGGGTACTTCCTTTTTTTCCATTTGAGAGCAGTTGGGATATATCTCTGTTTCATACTAGCTTCCTGCTCGAGTTTCTACATGATGGCATAGAGCAACCTTCTTTGACAAGGTGTTCCTGAAGATCAGTCAGCCTCTTGGCCCCTTTGCTCGTCAGTGCAATCCACAATGGAATCCCCATCTGCTGGTTCCTTGAGCAGTCTGAAGTCTCCTCTCCTGTCCCTGTTGGTCGCCCTTCTGATCCTCCCCATAGTCTCTGGGCTAGCCTGTTGCCTCACAGATAGCAGGGTGCCATGCATTGGAACCTCTACCTCATGTAGAGTGCAAATGCCCCTCCATCTTTGTCCTCTCTTCCTGTCCTTCTCAAAGATCTGTGGACCAGAGCACTGCAGTTGTGTTATTTATCAGAAAGACAAGGCTCTAAAGTACACCAGTGTGATTCTATTACTATCTGAGGAAGAATGGTAATTGGAAATCGAGAGTCAAGTAAATCAGGACTACTTAAGGGATGCTGCAGACTTTTAGGAGCTATCCAGACATAAAATCTGAATGCACTGAAATTCTGAGTGCTCATGTTCTGGGAGGTCCATAATTGCATGAGTTTTCTACAGAACATTATTCATCGATTGCTAGATGTAATTAATCTCTAATACCAGATTACTGCTTTAATGAATTACCCAGATTATATATTATCAGATTATTGGTATTATTATGAATTAGCTATAGACCATCTGTGCTATTGATTACTCACATTCTTTCCAGGCTTGAAAGCAATTCATGAAAACAGAAAATGTTATTACTCTCATGATGCCTGTGATTATTACACCCATGTGTGCAGCAATGGCTGTTGCACTCTGAGGTGCTCAGCCTTGGCAACAGAGTAAAAGGGTCATTAGATATTGGCTGCATTCCTACCAGGAGTCAATCAGCTTATAGTAGTATTAGCACTCCTGTATTAATTGGTAGAAGTGTATGGGGACTTGTGGTAACTGAATGGATTTCTTCATGGTGGAGACCATCTTTATTTGAAACACATGATTCCTCATGATTTCTTCTACTGATCTCTCAAAATAAAACTGTTAGCAGTGTTCCCCACGTGGCCTGAACAGTCACAAAAAGTGGTCTTGATTCCCTGACAGTGAAACCCTGGAAGGCTCTGCTGTTGTGAGAAAAGACACGGGGCTTCATTCTGGTTTGTTGAATCTTGGACAGTGATGTTTTGATTTACAATGGGAAGACACAGACAGAGAGACATGGTAGATATGATTTGGAGAAGCAGAGACTACAAGCAGAAAGACTACTTTCTTGGCCATTTCTGCCTGATATGGTTGAGTGTTAAAATATTTTGAAGCGCATTTTGTAAGGACAGTCTGCCTCTTTTCAGACTGGACTCCTTCACCAGAGAAAGTCCTTCGTCAAACACTTTTGGGAAGTGTTTTAGTCTGATTAAGATGAAAAGCCTCACAGCTTCAGAGAGTCATCTGGTGTTTGGGTGGTGACAGTAAATGTCTGAGGAGCCCAGCTAGTGCCCTGTCTCTCAAAATGGGTGGTATCCACCACTCTAGCACAGGTACCTGAAAGACTTTGGCTCAGACTACATGGTGGGTAGAGTATCTTCAACTCTTGCGATCTTGTTTTCCTGGTAGCACCGCAGGCAAATAAATAATTTCAGTCAAAATGTATTTTCACTGAAATGGGTATATTCTGCAAACCTGGTGTTTTGTAATCCACCTTTGTCAGAAGGGTCCCAGCTAATTCTAATTAGGAAAATGCAATGGGAAGAAATCTGTTCAACAAGCTGTGCAGAAGGTTGCAGAGATAAGAAATCATATGGAAATTATTGCTGAGCTGTGTAGAATAGCCCAGCTTTATTCAATAGTTGTTTTCAGTCCAGTGCCTATTTTTCAGTAAACTCCTAGCAGATAGATAGTCTATGTAGTACCCATAAGCATCTGAGTAATAGAGGCAGGAGAAAGTTTATACAAGAAAAATTGTCTGACGGCCTGTGAAGAGAAATCTGCCTTTTGATAAGTATATAAGGATCCCCACTTGTAATCTCATCTCTATCTATATTAAATGTTTACAGGCTATCTGGGGTGCTATCTGTAGCTGAAACTTAGTAAGATGTAGTCAGGGAGAACAAAGACCATTGTTGGTCTTACATCAACACCAAACACAGGAATTGTCTGTTTCTACCCTTTCTCTGTCCACCATATTTTAGTTGGTCCACCATATTTTTTTCTCTCTTCCTCATCATCTCAAATAACTGCTGTAACCACTAGACAATTACATAAAATTGTGTCCTACCACTTCCCAGTCTGGATCATGAGATATCTTCCATTTCTTTCAGTGGGAGAAGGACAAACATAATTTAAGCAGACTAGATTGTTGCCAAGGTGTTTTAAGTTCTGTGTAATATAAAGGGAGAAATAGAGGCACTGATCTTAAGTGCATTTGAAGACTTAGCTGATCTCTGGAGGTACTGCCTCTCTGCTTGCCTAAGGAGTCTTGATAATAATACTGAAGGGACTGGTTTGTTCTTTCACATTCAGGTAAGCACCTAATATTTCAATGAGATAATGCCTAAGGCAAGCATGTAATTTAGAAGAACCTAAATTCAACTTTTTAAGAAAAAAATGTTAGATTTATCTTAGTCCTTAGAAGAATTTGCTCAACTAGTTAATTTGATAATTAGTCTTTTCTTCCCAGAGGATCTTCTCTCCAGCACTTCAGAGATAAACTTCGATATTAGAGAAAGTTTAGTCTGCTCTGGTTCATAAAAGTACAAGATCACCACAGGAGATGCAGATTCCTTATTCATATGAAATAGATCATCATCCCTTAAAGTTGTTACCTTTCCAAGTAGATGCAGATATGAACAATTTTGTTTTTAAAACATCTTTCAAATGTGAAATATATTCAGCAGTTGATCTTTCTGGTATCACCACAGTTCTGCTTTTTTCCCAGCATACAGGTAAGTGTTTTAATCTTCTCTTCTCTTCTCTTCTCTTCTCTTCTCTTCTCTTCTCTTCTCTTCTCTTCTCTTCTCTTCTCTTCTCTTCTCGTAGTATCCAAGGTTGTACAGTGTTGTTTGTATCTCTGCTGAATCCCAAACGCTGTTCTTCAGTCTCTTTTTACAGGGATTCTTCTTATGAAAGCTTTCTGCAACAGGAAGGCAATACTTGGTGTGCAAGAAGTCTCACTTGATCTTGTCTCAGAATTTGGATGGAGTTCATGAAACCCTTTTGCTGTTCCTTTCCATCCAGGTTGACAGTGGCAGGTGTCTCTTCCTTTGGCCAGAAAGTTCTTTCCAATAGTCTAACAGCCTGTGCTCTCCTGTGAAATGCTATCCCCATAGAAATGTGCTGAAGCTCTGGGAAGTAAGAAACTGGAATTGTGCCATCCTTTTTCACATGTTCAGGGTCACCTTGTGTCAACAGAGAGGCACAGCACAACCATGATCTGAGCTTTCCCTCCCAGTGATGAGGGATACATCCGTATGGGGGTTCAATGCATTGAACAGTGGCTACATCTGTCGCCAGTACATTTTCCCGAAGCCAAGATCGTAGTAGTGACTGGGCTAAACGATGAACAGAAAGATTGTGGTAACTTCTCACAAGCATTACATGTAAGGTAGGCCTTTAATAATGGGAGAAGAAAATTGTTCAGGAAGACTATAGTTGTGCTTGTCTACAAGTGAGAGATCCAGAGGACTTGTCATTTTGATGCATAGGTGGAACAAGATCCTCAGAAAACAAACTGTGAGAGTTAGAATTGGGCTCTGTCACTGTTTAAGCAACTTCACTGGTTCCCTTTTGCCCCTTTATGGGCTGCTACTCAGAGCTTTGTGATATTACTGAAACATCTCAGTTCTATGATGCCTCTGTTGCATTTGTCCTCCAATCCTTTATTCAACCAAGAACTCTCTCATCTCTCAGGGGTACTGGCTGCTGGGAGTCACCTGCACAGTGAATGAAGCTGTAGGCAAGCTCTTGAAGAAGAAAGAAGTAATATCTACCCATTTTAAAGATTTAATCTCTGTAGGTTCTCTGATACTTGTCCTATCCAGGCCTAGAACGATATCCTGGAAATTTGGTATTGAGATGCAGGGACACGAAACAATGCTTTTATAGCTGCAGGTACTTCTGTGGAGAGGAGTGAGAGCCTGTGTGTGCCCCTACGGATATTGCATGACTAACATACATGAACTCAATAGCACATTGAAAAGGATCAGTAAGAGTTGCTTTTCTATATCTTGGTCTTGTATTAAAACCACACTTTTTTCATTAATGCCTGTCAACAGTCAAGATTACTGTTTTTTATCAATATTTTATCAATAAATATCCTTGAAAACTACCAGCCTAATGATAGCATTTTAGAAGCTTGGAAACCATAATAAAGAGTTCTACCTACAAAAATTAATGCTGGATAAGATGGTAGCTCCCATCTCAAGCCAAGCCTGAAGAGGTTGAGCTTGCTGGCTTGGCAATGGGTGTGCATGTACATGACATGAGACAGCAGGAGCTGTTAATGGAATAGGATTTGCCATACTATGGGGTATATAAGGGACTCCACCATTACATCCCTTCTCCCACAAAAGGTCATCAGCCCAGCATGGGAAAGAATGATCACGTGTACAAAGTTGTTGCACTCATCAGAAGGTGAGATACATAACGTTGTTGAACTGTAGTATCAGAAGATATTTAGCTGCTCAGTGTACACATTTCTACATTCTTATTCTGCCACACATCAGCTGTTCATTCTTCTAACTTGAATTCTGCTTTTCTATATTTCGCAATATGTGATTTTATTTTATAGCTTGTGATGTTTTATGTTTGATAAATAGACATGAAATTTACCCCACTAAACTGGAAATTCAAAGAGGTTGCTAAAAGGTTTTATAGATAGATAAACAAGCCTTGTTTAATTAAAAGCATACCAGGTAAAGAAAGGCTAGATAATGAATTCTTGAAACTTCTCTCTTGTGACTTAATTCGAGATAACATAGGTATTCTTCAGCTTTGATCCAGAAGTACAAGGATTCAATTTCTGTGTCCGTTTACAGACCCACCTGTCACACATAGATAATAATCAGGGATAGTTTTACCTTTCCTAAAATAAGTTTAGAGGCGCGAAAGGCTCACTTTGGCCACTGGAGGTCACTGTAGCTCTACAAAAAGAAAGAGACCCATTAATTAACAACTGACTAGGAAAAGGTTTAAGGATTCAGCGCTCTGAGACTTTTCTGTGTTTACAGTGTGAAAACTGTGGGATAAAAACAATAAAATCCTATTGCAAAATGTGACATATTTTGGCACATATTTTTTTTAAATTGTGCATGTTTAGGATTTATTTTGAGCAAATACTGTAGGAGTCCACATCCCACAGGCTCCTTCTCCCCATGAAGATTTCAAGCGCTTGGTGTGAGAGAGTAGGCTCTAAGTTAGTTCCTGTCCTCTCACCTTTGCACAGGGAAGAGATTTACCTATCAAGAAGTATGTCCAGCTTCTCGTGACTGTTATCTAAAGCCTCCGCCTGCTTTAGCTGGCCACCTCTTTGGGAGACCTAAACCATGAGGATATAGGAAACATAGCAATTTGTTGGCATAGCATAGCATAGTTTTTGCAATTTCTTGAAATTTCACCTATGTTCTTCTCTGTGCTCTCCAGATTGTGGAGTGCAACATCTGCCTTCTGGCAGACAGACGACATGCTCATCCACGGTAAGCCCTGCTGCACCCAGGCTCTGGGGGCAGGACCCAAGAGCAGCTCTCCTTACTCCTGGTCACTGATGGATAAGCAAGCACGGTAATTAGCTACAGCTGCTCTGTCACCAAACTGCCTTGACGTAAACTTCTTACTTGTTGCATGTATAGCAGTAACACCGTGGAAGGCTGCAAAACCTATCTGAAAAGGTGGTACAGCAAAGGACTTTAACTTACGCTCATGCTTAGGCACAGCTATGTCCCTGATTTCAAATGTTGTGTAAGAATGTGGATGGAGAATGTAAAAACTTTTTAAAAGATGCAGAATCAGTTCATTTTTTTTCTTACCTGGCTGCTTGTGAAGATTCCTGTCTCTTGAAGTCTAACAGCTGCTTCTTGGAGACCTTTCATGGGAAGACATTGATTTTGCCCCAGAAAAACCTTCAGTTAAAGGCAGACAGGATATGAAAAATACAAGTGAGGGAAAACGCAAAGGGACTGGGATTCTGGTCCAGTAAATCTATCTGAAAGCACTGAGGTCAAGGTTCATCCTACCTAAGGTACAAGCCTCATGTTCCTTTTACAGTTTAGCTCTGAGAGGATCCCCCCTCTTTGCCTCCTTTGAACTACGCAGAAGTGAGCATATGAGTGAGTGAGGGTTGACACCTTCCCATAAGGTGTCACTGGAATTACCTACTTTTAGGTGACAGTCATACCCAGTGGTGAGTAAGACAAGCTGTGCTATCAGCAGCATGAGAGTCTTGGCTTGGAGTAATCTGTCTGTTTCACCAGGAAGAGGCTTGTTGTAAGCAAGGCAAGCTGGGAAACCAAATGGCAGAAAAGGTCACAAATACGATGCATTGCAGAAACAAGCTGTGGTCACTTGTATCTCTTTCTCTGAGGGAGGTGGTAATAAGCCCATTTAGTAGAAAATCCATGCATGCTTAAGTGTTAATTGTTTATTATGGGTATTTGCATTTGCTAGTTCATGTAATAACCCTCATGCATGTGTCTGGATACTGATAATGCAAAGGGTGGCTAATAGGCTTGGAAGACAAGTGTACTGTGGATTAAGACCAAAGAAGACCAAATCATAGAGTGGAAGCCTATAGATTCATCTATCTGCTTATATACTTATGCAACATGCAGTCAGCATGTCACATCTGTAACATACTCATGCAGAGAACAACAATCCTGAAAGGTATGTGGGGTAGGTATGTAATATATCTGTTACTGTACTGCAGCTGCTGGTTCTATGTCTGTATCTCAATAATGAAGCAACAAATTTGAAAACAGCTTGAGATTTTGTTGTTTCCATTTCAGATTATCTAATGACTCGTTTTTCCTGGTGATGGAATGTGCAAAAAGCCTCATAGTTTCATGTTAAAGATACTCAAAATGATTGTCAATGAGGCCTTCATGACAGTTCCATCAACCCCTCCCTTAGAAGTATTGCCACTTAGGCCACATATTTTTAAGGCTGATATTATCTCCTAGAGTTGTTTGGTGTCTTCATGGACTTGCACAGCAACACTCACTTGTCTGAGGAGCTGTTAGGACATTAATATCGACATATTTGACTTCACTATGTGTGTAAATGCAATCAATACATCATCAGAATTGAGTCCTGAGCTGAAGTTTAAAGGAGGATTGAGAAATGCTATTCCAGAACAGTTCATTGCACATGTCCCAGGCACAACAGAGGGCTAGTGTAAAAATGCCTGCGAAGATATCTGGAGAAAATGAGAAAATAGGTGAATAGGCTCATGGCTAGTGTCATTGCTGGGCAATGGTACCACAAGATGTGCAGACCCTTGTCTGTACAAATCCTTGTCTGCCACAAGGCTTGTCTCAACAGGATTGTAGACAGAAGGGAGAGGCTGGTACAAAGGACACTGTGAGGGTCAAGGTGTGCGCTTTGCTGCTTCCAGCTGGCAGAAACTGGAGAGGTCTAAAATGCTGACTTTGAAGTTTGGTTAGATTTACTAGCCTTCTGAGTTTGTGTCTTTGAAAGTCAAGTGTGGGAAGAGACCTTATCTGAGGGCTGCAATTTTCCTTTCACTGGTGAGCCTACGTTTGAGTCACATCAGATGAGAAGAGAGCAGTGGCGACAGGTTGACTCAGAGGAGCCTGGCAAAGGTTGCCAGGAAAAGAAGTCTGGGCTAGATGCAGAGGGCATGCTGAGTCTGGATGTTGCACCTGGGTTTCCCAGAAACAGACCTGGAAAAGAAGGGACAAGGGAGCCTCCAAGTGTGGCAGTAATTCCCAGATGGGTGGACCATATGCGTGCATGTGCAGAAGAGGATGTTGGTGCTCATGCCCCTGCTTGCCATTGAGAAACCTCCTTCGTTCCTTTTCAGAGAGAAAATGGAAATCATGCACTTAACGTATCAGCCAACTCAGTTGTTTTCAAAAGGTTTTGTGTTTGCATCTTTTTTCTACAATTCAATTTGAATATCAGTCAGGGAGAAGGATTTCAGAGGAAGAGAAGGTAGTTTCCAAGGGATCTGCAGCAAGTATTTCACCGTAGGACATCTTCTCAAAGAGAAATGTTTTAGAAAAGTTAACATTTGATCCTGACCTCTGGTGTAATTTGGAAAATCATCTCTTTAGCTCCTGATTAGAAAATGTGGCTGACAACTCTATAAAACCAGCCATGCTTTAAACAGGAGACCTGGCATCTGAAAGACATTATCCATCAGTCTGTCCTTAACACCACATCAACTTCTCCAGGAGAAGCAGGACCAAACACAGGGTGACATACCCGAGCTCAACTTCACTAAACTGCCTGCGTGATTTTGGGCAAGCCTCTGTGTTCCTGCCCCTGTTTTCCTATCAGTCAAATATGGTTTTCCTGTTAAGTGTTATGATGTCTGCCTACTCTCAGGCACTCCAATATTTTCAGTCTGTTTACCTGTTCCTCCCTCTGTGTTTCCAGATTGCTGCTTGACCTGTTACCATATGTTTGACAGGGGTATCTGTAGCTGATAGCTCCCTAAGGAAACTATAATATGTCTCACTGTCCATAGAGTTGTGTGGCACCTCATATTTCACATAGGCCTGTGTCTACCACAGTGGCAGGTCTGAGTAACCAAATCTTCTGTGTCTGTGGTTTCAACCCGTTCATGGTCTCCCTACTCTTTCTGTCAATACCAATCCTAATGAAATGGTAGCTCGAACTTCTACCCAGCCTCTAGCTGAGGAAGGGCAGATTAAAGCAAGTCATCTTTGTGTATACTTGTGAGCCTGATTCAGTATAAAGCTTGCGCTATTACAGCTCATGAAACAAGAGAGGGGGGTGGTAGTGATAACTGGATGTGTTAATCCATGCCAATAGCTTCACCAAGTCCTTTCTTGGCTCCTTCATGGCAGGTTGCCTTTGGAGGAACAGTACAGTCTCTTGTTTTCTCTTCACCTTTAGCAGGCTCAGTCCTGTGTAAGCTGCTTAGTTGTAACCTGCTGGCTGCTGCAGACAAAGTATTGCCAACAAAGGCAGAAGGACAGTAATGGTCTTTGCCAGGTTTCAAGGCCAGGTTGGATGGGGCTTTGAGTAACCTCCTCTAGTGGGATGTGTCCCTGCCCCCAAGGCATGGAGGTTGGAACAAGACGATCTTTAAGGTCCGTTCCCACTCAAACCATTCTATGATTCTATGATTCTAGGAGTGAACCTGTTTCCATGCTTCATACTCATGTCTACTCATGCCCTCAATGTCTGTCAGAGCAGCTCTGTACCAGGCAAAGGAAGGAGGAACTGTCTCTGCTCTCCAAGCCTGACTCTTTCTGCTGGGACAGACATGCCAGGATAAACTGCCAACCTCTCAGTTCTACCCCTTCTCCCTTCCTGCTGAGACTGTCCTGAGGGTTTGGGCTTTTTTTCTCAGCCAGCAAATGCTCTATAGCAGTTGGATCTCGCTGTGCTGGAATTTGTTTCTGCTGGGAGCTTGGAGATGTGGCCATCCTCTGCAGCACCTTGCACATGTCAACTTTTCAACATTATAAATTTAAAAAAAACCACCTCACCTCCAGATTAACAGTTTGTCAGGTCTGAGATATCCACCATTGAAAACACATCATTCCTGTCCCTCAGCTTGACAAGGTTTGGCCATGTGGCAGCAGATGTGACAAAGACCCAGAAAGAAGGTGCAGAGGCACATCTACATGCAATCATTCATGTGCTTATGTTGTGTGTACCATTGCTTTGGCAGAAGCTCACTTCCCTGCTTTACTTATCTTGCATGGGCAGTGGAGGAATTTTCTCTGATTGCTCGTGGTGCTGTGTGTTCTTAAGTCACTAGACTTAAGAACAGTTGACAGGACTTGTTTCTAGTGGTTGGGATTTTGGTTGCGCTATGCACAATTTTGGACATGCTTCTGCAAAGTCCTTTCTTGGAATTAAAAGATCATCAAGAAATTTCATCTTTTATTTTTGCTTCTTCCATGTTTTGTAAAAAAATTGCTGAAGACCATATCCTGGACTGCTATTGTCACTTCCCCGTGGTAGATACTACAGTAACACATGATTGTACATATCCAGCCCATCTTTCACTACAAATTGTACACGGTGAATAATAATATCTGACTGTGGGCCACAGTTTAGAGAACATAAAGTTGGGCAATTTGCAGTAAAATTTGGATTTAGACACATTACTTCTAGTCTCCATCATTCCCAGTATAACAGACGGTGGAAAAAAGCATTAAAATAATAAATCGTCCACTGAAAAGGCTGTAAATCCAGACTCTGCTATGAATTTAGCACCGCAGAACTGCCTTAATGAGCCATGGGCTGCCACCTACTGACATGCTGTTCAGCAGGAGACTGAAAGCAAGAAGGCTGTAATGTTAGAAATGTTACCGGATTCACTGACAAGCTGCAGAGGTATGAAAAAATGGTAAGGAGGAAAATCATTAGTCTATTTATGTTCAGAGCAGGAAATAACAGCTGCAGCTCAGGGGGGTGGTGTTGTCATACTGTAACTGCTTAAACATCACATAACTTTGCGCTAAGTTTTTTTTCGGAGGAGGGGATTTATTCGCCACTGCCCTTCACCTTGCAAAACGGGCATGATGTCTGGTTGCTGCAGTCACAGCAAAGAATGGGTACTGCAAAAAAAGGAGGCAGGCAGGCATTCCTTTGGCCCAGTGCAACTCAAAAGAGTTCAAGTCTGAGTCAATATGCTCAAAAGCAGAAAACAATAACCACCACTTTTGCTTTTTAGACAGGTCTCAAGATTGTGAGGACTTGATTTAGCACTGCTGAAATCTTAAAATTATCAATACTGGAACTATCCAAGAAACTGGGGTGCAACCAGAATTGATAAAGGAATTGTACTCTGAGCTGGGAATCAGAAATATATATATATATTACTAAGGAAAATAATATTATTTAATGTTATATATGTAATTATCTTAATAAAGGATTAATTATAAAATATAAAATATTATTTTGTTATTAATAAGCATTTAGATTTTAATGTTTAAATATTAAAAGAAATGCCTGTTGAATGGGCAATTTAAAGAATTACACTGATTATACCACCAGAGGAATTCAGTTTTTTGCATTAAAGAACCAAAGCTCTAAACAGCATAGCAAAGTGGTTTAAAATGAAAGTAAAGGTAAACTATTTTTCACTTCCATTTTGAGTCTGCCATTATGGGAGGTACTGATGAATGTATGTTTTCCAAACATTTGCAGAGTGCGTGCAGGAAAGGGTTAGATAACTGTCTCTGGACTCTGGACTGGGATCTGTCTTGCATAGTTTCAGACACTTATACTGTCATCTACATTTTCTGCTGGATAGCAGACTTTCTGAGTGCCTTAAAATAGATGCTTGAAAATGTGGTTCATCTGTCCTGCTTTAAATGTCTGTCTAAGGATGAGATGAGTCGTGTTCCTCACTGTTGCGGGTGAAGGGAACTGACACAGCAAGTTCAGATGAGCCCACCCCTTCTCTTGTCTATGTCCTGAGAACAGATATGGTTGGAAAGGACAACAGAACATTTCCCAAGAACTTCCTCTTGCCCTTGATTTAGAACGGCTATGCAGAGAGAAGGGACGTTCAGTTTCTCTAACCAGGTCTACATGATGTCTGGTGAGTGGCTGCAAGGGCATTTGCTAGCATAAGGTGTCCATTGGCCTTCCCAAATGTTTACCTATTCAAAGCAAGCAGCCCACAGGCAGCTCATTGGTGTGGTGGGGGTCTCATGGTCTGCTCTCCTCATGGGATGCTCTTCACTTGTGCTCAGGCAGCACCAGCAGCTCTTGCCTGTGCAGACTTTGGCTCTTGGTTTAGTGTGGCGGTGGGCCAGCTCTCAAACACTGTGCAGACATATTTCTCCTTCTTTCAGTTCTTTCAGTTCTTGGCATTTCTGTTAGGAAAATCAAAAAAGGCCAGCTGGGGTTATAATTCTTCTGAGGAGGACACAGAGTCACCAAGATCCCGACTGAAACAAGCAATTATTTCCCAGGTGAGAACATTTCAATGACAAGCTGCCTTACGACAAGAGAGTAAAAGGAGCACAGTGGGGGATTCAGTCCATCTAGATGAGAATATGATTCAGAAACTTGCAAATTTCTATGAAAAGCTAATGAAAAATTAGCCTTATCTTTTTTTTCTTTTCCTTATAACCAGCTCCCTCATATCTTACAGCTGATCAATAATTTGCTTTGACATCTGAGTTGCAAAAAGAAAGGAGAAAAGGGGAAACTCATGGCAATGTGCCACCTAGTTGTATCTACAGCACAAAATCACTGCTTCAGCTGTATCTGACAAACATCAGGGAAGCTTTAAAGCTAACTATGCATGAAATTTCTAACAGATTTACCACATGTGTGAAAATTGCCTGCAAAACATTAAAAAGGATAAATTCTACACTTTATTGTGTTCTAATTAAGTAGACAATGAGGCACCGTATCTGTTTTTTTTTTAAAGCCCTAAATTCCTGCATATCTCATTATAATAATTAACAATACCACTGCAAGTGAAAATCAGTTTTGAGAGAGCTGATGCCCAAGTTGTCATGAAAGAGAATAGTGAGGAGAATTGCTTTCTACTTGCAGAAAAGCAAGCTGTGAGATTTCAAAAATAATTATCATGACTGTGAAAAATCTGCTTGGCAGCTCATTTCATTTGTGTCTCAGGGTTGCCATTCTTTCTTTTCAATGATTTCTTGCTAGGTCTAAATACAGACCTCCAGCCTGAAGTTAATTCCCCACTTCAACTTTTAAACTCACTTTTGAAGAGAACTGGGAACGAATTATGTTTAGTGACTTCCATGATACTCAGCGTTTAACTGCACTTCATTCTCACTCCTGGATTTAGACTTCAAAGTGCCACAGAGCTATTAATCCATCCTCCAGTGTTGTTTACCATTTATTCCTACTGTAAGCTCTTGTTTTGCTGTGGTTGGTTTCAGAAAATGCAGGCTAGCCTTAGCAGGGGGAATCAGGAGTGTGTGCCCAAGGACTTCACAGTCTGAGGTCTTGTGTTTGTGAATTTTTGTGCAAATGCTTAATTTACTCTCCTTAGTAGTCGCAATGTATGCATAAGGTATACAACCTTTTAATAAAAAGGAAAAAAAATGAGGAATCCTTATAAACAGTTTCAAATGTTACGCCTTGTAGTAAAGAATACTTTGATGCTTTAAAATGGAGAAACAGTGCTCTGTCGATCACGTGCAGTGCTTGTCTGGTTTGTTCTTAATGTGCTGCTTTGGTGAGTGTCTAGGGTACTCCTATAAGGGGAATTGGAATGAGAAGAGCTTATTATGGGCTCCTGCTAGGACTACACACTTGAAACAAAACTAAAATATGCTCTATTAAATTATGTCTTGGCTCTACCCCCTGAAAAAAAAAGAAACTCAAAGGACAAAAAACACAGAGGGTTATAAGCTTCCAGAAAGAATGAGCTTGAATGGAGATATTGCTGGTATTTTTCTAATCTAATTGAAAACACATTATTTTGTGAAAGATGTGACATTAAGTATATTTTTTTTCACATTGCCTATTTTACTTGTAAAGATTACCTTTTAAAAGGTAATCCTTGATGCCAAATATCTTCTGAAAACACACTGTAAACATGTGCATGGCTAGGAGTGTGGCAAAACATGGTCAAAAGGAGGCACAGGCCAGTGGGGAAGAAGATCTCATTTCTCCCTAGGAGGAAGAGGGGAAAAAAAGCATCTGGAAATTGAAACAAAAATTATCTCTCTAAAGGTCTTGTTGCATAATGTGACATTTGTCAAAAGAGGACATCTTCCTTCTGTTGTTCTTCTTGGTCCCACTGTTTACTGCCTTCACTTGTCTTTTGCTACCTTGTTGGTGGGCTCTTGATGGAAATGACTGTCTTCTTGTGTAGGTGTGGGTTTTTTATGTGCATAAGCTGAGGGTGATGTCATGCTTTCTATCTTAGCATAATAATAACTAATACTGAGAAGACTGGAACTTGGTGCAGTAGAGATTCTGCCTTAATTTGAAAAGGCATCCTGAAAATTTCACACATATATCTACAGGTATTGAATAACGACAAATTCGAGGGTAACAGGGAAAGTCTCTTTGGTTTATAGAGGGCTTGTTAGATCTGTTCTGTCCATAACTGCTCCATGAGATTTTTCTTTTTCTTTTTATCTTTTTTTTTAAATTATTATTTTTATTTTTTATCTCTTTAACATCTTTATCAATGATCTGGATGAGGGGATCGAGTGCATCCTCAGCAAATGTGCAGATGACGCCAAGTTGGGTGGGAGTGTTGATCTGCTGGAGAGTAGAGAGGCTTTCCAGAGGGATCTGGACAGGCTGGATGGATGGGCTGAAACCAACGGAATAAGGTTCAATAAGGCCAAGTGCCACATCCTGCACTTCGGCCACACAACCCCAGGCAGTGCTACAGGCTTGGGGAAGAATGGCTGGAGAGCTGCCTGGTGGAAAAGGACCTGGGGGTGTTGGTCGATTGTCGGCTGAACATGAGCCAGCAGTGTGCCCAGGTGGCCAAAAAAGCCAACAGCATCCTGGCCTGTATCAAGAACAG
>JAOTQQ010000001.1:149206208-149241637 GCA_026546715.1 Gallinago undulata | reverse complement strand
ATTGGAATGGGCTGCCCAGGGAGGTGGTTGAGGCACCATCCCTGGAGGTGTTCAAAAGACGAGTTGACATGGTGCTCGGGGATATGGATTAGTGTTGGGTTGGTGGTTGTTTTGGGTGTGGTGTGTGGTTTGTGTGGGTTTTTTTTTGTTTTGTTTGTACAGTTTGTTTTTTGTTTGTTTTTTGTTTTTTTCATTGGTTGGACTAGATGATCTTAAAAGGCCCCTTCCAACGTAGGTGATTCTGTGATTCTGTGATTTATTTATATGTGCATACATAAATACTGTATACTTTGGGACACTTTTTTAAGAGAAGTGACGTTACTTCTGCTGTCTCTACTTCAGGGATGACGTCCCCATAAGCATTAATGTAGAATAATGCTGAGTTTAACTAGAAGATTTAACTAGAAGAACAAGGAAGATATCACTCTGAACCCTTTGGCCTGGAGACAAAATATTCAGCATCTTGGCAAGTGACTGCCAGGCAATGATAAATAGGAGGGTACTGATAGTTCCCCTCTTGCTCTGCTGCTGATGGACTAGGACCGGGTGACATGTAAAGTCTAGGGTTTGGGGTGGCAGCTGTGGGGTCTGAATTCTTCCTTCATGCCTTAGGACTGTCCCGCACCAAGTTACATGAACAGTGACAGCTGCTGTTCTGAAGCAAAGCAAATTAAACATTGCAGAGAGCAAAATTCTCTTTAGAAAAATCTTTTTATTCCAATGAACATATCCTAATTGCTTGCTAGTGGGCATGAATGTACTGACAGGAGACCCTGCTCATAACATTTAAAGGATGAAAGCCATCCCTAGTGCTTAAACTGCACTGAGACACTGTTTTCCTTGCTCACAGCTCCGGACTGCTCTCCTCTCCTGCTACTGTATTTACTGTTTAACTGAGACTAGTCCATTATTTAACAAAGCAACTCGGGAGACTGTTTTTAATAAAAGATACTATACAAAATAAAGTCTATTGTGTTATAAAGCTGTATGTTGCAACCTGAATGTTACTACTAGCAAATCAACAACAAAACCCAAGTGATTGCTTGTGCATTCTGCTCTTACCTTCAGAAAATGAATTTTACTTTTTAAGTGTTATGTACTAATTTTTCCTCCTCATCCCATGATAGTCATAAGTTGCAGACCAGAAAGGCACTGCCGTTTCTTTTCCTGGACATTAGAGAAAACTCCATGTATCTAGGTACTTCTGTGCAAAGTGTATATTGAGGTGTTCATGGCCATTGCATGAGTTTGACTGATCCCTCAATGACTGACTCTATCTGTGGAAAGCAGATTTCTCTCTGTCCTTACGTTTCTCGTGCCATAGTTCTGGCACACCTCTTAGACTTCTGTCACCCCGTGCCAATCACCGGCTTTCCTTACGAGTCTGTCACTTCAGTAAGTGTGGGGAAAAAAGCTGAAAGACTGGAAAAGCTCCTGAAAATGATGTGTACAAATAAATTGCACTCCTGATTTCAGCTGTTTTTAATTTGTCCTCTATCAGCAAAGTAAAATTACTGTTCTCTGACTGCTGACAATAATTATTGATTCTTTACACAAAACTTTTGCAAAACTGTAAATATTTGAAACATAAATATATTTATTATCCATGATTTTAAAAATAAAGTTGCATCTTAGGGCATTTGAAAAAGTGAAGAGATCTTTCTCTTACTGTTGAGAAAAAAGTGTTATGGGACCATTCTTGGCATTTTTACCACAAGAAAGGCATCTATTTTCTTTACAAGCCTATAGACATTGTGTGACAACTAAGTATCTGTTTATTGCATTTATTTCCCCTGTTTTGCTGCAGCCAGGTCGACACCGCCACCCCCACTTTTGTTGTCTCAGCCACAGCTCCGTTAGCATGGAGTGATGGTGAGCCCTGGGTCAGCTCTCAGTACCGATGACTGCACTGGGTTTATACATACAACGTGGCTCCCCAGGGACCTCCTCACATCCCCAGCTCTTCTACTCAGCTTCTAGTGTCTGGACTTTATTTGCATTTTAAATGCACTGTTTTCTAATCCCTACACAAATGGGACAAACAGATACACAGTTTGGTCTTGAGTTGGAATCTGAAATACTTTTAGGTGTCTAGGCTATAAATCCTTGGGCTGGATGAAAGGAGAGTTTATCAGTGAGAAGATTAAGCTTAAACTCAGCGTTTCCATGTTGATAGCAACATTTTTATTGCCATCAAGCGCACGCAGTGCATATCTCACTAGTAACTAGCTCTAGCATATCATTCAGCTTCAAGGTCTGTTCCAAGGATTTTTTGTTGTGCTCTTGTTAGCTTTGGATTGACCTTGATTTCTTTCCCTTAAGTTTTTTGTTGTTTAAGGGACAAGTTTTAAAATAAAGACGAAGCTAAATCTACTCAGGCCATATCATGCCCTGGTGCACAAATATTCCAGATGAAAAATTAAAGTGTGTTATACAGTTATATTTTAAGTATATATATATCAGTAGGTTAATATTTAATATTTACTTTGTCTCATTTAGGTGTGGCTGTTGCAAGGGGAAGAACATCACTGTTCTTGTTGGCTGAAGCAGATATTTATGCATTCACTCATACTTTCTCTTGGCTCTGCAGTTAACCCCACCCTGTTGTGGGTGCAGTTAACCCCACCACTAATGGTGGCCATCCAAGGCCTTTGGGGTGTGGAGCTGGACTTCTATCCAATGTATTTGGATGATCTTGCAAAGATCATGCAAAGAATAGCTGACAAATGATCTTTTTTTTTGATTATACAGTCTGACATCTTCAAGGATTTACATCATGTCCTCTTTATTGATGTCCAACAGTGCTGCTCTTTCTGAGACTTTTCAACAGTATGTCTCTCCATCATCCTTGTCACAGGTGACATTCTGTCTTAATCCTACCAGCAGCGATTCAGTTGTTTAAAACCAATTGTGCACCGCAGGTATTTCTCTTATCACATGCTGAAGGTTGAAACTTCTACAAACCCATTGTTCTTTGGCTGATTCCACAGATTGTGGCTGCTCAATATCATGTGCAAACAATCTTCCTGCCACTTGTTCAATATCATGGACAAATAATCTTCCATACACCTTGTGATCAAAGCACATTCATCTTCACCAGCCACAGAGTGGTCCTAACAAGTAGTACATGCTGGAGCATTTATTGACTACTGAAGATTTTTTAAAAACATAATACCTGAGTGGTGTTTTGTTATTCCTAAACATGGAAGATTGAAACAGTAGTAATTCACGTAAAGCAAATGAATGAAAGTCTTCCTAGTCTGTC
Source organism: Gallinago undulata (assembly GCA_026546715.1). Classification (NCBI taxonomy): domain Eukaryota; kingdom Metazoa; phylum Chordata; class Aves; order Charadriiformes; family Scolopacidae; genus Gallinago; species Gallinago undulata. The sequence goes on along the minus strand of JAOTQQ010000001.1, from coordinate 149,238,372 downwards.
TTTTTAATTCTTAGGCAATCTTAGTTGGTCTTTGAAAAGCATTTGAAGGATATTGGCACAGATCTCTGCATCTTGGGTTTTATAATCTGGCATTCTTACGTGACACTCTGTATTCTTTTGAATTATTTATATTCTTGCTTGTTTGCAGCCCTCCAGCTATTTCCTACAGTTCTTTCATTATTTTGGTATTATTCAGGCTCAGAATTACACACAGTGGGGCATTGTCTCAGGATTTGGGCTTTAGGTATCCACTATAGGTGCCCAAATTAGGAATCAGGGTAGACAGTCTGGGGAAAAGGCTCAGATGCTGCTTCACTGTGCAGACAGCCAAGGTTTCCAGTTTAGGAACCTGCCTTAGACTCCTTAAGCTGGGTTGTGTTGTGGCAGGATGGGGCTTTGAAGTTATGCAGTGGTTAAACATATTCAAGTATACATTGTTATCTATCACATGTAAATCGTATGAACAGTTTTCAATAGTGCAAATCTGTCCTCTCTTGCTCATTTGTTTAGATGAAAACCTGTGGTTAGGGTGAGAGACTGTTGCATTTTGCATGGCAAAGTCTTGGTGATAAACTTTGGTGGCCAGTGTTACAACTACCATTGTAGTCATATAGAATCATTAATCGCCACTTGAATTGAAATTATATTTGCTGAATGATTTTTCTTCAATACATGGGACTTCAGATGATTTGAGAAATGGACTGAAATTGATCTTGGTTGTACAACAACATTGATCCTCGTAAGATGGAAAACCTCTCATACTCCTTTTAAAAGCCTAGTGTGTTGCCATAAAACGAATTGCTTCATATGAATGTCTTGGTTCTATGATTAATGATAAAACTGAAGATTTTTTTATATGATACATGAAAACATTTAGCTTTATCTAAAGGAAAACACCAAAAGGACAAGAGGGAAGTTCATCATATGGGAAAGAAAATTTGAAAAATAATTTTTCAGTGACCAGAGATTACAGTTTTGTGCATTCTGGCTTTTGCTTTGGTTGCTTGTCTTTATATAACGCTTCCATTAAGTGTAATTTGTCTAACTGTGATAATGTCAATAGGTATAGAATAAAAAACACCACAGAGAAGTGGGATTTGTGCATAGATAGGTGTGATATGTGTTGGGAATGAGTTCAGGTAAAGAGTTTGACACATAAGCGTTATAATGATCATGCCTGAGCAATCCCCTCATGACGCAGTAGTGCCTCGTCCAAGAACAAACAGAACTCTGCACTCTTGGCTTACTCCCCCTCACCCCTTGGCTCTCTCTTAGCCTTAACCTAGCCACGGTTTCAGCTTTTGTCACTCCGGCTGCTCTTCTCTCGGAGCTACCACAGTGCACCAGGAGCCTGGGCTTACCTCAGGCCCTACTTGAAGCACACAAAAGTGGTTACAGAGCAACTCCTAGATGCCATTTGGGATTGTCCAGGGTACCCAAGACACCTGCCTGTGTCTGGCAGATGATAACACCACTTAAGAGAGATTTGTGCTCTTTCAAAGGGGCAGGTGCAGGCCAGGTGTATTCTCTGGGACATCTGAAATTGTGCTGGCTACCAGTGCTCAGGCAACTAAATCACACTCTCAGACCCCTTCTATAATCAAGGGGGAGCAATAATCATTTTTGGAGGATGGTTCAAGATACTAGCTAAGTTGAATCATGCTGCTATTTCTTTTTCTGTCAACTGCAAAAGACTCTTCAGATGATAATGCTCCTAACACTAAGCATCTCAGTTTGATTAGGCCTGGGTTTGTATATCTAGCTGTTCCAGATGACACTGTAACTGTGCAGAAAAGCATATGCTGATTCTAATTAGTTTCTGATTAGACCCAGGCAAAGTGTTTTTCTCTGAATAACGTATTTACAAAAAAACCCCTACCGTTTCAAGGTGGCTGAAAATAATTTATGATATTTGTTTCAGTTTTGCCAAAAGACTGAGATACATAAAAATGACAGCAAGCTGTAAGGAAAAATCAGAGGATTTTTCTTGGATCTTTTTCAAAATGGTTGTTCCCACATTTGTCTGCTAGGTGAGGTTCACATACTGACAGGAGCAAAAGGGGACAGACACCCCACTGCCAGAGGTGGAAACATGTGCTGTCTCTTCTTCCTCATACCCCTGTGGCTTGCCCGCTGGTCGTCATTCAAAGCCTTATTTGTTTTATTCTTCAGTTACTGATTCAAAGCCTGTTAGTCCTTGATGATGGTGGTAGACTGAAGCTGTGGTATGTTGTGCCACTTAGCACTGCTTCTCTCTGCTGCTGGTTTGTTTTTATTCACTCACTGCTTCAGAGCAGATGTCAGCTCACTGGGCACAGGAATGGCCTCCCTGCACCTGGGCTGCACCTCTGCCTTGCTCAGGATGCTGCAGACAAGAGTTCGCCTTCTTCCCCTGTCTAAAGATTGTTTCTTCTTGGCCTTCTCAAAGGCACGGGGTGAATATGAGAGTCACCTGACAATGTTGCCTCAGCCTCTTCTTCTGATGCACGTTTAAGCCAAGACCTGCTTTAGAAAGAGGGTTGGAGGCTGGCTTAAATTTCCCTCTCACTGGGCCATTCTCTTTTGCTTTAAGTATTTCAGAATATTACACAAAGCAGAAGGGCATCAGCAGGCGGGATTACAACAACATCAAGAACAGCCCACAGCTTGCTCATCAGGAAGCTCTCCTGGAGCAGGGCGATCCCTCAGGTGGGACCCACATATCCCTAACATGGGTGCTGTAACCGTGGGGCTGCTGGCCATGAGACGTGCTACCTCCTTCAGCAGGCTTGCAGGCTTGTGAGTCTAGCCATTTATTTTCATTCCCTTTCCCTTTCCCTTTTTTCTTTCTTTCTTTCTTTTTTTTTTTATTTACCCTTCCCTCCAGAGAGCAAATGTCAGGATGACAGCAGATTTTTCAGGGGTATTGTTTTGCCAGCTTGTTTTGACAAGGATTGGCGCGTAGCATGGCTCCATCGCCGGGAACATGTCTGTGTGTGAAATAATGAGCAGCAGTCATTGCGGAGCTTCCAAACTCCGCACACAAAAGGCAGGGGTAACCTGAGATATCTCAGCCTAAGCAGCCAGGGCTCCTGAGGCTTTAAGAGGCACCTAATTCTTTCCATTAGCTACACAGGGAATAAAGTCTAGCAGGGAAGGACTGCTTCCCTCAGCGCTGATCCCATGTGGCTGTGAGACGAATGCTTAAGGAGAGAGGGCCAAATGCTCTTCCCCCACCCTTGCTGTATGAATTGGCAAACTCCAGAAAAAGGAGATGCAGTGACATTAAAGTACAGTAATAAAGTAATAGTAAGAGACCTTGGGTATTCAACTCACTTGGGAACTTCAGTAAATTACCTTTTAAAGGCTTTCTGTGTATCAACAGGGATTACTGTAGAGGGGATGTTTAATTTATTTACTTGCTGTATTAATTTAGATAATTTACACAAATTATCAGCCATAAATTGGCCATAGAGGAAATCAACCTGATCTCTATGAATTAGTTTAGCTGTGACCTGTTTTAAGTTACCTGATAGGATTTTGATGCATAATTAATTAATGAAACAGGACAAATGTTGTCACTCTGAATGAGGTTCTAGCTTACTCATCTTACGAATCACAGCTGTAGGTGGTCATCCCATTGGCCATGCATTACTCCATGATACGCTCCTCATCTGAAAGACTGCTCACTCTCTCAAAAAATCTATAAAATATTCTATTTGATACCCATCGACCTAGTTGGTTATTTCTATACTGCTGAATTCATTTCCTCTAAGGTAATTGAATCAATCAGTTTCTCATTATTTCGCTGATCCAGCTTTGGCATTTTAATTTTAGATATTCAATAGTTTCTAGTCTATTAGCTTCTAACTTTGATGTACACATCTGTTTATTACTGTATATTAAAATTTTCCTTATTATTAATTTTGATGCAGTTGCTATTTTATCACTACGAAACACTTAACCATTAGTTGTGAAATTGCCCTGTATTTTGAATTATTTTTATAATGGTTTTGTTATTAACACATATAAATATCCTGAAATGTAAAATAGACATACAGACATTTATATACAATATTATGGACACTAAAAATCAGTTTGGTGGAAAGTTGAAATAGCTATTTGATAGTTGTTATATCTAAAGAATAGTCAGATACTTAAATGTCTATATTACAATGACACAAAATTATTGGTAACTATTAACCCATGTCTTCAGCAACTAGAAGAAGGACAGCTATTTAACAGTAAGAAGAGAAAATAACGATATACAATATTTACTATATAGTTTTAGACATAAATTAGTAAGCATGTGTAAGAATTTGGTGTGAAAGAGAGAAGAGGGTGTGAAAAGGAAAACTTTCGTAACACACAGTGTCCTCATTTTTGAAACTACTTTCCTTTGTCAAGGAAGTTGTTCTGCTTCTTTTTTTTCCTCTCCATTTAATGGTAGAACCTTTCAGCATGGAATCCTGGAAAATCCCTTTCCAAATCTGTGTAAAAAAAAGTCCTTTGCTTGCAGCAGGTCTAGAATGCTACCTTTTGAGTTCCCTGGTTTTTGACACTTTGACCCCCTTGTCTTCAAGGACATGGATGGGATAAATTACCACTGAAAAGATAACTTTCAAGGCAACCTTGAGCCAGTGCCAACTTGCTGACTTGGGCCCAGCAGCTGTGCTTTAGCTGCAGCTATATGGAGTTACTGCACTCTGCTTGGAAGCTGTTTCATGGTGACTTGTGATATAAACATATTTTTATTTAAGGTCTTTTATCATGCTGTTGTCCATAAGACACAAGCATATATAACTTTGGTGTTATCGGCCAACTTACATGTGACATTGTTATATCCAAATTTCACAATGATTAAGAGGCACGTGCAAACTAATGCTCCTTCACCATGGTCTCCTGGGAAAGGAAACCCCTTCCTGTGATCTAGTAAGCAGCATTCTCATGTTCTGGGGGCTGAGCCTTGCTGGTCTGATGTGATCCCAAGATGAAGGGTGTTACACTAGACGTTGCCCACTCAGGTTCTGCCTACATGGCTGTCCTTTGCTGCTGAACCGCAAGCATTTATTAGAGTTATCTCACAAATTGATGTTCACGCTTTACTCTTCTGGTTCCTAAGACTCCTAAGTTTGTGACTTTAATGCAGGGTGTAAGTCTGTTGCTGGAACCACAAATGTGGTAAAAAATAGAGGTGCCACATGAAAAACTAGAAAACCAAGGAAGTACTGACAACAGGCCAGCCACAAGTCAAACCAAGTTCTAGGAAAGGTCTGTCAAAAGGAGAAGAAATCTTGGGCCAATGAACTCCCATAAATTAACTTTTGGCGCTCCATTCCTGCTTGGGACTTTAGACACTGTAACACTAGTGAAATGCAGACAGAAGTTTCAGTTCATAGTCTCTTTGGTTTTAAAAAAAAAAAGGAAAGAAGAAAAAAAGAAAAAGTTGAACAGAGAAAAAGGCCATCTGAAGTGTGCAAAAGGGAAGAGTTAATAACTGCTGAGGAATTCTTTCCTCTCTCTCTCTGTTCTGTCTTGTGTGTTGGAAATTTTATTGCAGCAAACCCTTCTTTCTTGTCACAGGCTTTACTTTGATGCCAACTCCCCTGAGGACAAACTCTATGGACAATCACCCAATAGAGCACCTTCTGTAAAAAGAGAACACCATTCCCAGACAAAACCTCCTCCACTGTTGTTCTTCAGACTCAGTGACCTTATATGATCATCAGACTCTTCACAGGGTCCTCTCAGAGCAATTTCTGCCCTTGAAAAATGCCACTTATTTTCCAGCTCTCTGTTCCAACATAATGCAATTTTTGTCTCCCCTCATTTTCTGCAGTTCCTGGCTAATGGGCTAAGGGTCTTTGAACCAGCTCTCAAAGCTTGGAAACTCTGAGGTGTTGGCACTGATTCTAGAAGTCTCTTATTCATATGCATTCTTGGTTTTGTTGGTAAGCATAAAATGCATTGATTAGCAGGCACTTCCAGAGTGCTCTTCTCCTACCTGTTAAGGAACAAGGCAAATTAAAAGTTAAATTGAACTTCATGTACTGTGTATTAATAGATCAATTTTCACCTAGTACCAGTGGAACAGAGACAGCGCTAAGATTGTTTGCTAATGTGTTTCTAAATGAGACAGCCCTTGAAATGCGACAATGTATTTAAAAGTGACCTAAAAGTCATTTAGAGAAAATTTCAGGTGGGATAAAAATGTTGATGAAGTGTGTATAAATATTTACATGTTTGTTAAGAAGTTGAAACTCACACCAAAGAGGACAGGATAGTTTTATAGTTACTCTGAACTTTAATTTGACTGAAAATATGGTAAGCATCACTGAGCTCCAGGTCCTCCACTGTCCTTGGAGAGCAGTATATGTAAACATGAGATTTGTGATCTTGCAAACCACTCTGCAGACAGAATGTGTCACTGGGAAATTGTCACCAATTACCCAAGATAAAATATCTTACCAAGTTGTCATTCTCTCTGTGCTTTGCATAGCTTCAAGAATACTGCTCATGAGTGGGCAAGAATTACAAATTAACACATGCAGAGTAACTTAAATTCAGCGTCATGAGAGGATTAGGTATACACGTGTACCATAGAGACATCTTTGGCTAGGTTCCTCAGGTCAACTTCCTTTATAGGCAACAGGGAGGAACAAGCATCTCAAAGTTAAACAAGGGAGGAACAAATATCTCCCATCCTAAATAAGATTTCAAGAATAGATTGTACATACCATGTACATGGAAAATGCATCCACTAACTAGGCACTTGGGATGACTAGCTTAGATATAGATTATAGACATTGGAAAAAACAGGTGAGGATGAATCCCACTTCTCGTTTTTCAGGGTATGTACGTTAAGACAAGACTTGCTGCTCTAGGTGCTTTCCATCAGTCCTGTAAAAGCCTGTCTTTTCTGCTGAGGTAAGCATACATGTAGCTTTTCTGTTTTGAGCCTACTTTAAGTATATAAATGTTCCGCCATTCCAGCGTTGTCCCTTATTGCATTACAATTCGTCATTTCCCTTGAGGAGAGGACTGAACATACAGCACAGAATTTCATTTCATTACACTTCTAGATGCGTGTATCAGCAACAGCTTTTTTTATAGAGCATACTTTATAGAGAGTTGAGGGTCATGAAATATAAGATGGTTTAGCATTTCAGTGGAAACCATATACCACATTTGCTATGTCATTATGCTGCTGAAGGAGAATAAGAGAAATTAATTCAGCTACTTACTGTTTATCAGGTACAGAATGCTGTACTGCTTTTCCAAGCTAGACATATTTCTGCATCTTTAGAGAAAAAAAGGATTGATTCTTACTGAAACTTCCTGTTTTCCCAAGTCAGGTGAAATGGCAGTTTGTGGCAAGCTACAAAAATAAAATTAGAGGAGGCAATACACAACCCCACTAGGACGTTTAGATCCTTCTGCTACAAAGACATGCAATTTTGTTACAACAGACAAATCTTTTTGTAACGAAAGCAGGGTAGTCTCAAAGCAATTCAGATGCACTTCTGTTGCAATGATAGAAAGATCATATGGCCTGGTCAATTTTTGTTTTATAAAACATATCAGTGCATTTTTACCCAGCAGGAAATAATTTTGTTCCATGCTGTTTATCATCAGTGTCATGCAATCCATCAGTCTTAGTGCCTCATATTTTCCAACACCAATCATGTGAGGACTCCAAAGCTCAAGCCTCCAGTATTTCCTGGAAGCAAGAAGCTTGGGACGAAATGAAGAGATCCATCATAAGCCTATGCAGCTCATTCCTGTTCCTGCATTATTCTGCACTTAAACAGGGGCCTTGAACTCCTGACAGCATAATGAAGCAATGTTCATCAGTTCTTTGCTCTGGGCAGCACTTGTTTTGCTAACTTGAATCACCTCAAAGTTAAGTGCCTGGACTCCCTTTCCAGTTAATGAAGAGAAATCACCACTTTCACAGTGTGATTCATCGCTGCTGATTTAGACATCTTGGCTGGGGCTTGCACTCCACCCACCTGTTTCTATGGGCTCTGTGGCTAAATAAAAGACATCAATGTACTCATGTGTATGAATGGGTATGAATGGCTCCTCTACAGGCTTTCATGAAGAATAAATGTTCACCAAAAAAGGAAAAAAAAAGAAAGAGAAATGCAGGGCTTTTTTTTTTTTTTTTTTTTTTTTTTTTTTTTTTTTTCAACTTGAGCAAGAGAAAAAAGTGAAAATCCTTTTCAAAAGTGAGAAAAAAGAGGCATGAGAATCAGTATATGTGTGTGAGAGAGACAGAAAAGATGGCTAAAGTGAAGAAAAAGGGAATATTACCAAACATACTAAGGAGCCATCTCACTCTAGATCTGCTTCCATTTAGTTTAATGGTAACACTTCTGCCTACTTCATGGAATAGGATAAAGCCAAAGGCAAAGACAGCATTGTCAATGAACATATATCCATTAGGGAATTAAAGATCACTGTGACAGTAGTGTTTAGAAGGCTGAAAAATCAAGCCTTTAAATATTAAAATTTAACTTTACTGAATGAATTAATTAACAACATGCTTCTCGATAATGGCTAAATCTTACACAATATTAATGACCATTTTGTATGCAAACAGTAAGTCTTTAACACTTATCCTGAATTAGCTGTTAGTAGGCATTATCAAGGAGCTGATATTATTCTCATGGATGGCTACAGTCACTGATGGTCCTTTGGAATCTGTTGGAACGGGTCCAGCAGAGGGCCATGAAGATGATCAGAGGGATGGAACACCTCCCCTATCAGGACAGGTTGAGAGAGTTGGGGTTGTTCAGTCTGGAGAAGAGAAGGCTCCATGGAGACCTTATAATGGCCTTTCAGTATCTGAATGGAACCTATAGGAGAGCCAGAGAGGGACTCTTTCAGGAAGTGTAGTGACAGGACAAGGGGCAACGGGTTTAAATTGGAAGAGGGGAGATTTAGGTTAGATACTAGAAAGAAATTCTTTACAGTGAGGGTGGTGAGGCACTGGAACAGGTTGCCCAGGGAAGCTGTGGATGACCCATCCCTGGAAGTGTTCAAGGCCAGGCTGGATGGGGCTTTGAGCAACCTGTTCTAGTGGGAGGTGTCCCTGCCCATGGCAAGGGGGTTGGAGCTTGATGATCTTTAAGGTCCCTTCCATCCCAAACCATTCTATGATTCTATGATTTGCCACCAAGTTTGAGGTGATCAGGCTTGAGAGCTTGACCATGAGAGACGTCAGGGTTTGAAGTCTTCTACAATTTACCTTGATTATGCCTTCATGGTTTTTTTGCTATTGCAGAAAGGAAAAAGGGGTCTTCTCTGTTCCTGATACTGTTTATCTTGATTTTGATTTTTCCAGCCGTATTTCTGGTGCATTTGTGAGGATGTCCTGCCTACCTGCTGTCCCTTGTGCTTGTCTTGTCCTCTGTCTAGCAGCTTTTTGTCACATATTAACCCTACATACAAAGATACCCATCTTCCTTTGTCACTATGGTTATCTTCGTTTTTGCATACTTGAGGTAAAATGGTTGCACATTTATGCCATCACCATGTTACAAAACACTTAAAAACTGTTGTCAATTACACTATTCTAGTGCTTATATTAATGATCAAGGAAAGTTAATATTCACTATACCCAGATTTATAATTTGTAGGGGGTCACAGACCTCTGTATTGGCTTTCAGTGATTGTCTGATAGGCATCAGTTACAGTTACATGTTCTTACTATGATGACAAAGAACTACAGGGGTGAAAAGACAGTCAGAGCTCAAGCACACAGATGTATCTGTCTTATTACTTGTTACTCGCTGAGAAGCTGGATTCAAAGTAAAATTCAGGAATGACCCAAGAAGGAAGTTCACATATTAAGACCCTGAAGTAAGAGATGTTTCTGACATAAAATAAAGTTGTTGCTTACCCCAGTCCAAATGAAAGCTTGGAGTCCTGACTCCTCAGCAAATCAATCACAGATGCTGTGGACGCTCTCTATGTCTTCCTGAAAATCTCAAGTCTAATCCAAAGTCTGACTTTTTGTTTTGAAGGAGCTTTGAATTTTTCTCCTAGACCTAACAACTTCTCAGTTAAGTATTGTGGTGAATAAGCAGGAGGATGATTTTACTAGAAACTCTAGATCATCTTATTTAAACTTTATGCTACAGTGACCTTCTCCAGTTCTTACTAATTTGGGAATACTGTAATATTGCAGACTCCTTGTTAGTTCCTCTTGATGTATACCAATGCACCGGCAACCAGGTGAACACCTGACACCATGAACCCAGAGTCTGTCTCTTCTTCCCTTGTTCTGCTCCAGGCTGACCCAGGTGTCAGCTGGGTCTAAAGCAATCCACACAACAAAACATTAGTTTTCATCACAGGGGTTGATGCATCAAGTTCCAGATCTCATGGGGCTGAAAGCCGACAAATGAGGTAGGACTGTTCTTTTTAAGTAGCTCATTTAAAGAACTTTTTTATGCGTTTAGCGCACTGGGGTGCTGTGTTCGTAACTACCTGTTGTGCAGTGGGGCTAAATTAAGATTCTTTTATTTTTTAACTGCTCACCACTGTGAATGGTGCAAACCAATACAGTCCTTAAGCATTTAATTTGGATCAAAGGCAATGCCTGTAATGTATCTGAGAATGTAAACCTGGGGCAGTTCTGACCCCTAAATTCTCTAAATTTCAATGAACAGTAGCTATAGGACTATTTTTCTCGAAGCAATGCTCATTTATCAGTGATTATCTTGAACTTTTCCCTTTTTGATTTTATAAAGTTAACAGCTGATGAAATCTGAATAGTACAGTGCAGGCAGTATTGCTGGAACTTGTGTAATGATTAGCTTGACAACATACCCTTAAAGTGAACAGCAGAAATTTGCTTCAAAATGTATTCCTTTATTCATACATCCATGAGAGTAAGAAGTAAAGAATAATTTTGTCAAATGAAACTTCAAATTAATTTCATACTTTCTATAATTTCTGAATGGGCTCTGTGAAAATCTCTCTTGAAACTCAGAGATAGTTCATGCTTTCTGACTTTGGGTACTAAAACTTTAGGTACTCAGCCTAGCTTAGGAAGTAGTCTCTCTCGCAGTCATCTAGAGTCTCTTTAGAGAGAGAAAGTCTGATTTAGGGGGTGATTTCAAGCAGAAATATAATTTTGAGTGCTCTGAGGTTGCATACAGGAATAGAACTGTCTCATGGTATCTTGCCATGGCTTGTTTCTTCAGCAGGGGAGCCAGTTGGCATGTACAGAAGCAGAGCCTGTGGCAGTCAGCAATGCAGGTGTTACTCCCACTGACTGGGAGTGAAACTGGTCCAGCTTCAACATGGAAATACCTTTATCTCCCCACTGTGCATAGAAGGAGCTTAGTAAATCCAGGCTTGGTTGGAAATGCTGCGTGAGTACCTAAAAGCAGGTGGTGGGAAAGCCCTCCACTATGTCAATGGTTTTCAAAAATGACAAGGTAAGTGTTTGTACTATGGCTGTTTTCTAGTATCTAATGCTTCGTGCATCCCTGTACAAGTTTTAAAAAGAGTGACAATATCTGCCGAATGAAACCACAGCCTTTTTTAATCACTTTGCCGCCTTTTTGTAGAAAACTAGATGGCTACATCAAAAGAGCCATCTTTGTCACGTAGAATATTTTTAGGGATGATGTGAACCGTTACAATTATTGTGAGATAGAGGTGTAGCAGCTGAAGGTTTCAGTTTTAACACAGTTATATAGGCTTCTCTTTCATACTAATAGGAGATCAAGATTAAATCAGGCATGTTTTGTCTGCATTAATGCTGCTATCTAATTTTCTTTTTTTTTTTTTTTTGGCACAAATATGTATATCCTAATAGTACATTAAATGTTAGTCTTTATCCTTTTAGTATTTTACTTGAAAGTGAATATAATTTCACTAAAAGTATTATCAAGTTAAAAACTATGTAGTACTAGAGCTTTCTTCTAAGTACTAGGTTTTATTCTTTAAATGACCATAGGCCTCACTATTACTTGAGGAGGTCCTACATATTCAGCTTTGGGGAAAAGCACGAAGGAAGAAGGTTGATGGGAAAGTCAGCCTGTTGCACTGAGTCATACGCAAACATCTTCCGACCACACCTGATCATGACATCAGCAAATTTCAAGGTCTGGCAGAAAACACAAAAATGAGTGAGTGCACAACACGCTTGTAATAGCTAGAGAGAACAGAAAGTTTATACAAGATTGGGAATCAAAATGAGTTAGAATGCTCATATTTAGTAGGCCAGGAGAACACTAATTCTCACACATGCAGTGCCATCCTCTTGGCTGAGACGTGGGAATGAGGCGATTGATGCTTTTGCTTCTTTCAAAACGTCATTGCACCATGAAAAAACAATTATTTGCTTTCTTGAGCAATTAAGAGCCATAAAAGGTGCTATCTATAATTCAGAGGTTCACTCAGGAATGCCTGGCAGGTTCTTTTTTTTTCTTTCCTTATTGCTCCTTCCTCTCCCTGTCTTATTCTGTAACATTTTTTAGACTTACGACCAGAAATGTCAAATCTGTTATCTAAATTGCAGAAATTGACACTTCTCTTTGTTGCTGTTTGAATATTCAACTTATATTTACATGTGCAAAAGATTATTTATATATGATCAGCACATTTTTAACAATTACCAGTGATTTTCATGGTGACAGTGTGCCATCTTAGTGCCAGTAGCTGAGTGGTAAAGTTTTTAGTGACAGAAAAACAATGACTTGTTAGACTTAAATAATTTTGGGGAATTATTTTGATGCTTTTTTTTGCTGCTGTACACTTTTTCACATGGTCATTTTTAAACTATCCTTATGTAAATAAAAGAAATGAAGGAAGAGCTAAAGTAGTAAAAGACCAGAAGCACTCACAATTCATATTGTATCAACTATTAAAAATCTCTTCAAGCCTTCTGGGCTTCAAAAAAATAGTTACTTCATTAAATTAGAAATGCAAATTAGACATGATGTTTCTTGCAGTGGACACAGAATTTTAAAGATATCTGTTAATGGTAAAAATCCAGAGCTGTGAAAAAAGGATTTGAAGAAAGTAAGACACAAATAATATTAATTCATAGAAATTATTTTAAAAGTCTTAAACTGGAAAGAAAAAATCAACTCGTTTAAAAGCTTAAGATGAATGACCAAAGGAAAAGTTACAAAAATTTTGAAACTTAAAAACTCTTTTGGACTACGTGGGTAAACTTAGGAGAAGATTCTGTGGAAAAAGTGGTCAAAAAAGCTATAACTTCTATTTTAATCTGAAGAAATGGACAAAGATGTTTTACTCTTGCAATATCTAAATTATTCTAATCAAGCAGAAAGTGCTTTTTTAAATAAATAAAATAACAGAAAATATAACAATGAATGAAATAGTGTAGGAATTATGTTTGTTCTTAGTTCAAGACTGTTGAAGATTATCTGCAAAGTGTTACAGAATTAAATGTTTTCCTATGTATTGAAAACTAAATGAACACTGTACGTTGCTTTGTGCTTGGTAAGAAACCCTGGGTGAATTTGTAAAAGCTAGGTAACTAATTCAGGAGATTATTTTAAAATGTCATTTGGACTCATTGTTTCAAGGGTACAGTATGAAAAGCTAAACTGGTTATTAAACAATTCAGTACAATGAACTTGACTTAAAAAATGTCCTGGAAGTTTCAAAAGAACTATATATAGCATTGCAAGAGTACTGTAGCGCAATTCAAGATGATTTATTAGGATCACCAGTTCTAAAGCTTATGGGCAGAAAGATAAAAACTTCAGTACTGACACCTTGAAAGCCTTCTGAGACAGAGACAATTAGCCCTATAGAAGTTATAAAAAGAACCATGGGTCAGGAAAATGCTTTGAAGAGAATGCTGCCCCATCATCTTCTTTTGAAGAGAGAGAAAATGTGAGCTTTAAAAATGAATGTGCTGGCACCTCCTAAGAAAAAAATAGTTTCCTCTACCTTAAGGTTACACACTGTATCTTTGCCAACTATAGCAGAAAGGAGGGGACACAGTTGTAGATGCAAGTGGGAACAGTTGAATACAACCAGCAATGACATTGTCTCTTTTGCTTGAGGTCAGAGAGAATGTTTTGGGAAAGGTAAGAAACCACCCCTCTGGCTGCTGGGAATACAAGACCCAGGAAGCATCAGCACAGATCTGTGTGGGAAATGTACAGTCAGCTGCAGGAGGAATTTGTTAGAGAACAAACAAAATGGGGATGTAAGAAAGTAATAGTGTTTCAGTGGTAGTAAGTGATGATAAATAACCAATGGAACAGAAAATTCTTACCCAAAACAAGAACCGTTGGAGGTCTTTATCTGGATATCATACATTTATTCCACGTTTTTAAAAATGCTTTGTTCATTTTTACTTCTTCTCCATCTTGGTTGTTTAATGCATTTAATTGGTTGATACATTTAATTTCCATTAAAAAGAAAAAACCAAAACCAACCCCACAAAATGCAAAAGCTATCATAACAAAAGGACAATGATGTCTTCCATATATGAGTTACCTTGGAATTAAGCCCAGGAAAAAAAGAGACTTTGCCTTGTGAAATTATTATAGGACTAATTGGATGAAATGACTGTAGGTCCACCTCTATAATTGGGAACTCAGAAAATCATGATTCATGCTCTGCAGACGATTAGGAATATGACAGAAATGGTACTATGTAACTGTGAATGAGAAACCAATGGAAGCTGCGGGTGCTCAGTATCAATTAAAAACCGGGTCACTTCCTCAAAGAGGTTTAAATATTGACGTGAACCCTTGATTTCAGATATCCAGGTTTCAAAATTTTAAGTTTAATGCAGATTTATAAAGCAAATCAGCCAGTGAAGAATTTATCTCTACGCTCCTCACTGCTTTTCGTTACTGCTGCTAAAGGAAAGCAGCTCCAGCTGCTTCTCTAAGCAGATAAAATTATGATGAGCTGCAGTAGTTTAGTAAATTCTTTCTCACTCATTTTATAACACACAATAAAGTAAGTCGAGCAGTATTTTACTGTTTTGTTCTTGGGAATATCCTTACACAATTCATGATATAGTTTTATTAGGATTGTTACAGGTCAAGGATTGTCATCAAAATTGGCAGAAGGCAATGGAACAAGTTCCTCTGTTAATTGCATGTATGCAAGCTTGCTAGGTACAGTGATGTAAGGATGCAGCTAAGATGAAAAAGGGTCCCTTTATCTGTCTGACAAATACTCCTCAGGGAGACTAAGAGACAAAGACGTTTGTCTTGTATGTAATGAGTTGCAGGTGACTTTGAAAAAGCTCAGAGCTCTTGGTATTTCTGCTGAGATGCCTTGGATGTAGACCTACTCTACCTTGTCATATTATTTTTCATATGTTGCTTAGGCTAAACTGTGGATCATGGTCTCTGGAAATAAAGAAAAAGGTTGATTCTGACACATAATGTAAAAAGTGACTTGTATTTAAACAAACCTCAGTTTTGAGTAGCTATTTTGAACCTCACAGAAGTCCAGCTTCTTGAAATATATTCCTTGTCCTAAAGATGTCTCCAGCTATACAGTTAAACAGCTATTTCAGAGTTACTATTGATATGTGAGCTCTTTACCACCCATTCCCCAGGCTTAGCACTAATAACATCAGAGCAGAAGCAATCATATGCAGTTGTAGCTGAACTTGGGATTTGATTGAGCACAAAGGAAAATGAGACCAGTATTTCTGACAAGTGAGGAATGCAGAGACAAAATTCCCTTCCAAGTGTCTGTACAAGACAACCAGCATCCTCTGGGAGTTCTGCATTGAGTCCTGACACTTGCCATGCTATTGAGTTAACCAGATAGAAAATACCTTGAATGTCAACACATGGGTGTTTTAGAGACTTTCAGTTCAGGGAGGCTGAGGAAATAAAGGTTGACAGAGTATGCAGGGAAACCAAAGCCTAACTACATATCACCATAAGAAATACAGGACAGAGTAGGTGCTAGTTGGTGAAGTCCCCATTTCTGATTTATCCAGCTTAGAACCAAAAGTGAGAATTTAGTGGTTTTTGGGGTATGTTAATCCCATTTTGCACAAAAAAAAAAAAAAAAAGAATCTGCAGTGAATGACATTCATTAAAATATTAATATAAAAAAGAATAAGGTAAGAAAAGGAAATAAAATATTTATATTTTGGCAACATCTCCTATTAAAACTTCCTTGTTTTGACAGCGCTATCAGTTACCTTTTACATGGTTTCCATGGCTCAGCCTCATAGTAGAGGGTAAATCAAAGCCATGGAGTCTATACATATTTCAAATACCACTAGTTGGATTACATAAGACCTTCAGTCACTCAGGTAATCACAAGTGGGGCAACCCCTTCCATTGTAAATCTGATAACAGTACTGCAGCAGAAGGCTGCATACCAAAAAATGACTCACTGCAGACAAGTAAGGTGGGGTGTGAAATTTCCTAAATCTCAGCTAAGTGTCACAACAGAAGCACAGAGTCTTGCAAAACCCCAAATCTGCTAAATTGTGACACAACTTGATTATGAACTTTTTCTTCAAAGTTAAGAAAAAAAAATTAAGGCTTAGGGATAGTACCACTATGTTATATGCTGAAATGCCTCAGTTGTCTTGTATAGGCATCAGGTGCATAAGAAACCCCCAAAAGCATTTCAGATTCTGAAAAAAAGATTTTTGCCTGGAGTCATGGTTTGGGCTGTCTCTCTGTGCCTTTCCACTGACAAATTAAGTAAAGTCACCTCAATGTGGGTACTGCAGTAGACTTGTGTGACTTCCCCTCTAACAGTTTAGGTGTTCAAACTGAGATAGTAATCTTGTCTCTCTCTCTAATCAATGAGTCTGCTGGACTTGCTCCAGTATGTCCTTCTGCTTCTCGTAACGGGGACTCCCCAGACTGGATAAAGCATTCCAGCTGTGGTTTCATAAGTACCAAAATGTCCTTCCCTGGATCTGTTGTCTGCACTTTTACAGCCAGGGTACTGATGGCCTTTGCTGCAGCTGCTGACGCTTGTTCTACTTGTTTTCCACCAGGCCTCTGAGGTCTTTTTCTTTGGAGTTACTTCCTAAATGGGTGCTCTCTAACCTGTGCTGTCTCATGGGGTTTTTCCTACTCAAGATGCAGGACTTTGCATTTGTTTTTCATAGAATATTTTGAGTTGGAAGGGACCCATAAGGATCATTGAGTCCAACTCCCTTCTCTTCACAGGACTTATATGACCGTATGACTCATATGACCACATGACACAGAACTGTATGGCTCAGAGCATCATTCAAATACTCCTTGATCTCTTACAATCTTGGTGCCATGATCACTTCCCTGGGAAGCCTGTGACTGACCAACCTCTCAGTGAAGAACCTTTTCCTAATGTCCAATCTGAACTTTCCCTGACACAGCTTCATTCTATTTCCTCATGTCCTTGTGGTCACCAGAGAGAGATTAGTATCTCCTCTCCCACTGCCTCCCTTGAGGAAGTTGTAGACTACAATGAGGTCACCCCCCAGCCTTCTCTTCTCCAAGCTGAACAGACCAAGTGACTTTAGCCTCTCCTCATAAATCTTGCCCTTGAGGCCTTTCAACATCTTGGTTGCCCTCCTCTGGACACACTCTAATAGTCTGATGTCCTTCTTGTACTGAGGTGCACACAATACTGCCCACAGTAGTTGAGGTGGGGGCCACACTAGTACAATGTAGAACGGGGCAATCACATCCCTCAAGTAGCTTGTGATGCTGTGCTTGAGGCACCCCAGCACACGGTTGGCTCTTTTGGCTGCCATGGCACACTGTTGACTCATAGTCAACTTGCCATCAACGCAACCCCCCAGTTCTTTTTCTGTGGGGCTGCTCTCCAGCCTCTTGCCCCCTAGTTTGTAAATATAATCAGGATTACCCATTCCAGGTGGAGAATCTGACACTTTCTCTTGTTAAATTTCATATGATTGGGGATTGCCCAGATCTCTAGTCTACTCAGAACTCTCTGTAAGGCCTCTCTAAGAAGGAGTCAACACTCCTTCTAATTTAGTATCAACAGCAAACTTACTTAATGTACATTTGACTCCTATGTCCAAATCATCTATTCGAAGTTTTGATAAACAACATTAGAAGTTTTGCTAAACTTCACAAGGTTCCCATCAACCTATTTCTCCAGATTGTCCAGGAATCTCTGAATAGCAATATATTGACTGCTCCTCCACATTCAGTGTCATCTGCAAACTTGCAGAGAGTGTACTGCTATCCACATCGTTAATGAAGGCACTAAAGTTTTGGTCCTGGTATTCATCCCTGAGGGGTGTCACTATTAACTGGCTGCCAGCTGGACTTTGCACCACTGAACATGACTCTTTGAGCCCAGCAGTCCAGGTAATTTCCCACCCACATTATTGTTCACTTATCCAGCACATGTCTTACCAATCTGGTTATATGGAGACTATGAAGACTGTGTTAAAGGATTTGCTAAAGTCAAGGTATGCAGCATCACCTGCCCTCACCCTTATCCACAGCACCAGCCACCTCATCACAGAAAACAATCAGGTTGATCAGGCACAACTTCCCCTTACCAATTGATAAATTTATGTTGGCTATTTGCAGTCAGCTTATACTTCATATGAATGGAAAAGGTTTCTGAGAGTATTTGGTCCATCATCTTCCCATGGGCTGAGGTGAGGCTGACTGGCCTGTAGTTCCTGGATCCTTACCAGTAAAAGCTGAAGCAAAGAAAGGGATTGGGCGGCACAGTCTTTTTCTTGTTACCTGTCACAGTTTCCTTAGATGCTGCTGTTCTTATAGAAACATATGTTTCTGCATTTTTTCCCCCCCAAAGATCTTCTATCCAGATTTTCTACATAATGGCCGTATTCTCTTTTGTCTCATGCATTATTTATAGAGGAGAAAGACCAAGACAAAACACAGCCATATAGGTTGTTTGCTACAAGATAAAGCAAATCCCACCTAAGGACCTCTGGGATTCTCTCAGCACAGAGAGCTCTTTAGGTGGCAAACAATTATCTTGGCAGGATCTCTGCAGCTTTCCTGTCTTAATTCTACCTTCAACATAAGAGGCATAAACTGGGAGCAACGACCATCAGTGCAATGAACTAAATGGTACAATTTAAAACAAAACAGGGGTAGAAGTTCGTGCCAGCTGTAGTAGAACTCCTAAAGGTGGTAATTTTTGTGGTAGTAGCTATGCTGAAAACATCCATGTAATTCATAAAATTCTGTAATATCAACAACATCAAACTCCTGTAAAATAAAATTTTTAACTTCTCTATCAGCTGCAAGTATTCTTTCTGCAAAGTCGTCCTTTGAATAGTAACCTTTTGGTCAGAGTTTATTGGGTAATAAATTCCAAGTGTTATATTTACAGAGATATATAGACAGCAAGCATTATGCTTTGCAGTTTCCGTAGTTACATCAGCATCAGCCTTGTAGGGCGATGCAGGCTCTATGCCATGTAATGTTCAATGACTCACGTTTCTATGTCTCAAGGCTGGCCCTACCCAGAGTTTTTTCTTGCATTCACTGCTGTTTGAGCTTAGACCTGGGCATCTGATGGGCTCTGTGTGGTCTTATGACATCAACATCTTCATCTTCATATGATTTTTCAGCTCAATTTGTCTGCAATTATGCAAGTGGTTGTGTTGCAGCCCACTAGGGTTACAAATAGTGCCATATCTATGTTTCACAAACATGTGGGAAGTCACAGGTGAAAATAATTCTACAAGCTGCATGATAATGGACAATCAGGTATGAGAGTAGTGTGGAAATGGAGTTCCTTAATGATATATACATTTTTTCTCTTGAAATCAGACTTTGCTTTAGTTAGCAATGATTACAGGATCCTTCTATTTTTCACCTCCAGCTCTAGTTTCATTTTAGTGTAGTTTTATGGAATCCTTTTACAGGTCTTACTAGTGACAGTGGTTTTCAAATGCCATCAGCTGCTTAACGTTTAACGTGCTTTCTGGTGTCCTTAACCTTAGAGGTTATCAGATAAGATATTCTTTCCCTACATGGGGGAAAAGGAAAGGAAAATTCACCTAGCTGATATTAAGAGAATTAAGGCATGGTCTGTCATTACTTAGGAAACTGCCAACGTACTATTAACTATTATTTTTACATTATTACTAGAGTATGAATCTTTGCAAAATATTCTTTCTTTCAGAAAATGAAACAATGTTCCACAAAAGTACTGCTTTATCCACTGCACAGCTTTAAAACACAAAGGTCTTCAGGTTTTGCTGAAGACAGCAAACTTTTCTCTCTGTACAATGCTTTGAGAAAAGTACAAAACATATAGATACTAATAACACGTTGTCTTGGTTCTGGATAATTGAAAAGGCTTCAGAGTTGCATGAAAGCAGCAGCTGCTTTCCATCTGGAAGGTACATAGGGCCTGTTCTTTTAAGTATATACAAGTATCTATCTGTGTAATCAGTACCCCTAGAGATCTGCTTATGGTTTGTTCTTTAACTTCCTTTGTGACTATTTTATTATAATATACTTTAAAATAAAGTATTTCTACAGCAACAGGAAACCCACTAGGTGCTGATTTGGTGCCTTTCTGTTAAGAAGGAAGAATGATCTATAGCAAACATTCATTCCAGATTTGTGGGAATCTCCCATGAGGAACTTGCCAAGCAAAGGGAACAGATAATTTAGGTTCTGTTTTATTTTTAATTTCTTCACAGAAAGCTGAAACCACGCAAGTGTGCTGTTGACAGAAAGGGATTTCCAGAAGATGCTTGCCTTTGATCTCCTGCCATACTGTGCTATGGAAGTTATCAAGTGTTCTCAGAGCTGCTAGAGCAAAATTTGCCCTCTGAATGCTCTTATCCATCAGAGCCATGTCCCATATCTATAACAGCTGTCACAGTTTTCTCACAGAGTTATCTCCATCTGAAGGAGAGCAGGTGTTATTTCTAGCACTCCTTTGCGGCCTAGCATCAGCAGTCTCTCACTATCACTGCAGGACCATGGCAGAGCTCCAAGCTGCACGTTTCCCACAAGCACCGGATGGCGGGGATCTAAGGAATAAGAAGAGGGCCCACACCTAACCTTCTGATCTAAAACTATAGCACTCGGGTGCTTTGTTTCACTTACCTATGTAATTTTGTCTCCAGTCATATTAAAGGAATATTAGAATTCAAATAGCCATCATCCTAAGGACAGTGGGTCTCATTTTCACTTGCTTTGGGCATACACTGTAGTATAATGAAAATCATGTTCTTAGCTAACCGAAAAAAAAGCTTTCTTTTCAACACTTTCAAATATGGGAAACAGATGGCTCTCTCCATGCTTTATGGCTGTTACCACTTGATGTGAAGTGTCTTCAGTGTTTGGATTTGACACATGCAAGGGCACTGCTCTCTGCTTTAACACGTCTTCCATATCTTGAAGATATTTCGGGATGCTACGAGACACCAGTTCAGTTCCTGAAGCTATGGTAGTCCTATTCTGCAGTCACTATAAGAGAAAAGAAATGTCCAGCCACTATAAGAGAAAACACTGAGCCTAAGGCCAATTATACATCAGTATTACCTGTCTGTCTGTTCAAAAAGGAAGAAGCATCTCTGTTTCACCTCTGTTACTGAACTGAATAGATCAGAGCATAATCCAGGTTCATCACCCCATTCTGCTAGCCAGAGCAAAATCATATAGGAGAACCTGATTCTTCTCCAGATAGCTCTAGACAGCTCCAGATAATTTAATTTGGCTATCTAAAGTTCCCATTTATCTATTTTTCATGAATCATTTAAAAGCATAATTTAGTCAGAAGCAAAAATTTCAAAGAACTTAAAACAATCAGTGTTAGACTAATGAGCCACAGTTTTTTCAGTTTTGGATCTGCCTACCTATGTTCCAAACTGTAGCTTACTAACTGTTTGGAGCTGCTTGATGAATGTGGGACATTCATTACAAGATCTTGAGCAGTGTACATAATACTTTCTATATTTTATTATTTTCAGCAATGAAGTTTGTTTTTCTAAGGATTGCAATTTACAGAATGAAAGATGCATAAAAAAATGTCCTTAGTTTTTAGTTTCCAGTTAGTATAATATAGTAGGATTTCATCAAGGATTTTCAAGGAAGCTTATGCTGCTGCCTTTCCACACTGAAGTCAATTATAGCCTTAATGGTGTCTTAAATGGTTACATTCAGTATCCTAAGTCAGAAAAACAATTAGTATGGAATTGACTATTAAATACAACACATAAATTAGAGATCCCCAGCAGAGACATACTGTTACATACAAAACCTTAGAAAAAAAGGCAGAATATTTATAAGTTATCATTATGGGTTTGAGTTGCAGAAATGAAAAGCAGTAAGCCTACTTGGAATGCTTATTTATTCATTTCTTTTCCTCCAGAGACTTTTTTCCTCCAATGACTTCATGGATTTCTGAAGGAAATACCAAAAGAAACAACTGTTTCAGTTATTGTGCAAAAGAGGAATGGTAACATTATTACCATCTCCTTTTCCTTCATGTATGTTTTAAGAGTAGAGTACATTAATAGCCAATTACATAACTTTGAAGTCAAAATGTAGGCTGGTATTTTTGTCTGGGAGTCTTATTTCAACATTCCAACAATTTTGGCTGTGTTCCTTTCTCCACTGATTTTCAACTTGTTACCTTATGTTAACTTGCCACTTCCTTCTCCGTTCCAGAAGGCTGTTGCTGAGAATCCCTCTCTCTGCTGCCTTCCTCTCCCTCTGTGACATACATGGAGTTCAGGCCATGACCTTGGTGTGCTCATCTTCCTGAGCCAAGCATCGTTTGCTTGTGGGTGTAGTCTGAAATGACTTGCCACGTTGTCCCAGGACACATTTGACTAAGCAGTAAATTGAACCCAGATCCCAAACTGTCCTTCAAACCATTTTCCTAAAGTCTACTTGTCTTTGCATAAAATATGCAGGCAGGCCACATTGCCTCCTCAGCCTTTTTGCAAAGAAGTAATGGCTTTGGGATGGTGGCAACTGCTCATGCATCAACTAGAGATATCTTATGTTCTCCTTCGAAAAATTCATTTTTATTTGAAAGACTATGCATTAGGTTGAGTACTACAACAGCCCACCTAAACAGATAATTGATGTAAGCTTTCTGTAATTGGACATTCTACTGATAGTGAGGATTATCAGTGATGATATGGACAATGCAATAAAACATGATGAAAGGTAATGAGGTCCTGCACTTTGTCTTAACAGATTTGCTTGCTTACTTTCTTTTGATGTCTTTAACAGGACTAGAAGCTCAAGCTGCCCAGTCTACTGTTTGTAGGTTGTGATATCACCCAGACATGATGTGCCTTTCAAACAAGCAGAGGAATACTGCCCCAATCCTAAAACATGCCACTAGTATTACAAAGTGGAGAAAACCTCATTTTGAGATGATATTTTCATAGTTTATGTTGAAGAATGCAAGGGTTAAACAAAAGTGATTAAAAGGAGAGCAAGTAGTGAGGCAGCTCATTCCAAACATTTTCTCTTTATAGCCTGAAGTAGTGCCATCAACATGTAGTCTGCCTCCTAACTTCAATGTTTTTATTGGGAAAAGGTGGGGAAGTGAAATTTGACCTTATAATCTGATATGTAATAAAGGAATAGCCCATCCTGGGAATAAACACTTTCCAGACCAGAGGTGCCCACACAGTTTCTTGTTTCTGGCAGAAAACACACCTCTTCTCAGTCCTTGAACCCATTTCTGCATTCCTGTATCTCATCTCCTTCATTTAAATCAATGCAAACAAACAAAACAATTATTTATTTATATTTCTTTGTATTATCTGAACAGAATGGATGTTAGGAGAGAAAAGTGCTCCTTTAGAAATAAAAGGGTTGAAGTGCTTTAATTTCAGCTCTCATGATTAAGGTTGTACAGTTTAAAACTTGAGGGTAAATGAGACTGGCATTCTAGAAAAATTCAATACAGATCAACTCAAGTCCAATCATTTTCTTATTGCTATCCTAGAGAAGAACACCTGGGTTACCAAAATAGCAAATAGTAGTGGAGGTTCCTTGCATATCCCAGCAAAAATAAAGAGATAAGCTAGGAAAGAAGGGACTTCTGGTCTTAGTCATGCCAGTGCTAGAGGTCGGTTTACTGAGAAAGATGTAATCATGCCACCTTTATTAGCCCTCAGTCATTTGATTTTGGTTCCTATGATGGTGAATATCTGTGTAATGCCCACCTTAGCCCTACAATGTGACCTCAACTAATCTTTAGCACACTCCCATGAACCTATAAGGGAGATGTCAGGAAAAGGAGTATCACTGGAAACCCAAGTTCTCTTTGATGATCCAATTGATCCTTAAGTGGACAAAATCCAAAAGAATTACCAGGTAAAAAAATTGAACAAGTCAAACACAAGGTGTTTTCACACTAACTAGACAGACTCTGTAGAAGCCTTCATTGCACTTCTCTCATTCCTTGGACTATCTAGGGCATTAGGACCTTGCTTTACAAAAACGAGTTCCCTCAGGGACCTATACCTCAGTATAGGTTACATGCCAGAAGTTAGGAAAGTTTTACCTACCCCATGTGAATTTTCAGTGACATGTAATAGATGCATATGTTTTATGTGTGTTTGTGTGTATCTATATAGCTGAATATTATGTACGCACATGTGGCAATGTCTAATTAACATGAAGAAAAAGAAAATCCTCTTTAGAAAAGACGTTAAGCCATATAAAGGTGCAATGTATATATCAAGAGCCAAGTTAGAAAGAACTTTTGCCATTTAAATTGCCAAGTTAAATACAGCACAATTGAAGTGAACCTGTCCCTCCAGGCATGCATAAGCTTGCACATGGGAGCTCTTGGAAGCTGACTTAGCACCAATTGTGTCTTATTTAACTTGGCCATTTAAAGGGCTAACCCTTTAGCAACTTGGCTCACACTGACCGTCTCACACCTTTACATGACTGACCTTCCCCTCTCAACTTTCCCTCATTTAGTGCAGTCTGAATGTTTTTGATCAGGTCTGATTTACGTTATTTTGGCCAATTAGCTTGAAAGACAAAAACAAAATCTCCAAAGGACGGGTCTGTGAACATAAAATATAATTGGATGGAAATGGACCTGTTCACATTCTTTTTGCCGTAGCTCAGCATGCAAGTGTTAAGTGCTAGCTGTTTTTGCTTGCTGGCTGTGCCACCCTACAAGGAGTTTTCCCAAAGTCTGAGAGTTGAACTTTCTGTGCTCTTGTGTAGGGTTCGTCTGCCACACTAAAAGACACAGCTTTCCCCTGTTTTGGGAGAAGATTTAGGTTGAATGCACTTATAACGAGAAGTGGAGAAGGCAGCTGGTACCTTACTGAAGACTTTTGCTGTCATATGTCAGGGCACGCATGTGGTAGAGCCAGATGGTACTGTTAAAGGTGCAAAGACTTTCAGGTCTTTCTTTTTCTGGCAAATACATGCCTGAAAGAGACTAAATTGGTGCACGGGCATCCTGTGGGAAAGTATCAGTGGAGACTACCACAATGAAGAAAGAAGAATTCAGTAAAGAAAGGAATGTGTTTTAACATCAAAATGCTGTTGCTGCATAGGCAACTGAACTTCTTCATCTCAGATCATGCATATTTGAAGACACTCCCAGGTAGACTCCTATCATTTGAGTCAGCAAATTCAGAATCAGTGACAATAGAATCAAATAGAAAGATTGTGTTGCAATCTTTGTAGGTTATTACCTATAATAATTAAATGCTTAGAAGTCATAGTAATGACAGCATATAAAGGCTTAGACAGATTAGATAGAAAGAACACAAAATGACTTCCCTGCGGTGCATACGTCATTGCATACATGGTCTCATACAATCTTCTGATCTAGCATGAAATTGTAGTCTAGGCAATAAAACTTCTCTATTCAAGGTGATCTGTTAATGTAGCTGCAGGAGAGCAAAGGAAAAGGGGTCACATATGTCCCTCGAGAGCACTGCAGTGCATGAAGATAGATTTATTCGTGGGAGAAGGGAATGAATGTGTCCCCCATCTTCTTGGTGGTAATAGCTGCATAACACACACAGTGCACTGCATCCTTTATACCATCCTTCCAGCACCTAGTCCTCCAGTAACAGAATTTGCACGTGGATGAGTGGAAAGAGAAATGTACAATAAGATCTGCTATCCAGGAGATGCAATTTAGCATAAATTGAAGTGATGTTTCATATTCCTGCCTTCTCCAAGCCTCTCATATTAATTTAGATCTTGATTACATGTGACTTGTCCTGCTGTGAAATGTGCCACGGGCCTAAGGTCTCAAAGGTTATAACTACTTCTTGTAAAATTGTATCACTTTTTTGCATCTAAAAGGTTTATAATGACCAGATACAGTTCAAAACATTATTAAAATTAATGAGTAATATAATAGGAAAAAGCACTTAATAATACCCTTCTACTAATTCACCTTTATCTCCTCTTAGCCTCTCCTTCTGTTTTCTTCCCTGAAACCAGATGAAGTATTTGTTGGCTGACAACTATAGGACTGGAAGAGACCATGATCTGATTAACACCTGCCTTGAGTTCTAAAAAGAGGTGTTTTGTGAAGCTCTTACAAAACACCAGCCCAAAATGTCACCATGCTTTATTATGCATAATACATCATAGGCAGTGAGCAGAAGACATGAGAATACTACTAGTGACGTAAGTCCCTCTAATGGAGGAAATTTATTTAATCAAACTGGCAGGGGTACCTGGCAGATGACCCCAGTACTGGACTGCGAGGTGGCACAAAAAGCCCAGCACCTCCTTCCAATCTTACCTGGAGAAGGAAAAGAAATATTCCTCCTGTCACCAAATCTTTAGTCCTGAGAATGTGAGCATGAGGTACCAAACAGGTAAATGAGATTAATACAGCCAGGAATTAAGAAGATAAAGTTCTACATCATGTTTCTAGCTATTACCAACCTTCAATGATAAGGGGGTATGTAAAAAAAAATATTGCAGAATAAACCATTTCTACAACTGTTAGATCAGTTGAAGATGAATTGCCAAGAAGCATAGAAAACATTGCACGTCTTCATCTAAGCAGAATCTACAAACCTAGCAAATGGTCAACTGAGGTTGTTTACCATGTAGACTTTTACGTCTGAGCCTAGACTCCTGTCTCTAGTCAGTGGGGAGAAATAGGGATCTCATTATAGAGAAATAGGGATCTCTAAAGATCAGATAAACTATGTTTTTAAAGTTTTCCTTTCTTTCTCTTGATTAAAAAGGGGACTCTAAAGAAAGTACACCAAATATAGACCATTAAACTAAGGAAAGGTAAATGTCAGTCTAAATAAATAGACTGTACCTTTTCCAGAAGTGTGACAATGATTTATTCTTGCCCCTTCCTCTGTGCCAGAGTATTGGAACATATTAATGATACTGAGAACACAAATGCAGAGAAAATTCAAAAACTTAGAAAACACAAAAAGAAATATTACTTGAAATCAACACATTCTACAATCTAATTTTCTCTGAAATGCAGTTGCATTATAATAACATTAGTCGCCACCATATTCCCTCTTCCACAGAGTCCTTTCTATGAGTCCTCCCCAATAATCCAAGTAAACAAGAGTGTTTTTAGGGAATCACTATATACAAATCAGTCTTCAAAAAAGCAATGTCTGGAACTTTAATCAGTGCTTCAGTAGGACTACCTATATTATAAATAAGTTCCGGTTGTATCTGTTTTTCTGTGAAAAAGCAGATAAGGATACAAGCAGGAGACACCTTTTATTAGAGTAATTTATTGAAGCCACAGCAGTGAGAAGTGTGGCATTGGAGTCCTTTCTGAGAGACAGCCCACTCACTAGGCTTTATTGTGGGATGGGGTACAAGAACATTTACAGCAGTGGAAAACCAGCACAAAAACAACTGACTGAAGTAGTGCAGGGAATACAGGGAACACAATGTTTGGGGAAAATACATTGAATTTTGTGCAAACATGATTTTTCTTCTCAAGACTGCCCAAGAATGAATTTACCCAGTAATATCAAACATTGCTTTCTGCCTTTGAAGTGCCTGTGAAGGTGGCTTGCACAGCTCTCTGAGAAGCGAGAAGAGAATGATGAGAAGGGTGGATGGCCACATTCTGTGAGGACGCAGAGCGAGTGAGGGGACGGGGGAGGTATCCATTGTCTGGACAGGACCTACTTTTATAATAATTTTGTCTCTGGTGTTGCAGCACATCAAGACAGGTGGCTCCCACTTGTGAGCTGAGTGGGAGAGGACTCATCAGCTGTGGCAATGTGGGGAGATGGGGGCAAGGGTCCCACTGGGCAATGTTGGCAGAGGGGTTTTCCTTCCTCCCTACTATATGTGTGCCAGCCACCAAGCTGCTGCTTTAAGGACTGGGTGTAAGCCAGGAACCTGGGCTTCAAGCTGGAACTCGAAGTGTGTAGGTGCACAGACAGGCAATTGGGAACTGCCTGCTGCATTTTGGAGAGAAAAAATGTTAGCAGTGTGAGCATGAGCTGTGATGTGCTATGTACCAGGGTCTGAAAATTTGCCACAGGCCAACTTAGTTAATACTATATACTGAGGCTATGGTCCTGTTTCCGGTAAAGCCCAAGGAAATCAGTGATGTCCAGTGGTGTCTCCCACAAGAAGAATGAGAAGGACCTTTCCCAGTACCCGGGACATAGCTGCTCTGCAGGACTCCCGGCTGTGTGGGGTGAGCATCCTTCTGTGAACAAGCAGGGTGGCATCACCCAGTACATGCAAAGCCAGTGTTGGAGGGCATTTTTGTCCAAATCAACCAATGGCCCAAGGAAAACCGGACAAGGACATGTCCAGGAGACTGGTAACACACTGAATATTGATTTCTTCTTGGTCTCTGTTTTGATGTTTTTATTGAGTTAAGTAAATAAAGACCCTTTAATAGAAGCACATGCCACTTGACAGTATGCCATCAGTGTACCCTATATCTATGTTGTTCAGAGCTAAAAATTAAACCAATTAAGGTCTGGTTTTATACTCCACCTTGGTATCTCATATCTCTGATGTCAGTTTTCAAGAACAAGATATGCAAAGAAGCAATAACTTTTTCACACATTTTGCAGTAGATAATATTTATGGTCTTCTGTTCTTTTTATTTGAACATGCTGTGCTGACATGTGCTGCTGTGCAGTGAAACCGGCTGATCTCAGGGACTGATTATGCAAAATGAAACTCTGTAGCTCAGTTCTCCTGCTCCAATCATATGTCACGTTAAATGTTGATATTTTTGCATTTCTGTGTAAATATTTCACATGATTTCAGAAGTTTAGTTTCAGGACAGAGTGAAAAATAAGAGACAAGACAAAATAATATAGGCTAGTTGGGAGGAAGGAATAACAAATGCAGTAGGATGGTAATTTTTTTTCTACTGAAATAGTAAGTGACAGGTCTGAAATGACCTGTGAGTTTAAGTCCACAGTTCTCTGGGTTTTTTAAGACTACTGAGTTTGTTTAGTTTGGTGGTATAGGATGGACATGGAATTCACCCACAATTTCTGCAGCAAAAAGCTCATGTTTTTCTGAAAAGAAATTAAGCTTTTATTTCAGTGCTTTAAGAGATGGAGCACTCACTATCACCCAGGCCAATATTTCAAGGAATCAATTAAAATCAATATAAACTACAATAAAGGATTTCAGTTATCCATGTTAAGATTTAAAATTAGTCTAAAATCTGAATTTAAAAATTCCAATCATTTATGCAGAACTTTATTCCATGCAATGGATCTACCTGCGTGGGTTCAATATCAGAGTTAGGGATGAAAGACAGAATCAATTTGTGCAGGCTACTTCTGAATGAGAACACAATAAAATGTTATTGAAATATTTTATATTTGCTTAGACTGCTTTCTAAACTTTGGCCTAAGAATACATAGATTATATTTGCAGCAATTACAGTATACCACTACATAATGACACAAAGACAGTGGAGAACAGTACTATTCAGCTATTTTGACAAGTCAATTCCTGTAGAAGCACAGACTGTGGCATAAATTCAGTGAAACAGTGTATTACATGAAACCTCATATATCTCACATTTTCTGACTCAAACTAACAAATGAAATTAATGCAGGCTGAGAAGTTAGGGCCGGAACTGCAGCCAGTAAAACTAAAGTCTACTTGAAAGTTACAGAGCAAACGTGACTGAATGTTCATTTGAAACAACAAAATTAGAGAAATCTTTTTATGTTTTCTGGGTTACAGGTTGAAGGGGAAAATAAATTCTTTTCTTTTGATTCTTTGCAGTTTAACAGTTGTCCATTGCTTACTTGCTAATCCAAAGTGCATATCTTTCAGTTGAACTCCTCTCTCATATATCCTGCAATTTGTCTGATAAGAAAAACTATTTTTATCTTTGAAGTTGTATAGATGAGACTCTCTGGTAAAAGTCTATGGCACACCCTATTTGATTCAGCATGTCATTAAAAACAGAGGAATATTAAACTTCTTGTTCTGATGGGAAATCTTGGAGCTATTACTTGACTGGTTTGATCTCTAAATTTTGAAGGTACATTTTCAGAAAGAAGAGGAGGAATACTGAAAAATGTTCCTTCTTTGGCAGTTCTTGATGTCAATAAGAAAGGTACCACAAACCCGTGTTCTCCAAAAACAATTCCTACTAATTCTGATCGCTATTTCAGAGCTCTTCTCAGTTGGATTGCAGTGCTGCAATTGACATTTCTATTTTTCCTTGTGGTATACCCAGTTCTGTTTCTCCCTGCTGGGGTTCTTGCTCCAGTCAATAGTTAATGTAGTTGCTCAGCTTTAACCCATGCTTCTTTTTTTTTATCTGTCTTCCTCATTCCCTTTTTTTCCTTATACTGTCCTCTATGCATATACCTAGTCATACATTCACATGCATGTTCCTGGAACAGATAAAACCATTTTTTTGCCAGTTTTCTGTTTGTGATATAGCCAATCTGCATGGAGTAGGACGGAACAGAAGAGCTCTCCTGAGAGAAGACTGCACCTCTCGGGCTGTGTACAAACTTATCATTCGCTGTTAAGTGTCACGCGATATGTGGTGTTATCTGTGAAACGCTGACAGAGGACTGATTGGTGTGTACAATGATGCCTTTCTGGATGCAGGGTTTGCCTCCTGCAGAATCCAGAGCAAGCGTTGTCCGTGATGGGACTAGCACATGCTCAGGCACATTTCAGCGTGAGGCAGAGGTGCCTTCACACTGCCAGAAGGAAGAGTGCCCTGCTCTATATACACCGCTAATGGAAAGAGGACCAGGGTGTGATTGATGTCCATGTCGCTGGGGGGACGGCCTCTGCCATTACCAATGGCTACTGCAGAAACAAATAGCAGCATGGATGAACTGCAGCCCTGTGTTCACTCAGACTTGCCTCCTGGCCACCTTGTCATTTAGCAGCATACCCCTGTGCGCAGGGTACCTTATACTGACAAACTGGAGGCTATAAAGGGTGAAAGTGTCAGGGCTGACACTGGGATGCACACTGTTCTGGGATGCAGCTGTGGTGGTCACTCTTTGCCTGTGTGACCTTTTCTGTCCGTCTGCCATATGAGTTGTGCTCGTAATTACTGTGCCTTTGGCTGAAGAGCTTCTTTCCCTTGAGCAGCCACAGGAGCAGGGGATGGTGTTTACTCTGTCCCTTAGGAGTCTTTTAGTCCTGTCATACTGTGCCTTTTGTGTCAAAGTGCTGTGGGACTTATCTAAGGGGATAAACCACGTGCCTCCATATTAAATTTTGTCTTTAAAGTAAAAATCCACATAATCTGCCAGCTCAGTTCAGTTATTTTACTGAGGAGTCTGGAAACAGAACTCTGCTGTATGGTGCTCTGTACGCTCCTCCTGGTGTCTACACACTATTCTCTTGTGCTCCTGGATCATTTTTATTTCAACCTTCAACTGAAAAGCAGGAATGTAAGCAATTGTATTACCTCCAGAGAAAGTCGTCATGCTGTTTAGAGGACAGGACTTTTGCTTTTGAGAATGGTCAGTCTGTCAAAGACATGACACAGTGGAAGCCAGTGAAGACCAGAACTACAAGGGCAGCTTGGTGCACAAGCTGCATGCTAAGGATGCTGAGATATGCTGAGCATAAGTGGCATACAAAGAATTAAGTGATTGAGCTTTCTTTAGGGAATTGGAAAATGTGATTTAAAACTCCTTAGACAGAAGATGGACCTTGAACTCTGTCTGGGGGGGGGGGGGGGGGGGGGGGGGGGGGGGGGGGGGGGGGGGGGGGGGGGGGGGGGGGGGGGGGGGGGG
>JAOTQQ010000001.1:149187568-149206108 GCA_026546715.1 Gallinago undulata | reverse complement strand
ACTCTGTCTCCCCACCCCCCACCCCCTCCCCCACAGCAGCAAAGGTGAATGGGCTGATGTACAGCAGGGGAATAGAAAATGAGTCATCAACAACAGCTGCATATATTAAAAAAAGCAGCAGAAACCCCCCGTTGCTCAAGGACTTGACTGGGTTTGCTCAGGACATGACCATTAGACTGAGCCCCTGAGGAGAAACAGGTGAGGGAACTTCTTATTTCTAGGGCCTGGCTGGGCTTTGGGGTAAACTTATTCCTGACTTGAGCAGTGTTATAAAGGAGGCACTTTCAGAGTCTGCACGCATGTGTTACTTGAACTGTCTAAGGAACTCCTAGATAAAACTGTAAGATCTCTCTGAACTTCAGGTACCTTTGTGAATAGTTTAGCATTAAGTATAAAAAACAGTTCTGTGCATTTGCAAAGGTGTTCATGGATCTGACTGAGCAGCCTTGCAGCACCAATCCTCCTTCTCCTCCTATCTTGTCAAGACGTCCTTTCTTATCATGTAGAAAATGCAGAAGTGACTCTATGTCACAGAATACTTTTAAGCCAAAGACTTTTGAAAAGCGTGCCTGAAGGCAGCACGTCACCTCTGAACCTGGCCCTGTAGTTCTCTGCAGCTAAAAACAAATATCTCATGCAATACAATGAACCTTCTTAACATAGTAAAAAGTAG
Organism: Gallinago undulata; assembly: GCA_026546715.1. Classification (NCBI taxonomy): domain Eukaryota; kingdom Metazoa; phylum Chordata; class Aves; order Charadriiformes; family Scolopacidae; genus Gallinago; species Gallinago undulata. The sequence goes on along the minus strand of JAOTQQ010000001.1, from coordinate 149,205,435 downwards.
AAATCCTCCTTTGAAAACTTAATCCCAGGGATAACTTTCATTCTGCCTCATAGCCATTAGCTTATTTAACAATAAAAATACACAGTGTTCAAAGTGCAGTACAAATGATACCAAGATCAAATTGTAAAAAAACCACAACAGATTATATCAAAGGTCTAATATTCTTTTGGGATGAACACACTCATTTATTTTATAAATGGAGCCTCTATTCCATCGAAGTAGAAATTGCTCTAACTGAAGTATCTACTTTGTTAAAGCTTAATTTATCATTAACAGCATGAGTCAGAGCCGCCATAGATCTACAAGGAAACAGCAGGGGAAAATACATGTTCTTTACCCTGTATTCTCTGGTCCCACTAAAGCCAGACAGTTCTGAGTGGTTAAAGAAAAAAAATGGGTTTAGGTAGTTACTGTTATATTGATACCAGCGAATAAGCTAAGAGGAGGGCATGGGCCTGAGGACTGTCTTGTGACTGTCTGCACCCTTCCTGTCACAGCTTCAGCTCTTGTGACCTGGCACTCTTGAGTGGTGCCAGGCTAGGGCTGATGAAGATGACTGTTTCCAGAGGGGAGCCTGCAGTGTGTCCCTCCTGCTCATGGGGAGAGAGAGTTGAACTTCGTGCATTTGAGATGGACAAGGTCTCTTGGCTCTGGGATCAGAGACTGCTCCCTGGATTATTTTGTGTTGATTAGCAAAGGTGTAGCCTAAATTTACATCTCTGCTGTCACGTTAGCTTGGACTTGTGCCTGAGCCCAGCCTATTCTCTTATCCACACAGGTCTAAGTGGTGGCTTGTGGCCTGGCTCTGGTATGTAGGGAACCAAGAGGGAACCAAAACTAAGCTCAGAGAGCAGGACTGGCTCATCCTCCCGCTCTGCCCTCAAGGATGGTGCGAGCTCAGCTGGTGCAGCCCAGTTGCCTTGGGAACAAGGGGCGAAATGATGTTGTCTGCTCACCGCTGCTTGACCCCAGATTCCTCGCCTGGTCATCCCTGACTCCTCATCACCAACATCATGCAGTCGAATCCCCTGCATGTTTAGTAGCGTTGCAGTGCTTATGGGTAGGGGCCTACAAAGACCTTGAGAAGGATTTGCTGTCTCTGAATGAGTTGCAATGACTAGTCTGACCATATTCCAGTGATGCTCCAAATACTTCAAGTGATTTTGGTGTTGTAAACAGCCCAGCTGTTTTATGTTTTCTGACTGTGGAAGGTGTTTATTTTGTGTACCAAAAGATTTCTGTGGAAACATTCAGAATGGGTAAAATGGCACAGAATAAAAAGAATGAAACCACTGTGATGACTGGTCCCTCTATGGACAGCTAAGTATGTCTTCATAAAATAATTTTCTCTGAATTTTTTCCTGTCCCTTCTATGACTACACTGTTCATTTCGGTATAAACTGTTCTGTCCTTCCACTCAAGTTATTTCCCTTTCAATAGGGAAAATATTTGAAAGCAGCTTTAATTTTTCCTTAGATTTAGTGATTACTGGAAATGACTGCACAAACAGACGCAAGAGCCTCAGAGCTTCAGTTAGCTTGACAACGACAGAAGAAGGTGCTTAAGGAAAGGGTGTAAGACACATGGGCACATATCTCTGCAGCTTCCAGCAAACAATTATTGAAGGACTCTCTGAGCCAAAACTTGTATCTTGAGCATCATATTAAATTTCCAGCAATGAAATTCCAGGTCCATGAATTAGATTTTTTTCAACTCTTTCTTAAGCCCACTTTTTATATATTGTGCACCTATTTTATCCATTTTTTTCAAATGATCATTGGACAAAACCTGAAATATATGTTTATCTATCTAAGCCTTATGTTTTGTTCTTTTTCTGCAATAGGTTTACTTCTATGGAAAATTGGTCCATATAATCAGTGGGTTATTTTATGAGTTCAAGGTATATTTTTAAAGAAAGAGCCTTACATGGAAAGAATTTGTGTTCTACCTACAGCAGATTTACTACTGACATTAGAAACACATCACCAGCACAACCTGTAACCCTGACATTTTCATTAATCCCTTGCAGTTAATTCCACTTGTGGGGAATTAATTGTACCATCAAATTATTTAAACACAGCCTTACCATCTCAGAACGACCTTCTTACATCTATTTTGAATTCAGATGGAGGAAAGTGGCTTTTAAAAACTGTGATGAAATGTCCCAAATGAGTAATACATAAACTCATTGCAGAAGAAGGAGACAGAAGGTCTGCAGTCATATTTAAAAGAATGTATCAGATTACTTTAATGATATCTGATCGGCATATCTAATCAGCATATCTGAAGCAATTAAGTTACATCTATAAAATATGAAGCAATGTTAAATTTGTGTGAGATTGAAACACTGGGTGTGTAATTGCTAATTTTCTCATGGTCAGTAACAATTGCAGTGAATGAGAAACTATGTACAAGCTTTGTGTGCTCTAAGGAAAAACAACTAGATTCTGTTTGCCTGGAACAGAAATTATTCCTTTTCATAACAAGATCTAAGACATGTAATAACCAGGGAATATACCACTTAAAGGAACTGATTAACTCCTTGTTGTGGTCAATAGGATTTTTCGACAGTGTTGAGGTTTCCCTTTCTTTGAGGTTTTAAAGTATTTCCTGTGATTGCAAAAGATTTCTCAACTGTTGGCTTATTAGAAAGTCAAAAGTCCAGTCTTGTGGCTGATTCCCCAAATAATTGAAGTCCAAAGATGAAGATCTTTATTTCAACTTATTACTTCTAAAGCTTCATGTTTTCTTAAATCAATTCTTATCTGAGGGAGGAGGCTGATTTATGATCTTTCAAGTGTTACTGGCAATTGATTGAGTCATTTTACATTAAGTCCATTATGAGCAAGTAGAGATATCACTAATAGTTTTTTATATGCTCTCTGTTTAGAATGACATAGTTTGGAATGTCCTCACTGAGTTTTATTCCTAACCCTTTCAACATCCCATGTAATTCCACGCAGAGATGCATGGTTGGGAGAAATTTATTAAGGAAGCATACTTTGAGTCTGTTCCAAGAGCCAGCTGGAAGTAACACTATTTTTGTGGTGTTTGTTTGTTTGTTTGTTTGTTTTTTCTAAATTCTGAAATATTTTGCAACATATTGCAAGGATGTTTTTAAGGGCTTGCAATTATCCCATGGGAAGTGCTGACCCTTCGTTGACTGTGGATGGATTCATATATATCAGGACTCTAATAAATCAGGGAAACCCTGCAAGTAAAGGTGACTTGCACAGAAGTCACAGGGAAGATCTGATTGCCTACATAAGTGTCTGGTACCATTTTAGATGTGGTAGGGCCGTGGTAGGTGCAGGCAGGACACAGGACCTACAAAATACCTATGACTTTCTGGGCTGGAAGTGGAAATTCAGGCAGGACACCTCAGGGTGTCTCACATCACACTAGGCGACTATTTTTAGGTAACCCAATTTCACATGTGATTCTGCAAAATCTCTTTGCTTCCTTACAGAATCCCTCCCATCTTAAACCACGTGTCTGAGGGATGTGATGGCTTGCTCTCCAGAGATGTCTGTCTTTTCCTACTGACAGTTTTGGCTGCTTGTTTTCAGGGAAGGATGAAGGTCGATGCTGGAAATTTACTTGTAGGTGGCTACATTTAATGGAAATTAAATGGAGACAGTAATATCATTCCATAGTGCCTATATATTCATGAAAGCATATTAGGACTCCTTCAGGGCTTTCAATTATCCATCTTCTACAATTCTAGTTTGAAGATTGCCAAATGTCCTGGCAAGTAACAGTTATTTTTACATTTGATATTTTAAGTTAATTTTGTGCTCAGCTTAACTGAAACGTTAGTGCTTCTGGAGCAGAATGAATATTCCTTAGAAAATGGAAGCAGAGATTTACTTCTCCTGCCCTTCAGTGCTGGCTTTGAAAATCTGGTCAGGCTTGCTTGGTTGCCATTTTGTTGTGGTACTATTGCACTATATTTGCTTTAATTCTAGACATGAGCAAGTGACAGTTAATCTGGAGAGAGCAAGAACATTCTTGTCAATTACTGAGCAGTGAAGATTTATGTCTCAGGAGACAGAAAATACTAATAATTGCTTTAGATTTGCATCAAGTGTACAGTATGTTAATTGCTTGGACCACAAAAAAATAAGTTCATTTCTCCTTTCTGAGGCTGGCAAAAATAAAACTGATTGGCAGATATTATAATAGCAGTTTTTGAACACCATAACCTGATTAGTCTGAAACAAGAAACTTATTTAACATAAACTGCAATTCAATTTGCTTGTTAATTCTATTCAAATTGAACTCTCTTCTGACTAACACAGAATACTATATGACAGAATCAGTTCTTCTACCTATCTTTGGGTCAGCTGAGAAATTATTTATATGCTCATAGGAGACTAGAATCACCATACAGACCTTTTTTTGCTTATTTTTTTTTCTTTTTCTGAGTTATAAAGACCTATCTTCCTGCTTAAAGGAGACATACTGGGTGCTCAGAGAATTTATGCAGAAAAAGATGAAGACAAATAGGGTTATTTAATTTCAAATAGCAATTTTTTCCCTGTCTGAGAGTAAAAAAATTAGGTATTTGGTCTAAGTCAGGCCATCTAAATCTACTTTATAGAGAGAAAACTCCAGTGGACAACTCATTCTGTAACAGGATTCTGAGACAGTAGTCATGATTAACTCCAAGGTGGTGTGTCTCTCTCTCTTCACTGACTAGGGAACATGTCTTTATACCCAGATTTATGGCTACAGCCTTCAGTTTGACAAGTGCATTTGTTGCATTCTTGCAACCCTTTATACTACATTCTTGCAGCCCTTAAGATGATCTAGGCATTAATTCAGCTGTTCATTTCAACTTTAGACACACTTGAGCTCATTTTGACTGCGATGGCTGGAGAACCAACAGTGCCACAGTGTTTAGACTCAGGAACTACCCAGGATCTCTGGACATGACTGACTGTCTGAAAGTAGACTAACTGTGTTGACCTAGAACCTACTAAGGCATCTGAAAGACTTCTTAGACTGAGTGGCAAATCCATGATTACCAGTATGTGTAACAGTTCATCAGATTAGGTATCTCTTTTCCTGAACATCACTGCATGATGCTTTTAAATTGCACATCCTGCAATGTCCCATCTACAAGTTGTTTCAATGGATAGAAGAGTGCTTAAAAAGCAGTGTTCACTAAGTGATACTGCCTTTCTTTGAAATTATTTTCATGCTGGAGAATGTGAGAGGAGATGATGCTGAGCAGGTTAAACAAATCTCAGCAAGTCAGCGTTTTTCATTTGGCAATACCAAGACAGATGCAACTGCAAGGCTGGATGCCACCAGCCTTCTTCAACTGAGAAGCCCATATGTGCCCCAAAGGCACATAACATCTTTCTGGAGACCTTTGGGGAGAGGACACAGCTTTCCCAAAAGTCCCTTGCGTTGCTGTGAAATAGCCCAACCCAGATTTACCAGTAATGGACAGACATTGATGCTGCCCTGACTTCTTAGCAACTGTAATGCCAACTACTTCTGGCAACATTAACAAACCCTAGGGGTATATTTTAGGTTTCATGTGCTCTAGAGGCATATGTTAGTTAAGACCTTTGAGCTGGCTTTGCTTCACTTAAAACTTGGGACATATGACCCTTGCTAGATATAACTGTAATGGTTGCAAAAACTGCATCCTCCATCCTTCACCTGGGGTCCTACATGCACATATACATTAAAAAACGTGTATCAAATATGGCATAAGAAATCCCATGTTCATTTAATCTTCACCAGGTTGCCCAGAGATGTGGTAGCTGTCCCATCCCTGGAAACGTTCACGGTCAGGCTGGATGGGGCTCTGAGAACCTGATCCAGTTGAAGATGTCCCTGCTTATTGTAGAGGGGTTGGATTAAATGACCTTTAAAGTTCCCTTCTAACCCAAACTACTCTATAATTCCATGGTTATTAAACATACTCATTTTACACATAATCTGAGGTGTTTTTCTTACATCTCAAAGCCATAAACTTTGTCTGTATGTTAGGTCTCAGAATCAGTCTTTTCCCTCTAAAATTACTCCAGTGGGCAAAATTATAAATACTTTCTGACTTTATTCAGTTTAGTGTTTACACAATTGCTTTAAATACACACACACACACACAGTATAACCAAGACAAACTATTATTCTTCAATACATTTTCAAAATCTGTTTAAAATATGCACAGAAGCGTTGAAGTTTAGCATGGGGAAAGAGTAGCAGCTTGGTGTGTAAGAAAGACATGAACCTAACTAACCTCTGCTGTCCATTTTTTTGGTGGATGTAAGATAAAGACAGTAGCCTTTTAACCGCAGATGTTACAAACAGCATCTTATCCTTTTTGCAATGAATGTGCTTTAGTACATTCATGATTCCTCCATAACATACTTCACTACATTTTTCTGTTTAATCTTCATTCTATAAAACATAGTATGCATCGTTATGTGCTAACTCCTGTTAAGTGTTGAACTCCTCCTTTGGAGGTTATGACCACTCTGAACTCTCTTCAAAAACAAAGCAGTTTTAAGCCTCCCAGAACTCAGGAACATTTCGAGACTCTTTGCCCCACATATGGTAGATAGAAATAATTTATTCTTTGTTTAATGCCAGCACAATTCTGCAGCAGTGGAAAGCCACACGTTGGGAACTTAAATTCCACAATTTCATTTCTGTTTGTAAAAACCCTGCCACATTAACTCACAACACCTAGGAACGTCCACTTGAATATGACAAAGAGGTGTATAGTTTCCATGCGTTGGCAGTTGGCTCGCTCTTGAATTTTTTGGTCAGCCAACCTCTCACTCATTTTATCTGAAGTTCTCTGGATGTTTTCTTTACATAAGAGCTACAGGACTAATGTTACTGAATGTTTCCATAAAAAATTACAGCTGCAAAAAATTTACTGCACTGTTTCTCTTAGTTTTATACTCCTTTTCTCCACACACTTAGGACAGTTTTCCATATGTATTCTTGAGTTTCCAGAGACAAATAACGTATATGTACATTCAATTATTTCTGTCTGTCATTCATATAATTAAAATCTTAAAGTTATGAACAATGTTAGTGTCTACATGTCACAGACACCTGATAAGTTCAAATTTATTGAGTTCATAAAATAGCAAAAATATATAACTCTCTACAAGCACTATTGACTCACTTTAATAGTGGTGAAAGTAGTCCTGGATGAATCAGATACAATTTTGTTCAATTTTCAAATGTCTTTCTTTCAGTACAGAAGTTGATAATTTCTTGCCCTTCCAAAATCTTTGCCTGCTCCTTTGTATGCAGCTGTCACACTAAAATTGCTCTAGGCTTACATCCTCAACTTTGTCTCTCTATTCATGTTTCCAGCACCTAAAAGACTCAGACTGAAGATGCAAAGCTGTTACTTTCTATTACTTTGGGCAAAAAATTAGAGTTATGAGGTACCTTGCACTTGTTAAAATTATAGCTTTAGAATAAATTAATGCTTCAAACAATTAGTACAGTGCAATGACTTTATTCTGCCCAGACTGACCTAAATGAAGCCTTATTTCATTATTAGCTTGTTCCAATTTCATGGTTGATTCATGTTCAGTGAAAGTCCACCAGCCTTATCAGATCTTCCACATCAACTCCTGTTGCTGCTGAGGTGCTTTTACAAGATTTCTCTTTGGTTTTTTTTGGGGCTGAGACTAGCAGACAGATTTGCAGGACTATGTGTTGGAGTTGGTAATGCAAATAACTCCCTGCTTTTTTAACAATAGCCCGCCTTTATTCTGCCTTTCTTTAAATAAGCCATAATAAAATATTAAATAGTTTTAGGGAATTAGCTTCAAAACCAGATTCTACAGTTGCGGCAGAAACTGTTCAAAATCAAAGTACTGATCTTTTGTAAGTTAATAATTTTAAAGTCTTACTGTACAATATCACGATAACTTCTCCTTTTGTTAAATATTTCCATAAAGCAATGGCATGTGAAAAAAAGTTTTAAGTAAACCATATATATTATATCTTTTCAGCTGGTAGGAACAGAGATAATTGTCTATTTGGTCTCATTTGATACAAATCCTCCATTTATTTTAACATGTGATGACGCTGATTTTGTATCTTCTTTTTCCTCTGTTTTCTCGACGTCTGTCTTTGTTTTGACCCGGTGTCTTCTGTAAAGACGGTAGCCTGGGAATTCATATATACTTAGTATTAAATAAAGAAATTGTAACAATTGCCTGAAAAGACATTATAGTAACATGTAGTCATGCAACATTTTCCTTCCCTGTATTGCTAAAACATCCCAATACCTCCAAACAGTTTCTTTAAAGCTATGTTTAATTATTTTATGTCAACAGTACTCATCACTGGAAAAGTACATTTGGAAAATCACAAAGAAAGCATTTTAAATTCTGCATTTGGTGTTTGACAGCTTTGTGCTCTTGTTGCATGCAGTGACTTTTAAAAGTGCTGCTTGAATCCCCTGGGAAGTTTTTGGGCTCCTGGCTAGGTCTGTGGGACTGACCCTTACTTCTACATGAGTCCTGTTGGGCAGGGGCTGGGGCAGAGTGGTTTGTCTGTCCGTTGTCTGACAGAGAGGTTGGAGTCAGGGCCATGCCTCTCAGGCTGTGTCCCTGGGGCAGCACTTTGATGTCGGGCAAGATGGCTGGTTTGGGAGTGGGAGCTCAAGAGTCACAGCTGGTTTTGGCTGTGAGTAACAAGGGACAAGGTCCCAACCCTTGGTAGATTAGTTGTAGTAGCAGCAGTGCAACTGATGAAAGGTGTATGTGGGAGTAAAAATGGACCTGTACTTCTAATGGAAGATAGTTTTTCATATTAACTTTCAGGCTAATGCCTGTTCTCTCAATAGCTGATAGGACAGGGAGCTTGTGCACGATTGTGGGGATGGCCCTGATGGGCAACTTTCTATATTCAGGCTTCCTGGAGCAGTGGAAGAAGACGCATTTGACCTTCCTCAGCCAAGGGTAGTAACAATCCTGTGCTCATGTATTATCATGTGCTCAGTTGTAGGTGGCGGAGATTTCATTTCTTGTGCTGAAAAAAGGGATCTTCCAGATCTTGAACTGAGCCTGATATATTCCTAGTTATGTACAGGGCTCAGCACAGCGTTGATGCTCAGTAATCATTTGGATCATTATTTACTTAACTATTTTCTATTTGATTATTTATATCCCTTTTTGTTTTCTCCATATCCATGAAAAATGAAACTGGTAATAATAATGATAGCTGTATTGTTACAATAGGAAATACCTATACTTTACCTGCTAAAATTAGTAGTGCAAATGTCAGCTGGAAAATGCTGTAGATGAGTGGGAAAGTAAACATCAGTTCAAGTTGTTCAGGAGTGAATGAGAGCTGTACTATGGTTGAACATAGCTGACTGTTTTGCATGCCTGTTTCCAGAGACACTGTACGACATCTAGAGGGAATAATAGAAAGACAATTGTGAAATGGCAGCTTGTGAGTCTTTATGCCTTTTAGTAACTTGGATAAACAAGAAACATACAGTAATGGATAACTAAGAAAATGGTACCCTTCACTTCCACAAATCATATGGTTGTTCCCACCAGAACACACACAGTTTCATAGAATAGGATCATAGAATTGTCTAGGTTGGAAGGAACCTTTAAGATCATCAAGTCCAACCATTAACCTAACACTGCCAAAACTGCCACTAAACCAATGGTCCCTAAGCACCATGTCTACTTGTCTTTTGAAGACCTGCAGAGGCAATGCCACTGTTTCTCTGGGCAGCCTGTTCCAATGTGTGATAACCTTGTTGGTGAAGAATTTTTTCCTAATATCCATCCTAAACCCATGGCAGTTCTGTAATTATAAAGGACTGTGATCCATCTTCAAGCCATGTATGGGGCACTGACTGTATCTCCCTCTCTTGTAAAGATGTTCTAAACTGCAGACTGCTTCACCTTCCCAGTAAATTTTACTGCAGTCCCATCCCACTTATAAATCTCTTCTGTTTCACTCATTTGAAATCTAGGTCATTGGCATGCAAGGGGAAGATGTATGAAAGATTTGAGGAAATAGTATAGTCAGAATCTGTAAATAAAAATGTTCACAATAAAAGTTTTTCTACACATAGTAACCCAGAACCAGTAGTGGGGAATGAGTGACTCTGTAGCATAGCTAATGTTTAGGGAGCCTTCTCAACATTGATTAATAATTAAATAAAACTTTTTTTCACAGCTGAAAAAAGGCTACAGGTCTTTGTTACAGAGAATTCCATACCTGTGCCAAGACAGACCAGCTATGCGGGCCAAAAAGAATCCCAGACAATAGCCAGCTGCTGGAAATATGGTGCCAATGATCCATAATTTAGGTGAGATAGTCCAGGAGCCTTTGTAGAGTATTCCCCCAACCACAGCAATGACCACAATGAGGACCGCTCCCACAATGGAACCAACCTGTGATGGGAAAGAGGAAGGACTGTGTGAATAAGAGATCCTAATAAGATTTAATGGCATCAAACATAGCGTCAAACATGCCTGTCTCTGAGTCACTGAAACGTCTTATTAAACATAAAGCCTAAAGTTTATGGCAATGCAATTCACACCAGGCAGACAGATTAGATAGCTGCCATTTTTCCCAAACGGGAGATGCACAATATACTTCAATGTGTGACTACAGATATAGATCATGGCACATTATTATAGATAAAGGGTATCTATACCAGATACCTGTAAAACTAGTCTCTTGAAGCCTTGGCTATAATTGTACTTAGAACTGGAGATTAAAAATAATTTCACAGGTCTGATGTGAATGGTGCACACATTAGAAAAATTTCCCCAGAGTTGTTGGGAAACTCACAGCCTAATATCTAGTAAAATGCACTTTTCCGCCCCAATTCTTGAGCAGTCACGCTCTGGGGCTTAGTATAGTGTATGCTAACTAAATGCTAGATTGTTAATGATAGGAAATTATTTGCCAAGCGGAGGAGTAAATCTTTAATGTGGTTGAAAATCTCTGTTTGAAAGCTGGCTGTGAGCTCATATAGCATTTCTGTGTAGACATAGTCACTGACTTGATCTTATTTCCTATGGCTGAATGTACCGAGATCTTCTCTGTTGCTTGCCAATAAAAAGTGGCAACTCACTCTCTTCTCAATATCCAAACAAAATGTCTGCACTTATGGTATATGTTGTCAGGGATCTCACCAGCAGACTTCTGGGGCTCAGCTTAGGAGAATCCATTTCTCAGCTAAAATGTGTATTCCTGTTAAGCTGGCTTCATCAGTCTTTGGCTGAAGTCTTTTTAAGAGCACTGAGTGAAGAAATACTTTTATCTGACTGAGCTATTAACCACACACACCTTGGAAGAAGAAACATGGTCTGGCCACGACAAGCTCTTTTATTTCACCTGGCACACTGTCTTTGTGCTCTTATCTCCATTTCTCACTGTATGGACCTTAATCTGACAGTTATGGCTCAAACTTCACCTGAGGCTTCATTGTCCTACATAAAGCAAACTGTCAACAGACCCTACTGTGGGCTGCTCACCCACTCAGTAAGAAACAGGATGAAATGGTGTTTTGCTGAGAGAGCAAGGAGAGTTTCTTTTCATGTGAGTGCAAGTCCATCCTTTTCCCGTAACTGATTAAATAAAAATAACACGGTTTTGAAACCAGCACTCAACAGTATCCAAGTTCATAAGTAAGTTGTGAGTGCATTTAGAAATACAACACAATGAGTTAAGAGTTTAAGAAAATGAATTGATTTAAAAGGATTTTATTTATGCTCTATACTTCCTAAGCTGAGAAAAGATTACAAAGTATAAGTAGAATAAAAAGTTGCCATATTAGTTTTCTTCAAGAAAATTTAGAAAATATGTGTATTAACTAAGAATGTTTAACAAAGGTACTCAACATGTCTGACAATCACTTTAAACCTAAAGCTAATGTTCAGAATGATTAATTTGCTGCTAAAACTAAATGCAGATAAGTTGTTATTATTGTTTTTATGATGATGGTGTGACTATTTTTTGCCAAAACCCTTATATTTTTGTTGCATCTGAAACTACCTTGCAAAATGTAAAATTTTGTGAATAGTTAGATTTTTTAAGTTGGAACATTTGCACCCTCAAAATTGCCCCAAAAAATCAATTTAATGGTTTAAAAGTAACATTTTTTTTAATACTGAACGTTTTCATTTTTTATTATATTGTGTAGAAAAACTCCTTCCAGTCAAACTGAATGATTTTGCTTCCAATTTCAGTTTACGTTATGAAATGAACTCAATTACTAACATAATTGTAGCCAAAGACAAAAGTAAGATCTTTGGATAATGATGGTTTCTAATAATGTATGCAACTCATGCATGTTTGTGCAGGGGGAAAGCAATACATTTCTGCAGCATGTCATTTGTTTTCTGCTGAAAAATTCCTGGCTCTTATGAAGTCAGATACCAATACTATGAATAGCAATGCACTGCTTCAGTGGTGCCACTGATTCCACAATTTGTCCATAATTACTAAGGGTTCACCCTTATATATCCTACCTTAAGTATGATTTTTGCTTTCCTAGGCCACCTGTGGTTAACATATATTCCAAATGAAACAGGAACTACAAGAGCTACCAGTGAAATTCCTGTGAAAAAGAACAGAGAAGAGAATTTAAGCCATGCAGAAGTTCACAACAGGAGGACAGACACTTTGTAGACTGGCTGGGGCTAAAGAGCAAGACTTCAGGGGATGTTTCTGGTGTTTTCTGGTATGTGCACTCTACCCACACCTGCCCATTTGCTTTTCTATAGAGTCTGTTATCTCTGGCAGCCTGTTGAAGTAATTGCCATTCTGCTGAGCTACATGCTCATTCACCTGCATCAGAAAGGCAGACAGAAATTTGAGTGTGCTAATCATCGCTATCCTGTGATGTGAGTAGCTATATTAAATGTTCATTTTGTCTGCAGGTGTTTCGCTACTGTACCATATCAAGAACCGGTTTAGAGCTTCTTTTGTTTTAGCCTCCCCCCTTCAGTATTTATTTTGAAAGCACAAGCGACGTATGTGATTTTTTTTTCCCCAGGACAATGGGAAATGAAACTGAAGAATAGGAAAGTGACTCTGCTGGCTTTTAAGACTAGCACAACATGGAACTATACTTGATAAGCACTAGGGCCACAGCTCTGCAAAGCACTGGAGCATGTATTTCCAAATACTTTGACTATTTTCTCTTTGTAGCTGGATGAGATTTTTGACAGGAAGTCAAATGAAGCCACTTCTGACTGTGTAGATTGCAGCTTTTCAAAGAGACTCAGCAGTTTTAATCACTTGCTAAATTATCCATGTGTGCTTAAGTATTTTGCCAGATTATGGCCTCAGAATTTAGCATATTGCAAGATTGTGCCTTAAAGCTGTTACAAACACAAGGAAAGTGGCTATTTCTGTACGAATTATTGTATACTCTTATCCCAGTACCATGCAGGTCTCCAAACCATATGGAAAAAAACCCATGCACAATCTCGTGATAAATATCTATGCAATATTTATAATGACTTCAAGTCTTTTTTCTGCAGAACTGTGGAAGAAATATCTAGGTACCTAATTCCCATGGAAGTTATTGGAAAGTAGAAGGATGACTATTTTTAAAAATCTGGGGTCATTTCATTATGACTCTGCAGCATGATGATGTAAAGGTGGTTGTTACTAGGGGGAGGATAAAGGACAAAGTCAGAAGGGAAAGTGCTGGTTCACTGGACTCACCAATGCTGTTGTAGGGGAGTACAATTGCATTAGAATCAGTCCACATCTTGGTGTAAATAAAGAGGCAAAGTGGCATCATTCCCATTGCAAGCAGCGTGGAGCAAGTTGTCATGCTGATGCTGCAAAGAAATCGGTTAGAGTGACAGCTCATCTCATGCTAGCCTATAGTCTTTCTCATTTTCTTATTACAGCTTCACAGTTTATGAAATGTTGGGCAAGAAATGCTGCTGGCTACAGTCAATTTATCCCGTATATCAGGTTAAAAAAAAGCTAAATGGAAGGAATGGCTTCTGCTGAAAAGAAAGGAACATAAAATATCAACATGCTCTGCAGCCGCAGAAGAGTAGCTTTCAGTGCAAATGAGGCAGTCAGACAGGCAGCCATCAGAAAGGTCTGTTGGCAAGTCTGTCTGCATGCTGCCTTTCCGGCTGGCTTCTGAGAGGGTGGCAGGCTGGACAGGGTCAAATGGACATAAAATGGAGCTTTCCATTATACCAGCAGTTCTAGAGTGTTAGATCTTCACTCCAAAGTTAACAGCATGGAAAAAAAAAATGGTATTCATCATGTAGGATGTGTGATGTAATAAATTACCCTTTTCTGGCTTGTTTAGCCCTTGCCCAAAGAATAGGTGCTGAAAATTACTGAGTGAAGCTGAGCTTAAGTTATTGTTCCTTCTGTGGTTTGAGCTGAAACATTTTTTTTTTAAAAATACAGTCTTGAAACCATCAGGCCTAGGACACCTTGTACTAAAAGATGCATTCTGCTACAGGAATGAAGGAGAAAAGGGCAGGTCAGCTAAAATAAGGAGGAATCTGAGAGGAATAGATAAAGTTATGCCTACAAATCACACTCCTCTGACATAAAAATAATGAGAGCTGCTTCTAGTTAAGGTACTTTGGAAACCTCCTTACGAGTCTCACTTCTGATTTCTCTTTTGTGTTGCTTACCCTCAGAAAAGAAACTACTGACACCCTCCCCTAACTGGGCAAATCCAGAGAAACCTAGAACAATTAATACAAAACCCACAGGAATATCTGTATTAATTTTGGTTCTTGTCAGTCTCTGCTTTGGAGTCACTGAACAAAGCTTTGTAGGAGCCTCTCATAGAGAGTTCCTACACACAGAGAAAAGAGAGACATGGGCTACAATTAAAGTCAGGTGAAGTCCCAAATGGATGAAAGAGCTTATTTTTGCTACCCCCATATTTCCTACATCTTCATACTGTCCCTGTATCTACATCCTGCTTCAAAGCCTGCACATTTTCTAACCCCAGTCCCTGTGCTCTCAGAAGCTCACAGGGGTGCTGTGGGTGAGAGAAGATGGTCTTTCAGAAGTAGTTGTTCTTGTGAAATATCAAGAGATGTCAAAACCAGATGTCCCTATGGGAAGCTTTAGAGTATATCATCTGGGTCTGAGTTACCAGGAAAGGTACAAAACCTCATACTTCACCTCCTTGTGGTTATTTGAGAGGTAGAAAATTAATTCCTAACTTGTGGTCTATTTGCACTGGGACGTTTTGAAGCAGGACTGTACACAATGGTGATAAGTTGTTATGTATAAACGTATTTTCAGTTGCAAACAAAACCTTGTCCGATATGATGGCCAGGCTTTTTATAATAGTGTGCTGGCTCCAGAAACCAGCCAAGCTACTTATATTGTTATTCTTCTATCAAGAACTGAAGATGATTGCATTGCTGTCTCTGCTCTACCAGCCATATCCTCTGGTCCCTGCATTATTGTCACAAAGGTACTGACCAAAACTCTTTGATTTCTTAAGGTAAGGAAGGGTCTTTACCTGAAAAACCGCCTTTTATAGGTATTTTCAGTTTGCTTCGCTCTCTGCCAGCATCATGGGATATAAACCCTACTCATATTTATAGCATCAGTCATTTGGATTTTTACCATTGATTTCAGTGGCGCCACTTGGAACGTATGGAGCTGAGAAAACATAGTTTAGCTCAATGCATTCTTCCAAGGAAAGATTAGAACAGAATTTCAGACTTGTGCTGGATATCTTTCCATCTGTGGTTTCTTAGATTTCTATTTATTGAAATTAAGTGTCTTACAGTTCCTAGTATCATAGGTCTTTCCTTCACAGTGAGGAAGTTGATGATTAGTGGAGCTGACCTCATACAAAACTTGAAATCTGGTATTACATTAACACCTGTATGTGACAGAAAAGTTCACTATTTTCAAAGGATGGAAAAAATGTCTTATTAAAGCTACAAATATTAACATTCTTAGTCTATTCGCCCCAGCTCCACATCTTTCTTACTTCTATTATTTTTTCCATTCCTAGTTCAAACTGGCATATGATAAATTGGATGAATGCTCCATTTTATGTTACTCTGAGGGAAACAGAGAAATGATCCTGTTTATTTTAGAGCAAAGCAATCAGGATATAAAAATAAAAAGATGGCTCATTTTTAAAGGCTGTTAGAGTTAATGAATCCCCTGTGGAATTTGCATCAAGAGTAGGGTTCACTTCTCGTGCATATTTGATGTCCTAGGCCATACCAGGTGCCTTACATATCTGTTTCTGAGTTCAGAGCACCCTGTCACCGAGACCATCACACTTCACCACAAAGGAGTTTTTTCATTGCCCCCAGCATGCAGGGCTGCCTTAGTCAGTGGCTTTAAGCCTGTAAAACTTTCCCTCAGTTTGAAGACTTTGCAGAAGGTGCCAGGAGCAGATAGGATTACTGCAAGTGATTTTCACTTGTATTAGTTCCCAAAGAGAAATTCTAAGCCTTTCTATTCATTGTATAGAACACAAAAGGAGGAAAAATATTTTTCCACAGGTGGTCTTTTTCAAGAAACGTTACTTCAAGAACTATTGCATAGCCACTATTTTGTACAGAGGATTCAGATCTTAAAATCCTAAAATCCTCTTTTTTTTTTTTTTAATTTTTTTTTACCGCCCAAGATCTTGGGAGAAACAAAATCACAAAAATAGTTCAAAGTTGGACAAAGATTTCACAATCGTCTGTATCTTATGGTCTTCATAAATGCTATTTTCTGCAGAATCTGAAGATTTACAATAAAGATATTTTTGAATATACACAATGCTGTTGTGTTATCTTCCTCATGAATTCCCAGCGAACCAAGTATATTTGCTATTCTGCTAGTATTTACTACTATTACAATACCTAAATATTTACTACTATTACAATACCTAAATACCATGCATGGGCCAGTGAGCTAAGAAAAAAATCAGAGAGTCCTTTTCAATATAAAGTTTATAATGTGAAAATCCACACGAACTACTTAGAGAATGGCTGCTCTTACCTTAGGTCCATGTCTCCATCCACCCAGTAGGCGATGACATTGGAGGATGTGCCCCCCGGACAGCATCCCATGATCAACACCACAACAGCTTGAATAGGAAGCACGTTAAAGGCCAAGGACAGCAAGAAGGCTGTGAGAGGCATAATTCCAAACTGGCAAAGGAAACCCACAAAAATACCCCAGGGTCTTTTTATGTGGCCCCAGAATTTCTTAATGTCCACATTGCAACCCATGGAGAACATCACCAAAGCCAGCATGATTGTTAGAACAGTACTTAAAACTATGCTCAAAATGTCATTAAAATTATCTTCTGGTAATACACAAGATGCACCACTGCAAATAGTGGCATTTGCTGGACAAGCCGTGGAGTTTTCTGCCAAAGGCCTAGCGTTAAACTGCTGGGAAAGAAGGTATGTCTGCATTTTGAAATACAGAACCGCTCAGTACATCCGAGGAAAACTTTCAAGCCTGGGTAAATGCTTGTTTGTCAGCGACTCCTTTTAAATGATCCAGGAAGCAATAAAGTGCAATAAATACTGGAACACTGTTGCTGTTCTTGAAGGGTTTGGCACAGTGCTGATTCATATAGTTATAAAAGTTGCACTTGCTTGGCATGCTGACAATTAATCATTTATTCATATGATAATGAGGAATCCCACATCAAGAGGATGGCTGTGTTAATATTTAAGAGTGTAAAGGAGGCTTGTGGTGCAGCTGAGCACGCAAAATGAGAAAGGCAGGAGGAAGAAAAAGTTTAGACTTCATTCTTGAAATTTTGTGTGTGGTTTCAGGACAGCACTGTCACTAGCATAACAAGGGGCTCTGGGTTCGAAATGAGCAACCAAAACACAAGAAACCATGAGTAGAGGTCC
>JAOTQQ010000001.1:149144415-149187468 GCA_026546715.1 Gallinago undulata | reverse complement strand
TAAAGGAGGCTTGTGGTGCAGCTGAGCACGCAAAATGAGAAAGGCAGGAGGAAGAAAAAGTTTAGACTTCATTCTTGGAATTTCATGTGTGGTTTCAGGACAGCCACTCATGTATGCACTGTCACTAGCATAACAAGGGGCTCTGGGTTCGAAATGAGCAACCAAAACACAAGAAACCATGAGTAGAGGTCCTGAGCTAGGATTTTAAGCTGCAACTTTTGCTAAGTGATGCAGCATTCACCATGACACACAGGCTCATCTGAATGCAGGGGGGTCCTCATTTGGTCCTATTTCTAGTATAATAGAATTTATGGCTGGTGTACAGTGATAACTCTACTACAAGTCTGCCAGTATATTTGTGTCAATTTTGGCCCCTAAATACAACTTTTAGGTAATGTTTCTGATTCCTTCTCAGCTTCCACATAATCCTGAAGATGGTGAAGATCCCTGGCTGAAAGGTTGATGTGGTCTGATCAAATAATGCCTGTATGATGCAGTTTGATAAAACGTCACCTGTATTTTCAGCTTTGGCACAAGGAGAACCACCGCTGCCCTGACATCTCCACATCCCTCCACCCAGGGTGCTGAGTGACCACCTGGTGGCTGCTCTTCCCTCCTTGTTTCTCACATTGCTTCCTGCCACATTCACCTCCACACTGAGCTCATCAGCTGGGGAGGAGAGAAGAGGGGAAGTGAGGGAGGGGGCAAAGAGCCACAGGATGTGCCTATTTAGTCAGTGTGGAGATTTATGGTTTTCCTGGCACCTTCTGCCAGGCACAGCTGGTGCAGTCACACTTCACTTCGGCTTGGGCTGGAAACGGCAGGCAGTGAGGACTGTGGGGTGATGAGGGTGGAGGAGGAAGGAGATGTGCTTGCTGAGCTGATTGTGGGGAGCAGGGAGTAGAGTGTTGGGGCCAGCATGCCACTTTGGAGCTGTGGTACCCAGCCAAAGCTGACCACCTCCCCTTCATCACAGCAACACAGTCAGCATCCACAGTGAGGATGAAGGCACGGGTCACCGTTTTTGCCTGGGATGGCATGAATGTTGGGAGGCAGATTTCTCATGCCTGGCTTTGATGTGGCTCGCTGTTCTCCATCATCCCCATGGCTCACATGGGATGAGAAGCTGAGACAGGGACGTGGGACCCCTCTGGGGTGTGACAACTCTAGGATGAGCTCTGGATGTGCTTATGCCTTATTTGTACGTGGGAGCAAAGGAGCTTTGTGGCGTCCTTGATGTATTTGCCTTTTCATCATGTCCTTTTCTCTTGTATGCTTTCCTGTGGAACAACGTCACAGATCAGTCAGCACTTAGATGTGTTTACTGTGCTTAACACCCTACTAGATGGATGCTGTGCAAATATTCATGCATTAAATATCATCATAACTTTGTGCCACTGATATTCTGTATGAGCAAAAGAAGGCAGTAGAGCAGCCAGATGAAGTCTTCACACCAAAACAACAGCAGAAACAGCAACAACAAAAAAATACTGGAAAGCTGGGATAATTTTGACTATACAGCATAACTGAATTTCAGTCTCAAATTTCTGAAGGCTTATCAAAGTTCTTGGATTTTTTGGTTGGTCAAAGGTTTACCCCCCAGGCTTCCTCCAAAATTGGGAATGTTTTCAAGGGGAGAATTTTGATGTTTCTTTATCTGTACCCAAGCTTTGGGGGGCAGAATTAACGTCAAGTGTAGATCTCAGATTAAAATCAACTCCGAAACATAAAGTGCAATTGATGCCCCCCAAGCGCCTTTCATTTTCAATACAGAAATATTTTTTTACTGGGGTAACATGCTAAGCCATACTTATCTTCAGCAAGCAAGACTCCCACTGAAAGCCTCAGCATTTTGTGCCTAACTTCAGTGTGCAAAATGATAGGCATTGCTATTTCTTTTTTTTTACTTTAAACTGCAAACCACAGAGGGGTTCTGCATTAAAAAGGCTTTCCCAGCATGCTCAGATGGCACCTGTTTCTTTACAAGGGGGTCAGCTAAATGGCTGTATCTCCTAAGTCACTGTTGGGCGCCTGATGGGATAATGTCAGAGTAGCTTTATCCTCCCAGGCAGCTGGCAACTCCTACCCTGTGATTAGTGCCACATCTGTGTGACTATGATATGTCTAATAGAACAACAAGCAAGGTAATAAGGAATAGATCAAAGGAAGAGAAAGCTACAAGATCTTGGTTTGGCAAAAAACTTATTCTTCTTATTATGCTTGCTTTCAAACAGAATGCTTTAGGAGCTTTTATTTTTCAATCCAAGTATTTTAAAGGGCTAGGTAGGTTTTAAAAGCATGCCTGTATTAACATTTTCTATAAAACCTGTATCAGAGCCTGCATTTGGAATAGAACTTGCTTCTTGTTGAAACTAACATTTTTGATTAGACCATCTTGAAACCTCCAACAAGCCTCAGTGCCAGGGGCGATTTTCCTGGGCCTGTAAAAATCTGTAATGCTGTGGGAACTCAGGGTGAACGGCTTGGGAGAGGAGGTGAGGGATCCAACTCTCAGCAGCTAATTCTCAGACAGAGCCTTATGCAGGGGCTTTATTTTGCCCCCTCCCTTCCCCTGCCAAACGTGCGTCTGAGGCGTGAAATGGTTTTTGATGCCATCCCCCAGAAACATCACTGAGCAGGTGTCCCTGGTGTTGGTCTCCAGCCTCTGATGAGAGAGATGCGTCCAGATCTCATATTGGAGTTTGTCTTCTGGAAATGGAGCGGAGGGGGAGACCTTCCTGCTCAGGCTGTGGGCTCGACTGAGGACAGATGGGGCACCAGCTACTCACCTGTGTGGCCTTGTGGATCAGGAGGTTGTCTTAATCTGCACCTACTGCTAGGTTTGCCTTTGTTTTCTCTCTTGTATTGTAACGGGATGATTCCAAGTCATTAGTTCATCAGTTAACAGTATAAAATCTTGGATCACAAAAAATCCTTTCTGGAAACAGAATTGAGCCCTTGAGATTCAGATTCAACTTACTATTAGGCTGACAATACTGCAATTTAGCACAGATGATAATATCTATTTCAAGAAATCCTCATGTGTTGTTAGGGAACTAAAATCATATCCAAGACATTGAAATATTTACTGGCACAGTTGAAAATGTGTTATGTTGCAGGAGACACAGTATTATCAAGTAGGCAGCTCTCTCAGGACTGCTGGATATCAAATGTTCCTCTAGTCAGTTTTGCTTTATACGTATGCTTCTGGGATTTAATCCACTTGCAGGTTAGTGGGAGAAAATAGATCAACAACCCTAAATTTGGCTGCTTTCTGTAAGCTTCCCTGGCATCCTCAGGGAAAGCAGCATTTCAGAGGTACTGAGCTGTACAGCGTCTGTTTTGTTGCCTGTTTTCCACCCAGGTTATGGCGCTTGACTGGTGAGATGGACTATGAACTGCTCTGTGACCCCAACTGGCATCTTTTGCTTATTCCTGTGGTGTGTGTTATTGTGATTTTAAATACTTCTTACTGATGTTCAGAGAAGAAAGTGGCAGTGAGCCTGGTGGTGTTTTGGTGATGATTAACATCCTGGTCTGATTCTGGACACTGTCAGCATACCTCAAAAATGAAAACAATCAAAACTTAAATAGAAAAACACCAGCTTAATTGTATCTTTGGATTCCAAAACTACAAAATTTCTGTATTCTGAATTGTCTTTTTGAATTCTCGTGCTGATGAGGTTGCCAGCTTGTGCAAGTGAGTTTAACATCACTTCAGCAAACAAATCCAGGCAGATGAAACCTGTAAGGATCTGTCCCTATACCAACAATTAGATAATTGATTTATCCATTAACTCGAGCAGTTACAAAACATGAATAGCAGTAAGTGCATACAGAGCCCTACACTGGGAGAGACAATTTAACAGTTTGTCTTTTATGGCTGTCTAGTGCTTATTTCTGTGATGTTTCTCTTAATGAGACTTATGAATCTTCCCTGTCTCCTTAATTCAGACTCTGAGATGCTTCTAAGTATATTTATGTCTTGATTAGAAGAATCTTTTCTTTTAGATAATTGATTTTCTAAAGGAAATTACCTTCTTATTACCACCATCTTTAAGACACAGACAGCAGCTATACCTAATATTGGTGACCTTGTTTATAACTTTAAACTTTAGTATGTCTACAGAGGGAAGATTTTTTTCTTGTTTGCTCGTTTTTGAAAAAGTCGTAATACATGATCAGAAGTTTATAGAGGGCATTAAGAAAAGAAAACCTCCATGGAATAGCAGGAGAGAACTTCTGACATTAAAATACATCTAGCTCAGGTTATCTTCCTAAAGAATACTGAAATGTCAGCTGTAAAGCTGACATACTGAATCTTTACATTTACATTTTTACTTTTCACTGTCTGGTGCATACATCTACATTCTGTCTGTTAGACTCCTGAGCTGAGTCTCAAATGAAGCATTGAGGGCACGGGTGCTCCTGCATTTGGCTGTTGATGAACTCAGTTGGGAAAAAAAAAACCCACCCTGGTGTGTTGCATACTTGGATTACAGGCAAATTTAGCTTGCTGGGGTACTAGCCCTGAGAGATGCACCTTACACCCACAGCTGTACTCCTGCACACACTAAGTGGCTGGTTGGAGGGATATCATTCTGCTATGATTTGCCAGAATTAAATATCAGGAGAAATACCTAGTGCATACCTGATACATTTCAACCTTGCCTATCTAAATCATGACAGAAAGTGCAATCTTTCAGTGTACCCATCTTTGGTAGCTAGATAAAAGCATTTTCAATAGAACAGAACATCTCATCCCAGAAGTGCACAGTTACTATGCAACTGCAAGTAACAGCAGGTAAAAACCTTAGACTTTAAAGATCTTTCCTCTTTTCTGATATGTGTATGGGGGGAAATCTGCACTTCCATACTGTTCAGCAAGGACTGTCAGCTATGAGACAAATAACCAAAGTCTGCCAAAAGCGTAAGCCAGCCCTTTGGCTGCCAAATTGTAAGGGTGACCTCTGACATTCATTATAAAGCTGAAAGACAGATAATTTCATACTAAATCAAATAAATTACTTATGTTACCACCTATAATAAGTTTTGAATAATTCTATTGGGTTGGAACCCCTTAATAAAAACATGTTTTTCATGTTCCTCAGCAAGGATTGACTACGGACTTTGAGGGCTAATACATTACTCAAGTATTTCAGTGCCTTTACCTGTCCTTTCAAAGTTGTAATTTTAATTAGTAGTAAGTCTTAATTTGGGATAAAAGGCCAAAAAATACAGATGTTTAAATTCTAGATTAAAGGTCTGATAGATTTTTTAGTCTGCAAGGTTAAAGAAAAATTAACTTGTTATAGGAATTTTTATTCTCTTCTTTTTATTGACTCTTCTAATTTCGATCAGAAGGGGAAATGATTTATACTATTTCTCATTTGCTGTATGTTGGTTTATGACATTTATCTTCTGGCAAGTAGAAGTAAACTGGTGTTTTTGCCTGCAGTTCCAATGCCCTTTCCCACCATTGTCTAAACCTGGAATCCTGCTGCACATTTTAAAATTTTTATTTTGATAAATTATAAATGAATTTAATACTTTTTCTTTGCGTGAAATAATAATAATAATAGTAACAACAATAATAATAAATTTAATTTTGTAACTGCTATTTTAAGAGGTAAAGGTAGAGCACAGAAGACACAGAATTAAAATAGAATAAACATATAGTAAGTGAATAATACCCATACATTCATTTACTTGTCAGTGGGTGGGATGTAGCTTATCAAGGAACTAAGTCAGCATGATAGAAGCAGATCTATAGATCAAAGCGTCTGGTGCTGAGGACTTTAAAATTTCCCTTCATGTAATTTGGGTATTTTACTTCAGAATAGGTTTAGTCTGGTCCCTGATCTAGGTGTCCCTTGAAACTGTCTGAAGTCACCAGTCACGAGTTTGGATCCATATGCCCCTATTAAATATTGGAGCACATCTGCAAACGTACAGGGGCTTTTGGCTTATCTATAACCTGTTAAGGGAAACCAGTTTGCACACACCAAACCTGCTCTGCAAAACAACCGGACACATAGTAAATGGAGGTTGTTTTGGGATTTACTTCAACATTGCTCTAGTGCTCCAGGCCAAAACAACAAAGGGGTGCAGCCTTAGAGCATCCATGTAGTCTGCTCTGGGTGGCTGATGTGCCACGGGCTATGGGAGTCTTGTGTCCTGCAGGTGTGGTGGTTGGATGGAATATGCTAGGGCATCAAAAACACCACTAGACATCTATGTTTAGACAGCTGCATCCCAGTCTAGATAGCTGTACTGGAGAAGGTGAATTTTGCTTGAGGCTCTCTGCTGAGAACAAGGTAAGTCTCGTGTGAACACCTCTGAAGCAGACAGCTACACCGAGGATGTTGACAGCCAGATTTTATAGAGCACATCCTTTAATGAACACAGAAACAAGAAATTTGAGGAGAAGAGATGTTACTAAGTTCCTGCTTTTAGTCTGCTCGGGGAGTTGAATAGGAGCAGAGAGCCATGCAGCTGGAATTGCTTCATGTATGCACTGAGCGGCACTACTGGGTATGGGAAATAGAACTGAAGGAGAAGAAATGCAAAAATAAAGCTGTGGGGACTTTTTTATGGTTTTGTTTGTTTGTTTGTTTGGTTGGTTTGTTTTGTTTTTCTTCCCATTCTTAAACTTATGGTTTGCTTTGAATTAAGGCTTTGCTAAGAAAAACAAACATTCATTAACTGAGGAGGCTATGCCCTCTTCTCAAAACTGGGCTGGCCTCTGTGAATACAGGAGATGCAGCTCCTTAGAATTTATTTCTCTGATTTACAGCAGAGATGTGAACTCAGGCTTTCCACCTCACATGTTGGGAGGTGCTGGTCTCAGACTCTTCAGAGGAGCAGCTTTACCTGTACAGCTCAGTGGGCAGACCTGGGTCCCACATATGCCATCTCTCCCATCGGTACTCTAATTACCAGAGACCAGAGGGTGAAATATTGTTTTCTGGTGAATACAAGATAATAGTCTCTCTTCATTAAAGCTGATCCATCTGAGGTAAAAAGTAGTAAAGTTTAACTAATGCTGATTCTAGAGTTTTTGATTGCATATGATGAGGTGTGAGGGAGGGAAACCAGACAATGGCAGTTGTTACAAACTTAAAATCCCACTTGTGCTAGATAATGTGCAGGGCCATAAAGAGCACCATTTCCCACCACTTCTGTTTTTTCTTCTAATATTCCTCATCTTCCTTCAACATATGGAAAACGCCAACTCTACAGGTACATAAATTAAGAAAAATCAAAATGCAAAAGGGTACCCATTGCATATATAAAAGCATATAAGGGGACACCTCTTCTGAAAAGCCAGTCTAAAACCATTACTCTCTTCTCCTCAGGGAAAAAAATTATCTGCATGTCCATCTTCTTGATTAGATTTTAATTTGCTAAGAACACCCGTCTTCATTATAGTGGATAATACTGGCTGGGATTGTGGATAATATATAGTGGATAATATGGCTGGGATTGCATAAGGTTTCCAGGTCTTTAAAACTTTCAGCTCTTGATAAGACTCAATTCATTACTTGCTTGGCTGTTTGTTTTCAGAATGCTTTTTATTACCAGGAGACACTTTTTTTTAAGAGTTCTTTAAGATTTGGCTTGATATCTGTAAGGTAAAATATGTTCGTAAAACCTTCAAGATAGATGCAACTCTGCCTGGGAGCTGCTGGACTATCAGTGCTTGGGAAATTTGAGCCATCAACCTGGATATTGGAAATTTACTTTTGTGACACGCTTTTGGAAATTCAGACAGGCGGCTCTTTGGTTGGGAGAGTCAAAAGCATGGAGGAGGTGGTGCCCTTGATATGCTGTACCATAGTGCTGATGCAGCTGATGATAGGACTGGTACAGTCTCTGTGTGAGTGTCTGTGTCATGGGCTTGTGGAAACGTGGAGGTAGTTCTTCATTGTTGCTTGGGAGGTATACAAATAGAATGGATGGCAGTAATGAAGTTTCGTTATTTAATAGAACCTGGGTAATATTTTGGGCCTCCAGTTAACCATTCGGGTTCCTCTTTGGTTGCACAGTGCTGAAGATGCAAAATCTTAACAACATTGAAGCTGTAGGCTTTGGGACCTAGGATAATCTATGCTTAGGAGCTTGGTGTCTTCCTGCAACATCCATCAAAATGGGTGATCCCACAAAAGCAGTACACCAGGCTGGGAGTTGTGCACAGCCATGAGTCAAAAATGTCAGGGGATAGGTCTGTGACCTGCACCCCTTCCCTTTCTGCTCTGCCTCCTAAAATACAAGTGCTTGAATAGGACCTGGAGCTCAGGTCCCTTTTCCCATAAGCCCTGTTTGCTCATGCCCCCTCTCTGTCCTAGTGAATATTCGATTATACCACTTCGTTCCCGCGGGTGGGCTGAGGGAGTGCCGGCCTGGAGCTGCCCCCCGGCTCTGCCCCAGGGCACTTTGCAGATGGCTCGCCTGGAACCTGCCTGATGCAAGCTCAGGTCCCTCTGGGCAGAGATGGGCATTTTCAATTAGTGGGCCTTGGGGTAGGAAAAAGAGCAGAGATGCCAGGCATGCTTTCTGCGTGTTAGCGCGCCTTGTCTGTGCGTTACAACAGGCGTGAAGCCGGTAAGGTCGGTGGAGCTGGGGCACACTCAGACATGAATGACAGCTCAGTGAAAGCCTGAGGATCTCGCCCGAAGTCAGACTCCTGCAGTGGCAGCCTCTTAGTGCAGCACCCGCAGCTCTTCCGGAAGCGTGCACGCTTGCTACTGTGGATATCTGTCCCGAAAATGCTTATCAAAAATATATCCATCAGCTCTGTTTTGAAATTATTCCCATGAAAATAAAAACCATGCCTTTCTGCTTTCATTTCTGGCACCGTTGAATGTCTCCTATTTGGAGTGTAAGGAATCAAAAAGGTGGATTCATTCCATCCTTATAAGAAAAGAAATTCCTATATGAATCTGTAAAACTAAGCATATTTAAACCACTACATATATACATTTATATATAAAATATATACAACATGAATAATGATTAAATATAGTCAGTCAGGTGGTGGCAGGTTTGTATTTTGGAGAGAACACCTGTGCTTTCTGTGAATTTCCATGTGACTGAAGTGACTCTTCTGAAAACTTTCTTAGCCTCCTTCAGTAAATGACAGCATGCTTAAGGAATTACTGTTTTTTTTTTTTCCTGATACTGAAACAAGTATAGACAGTATTAGATTTCTGTAGATATTTCAGTACCATCCATCTTTTCTTCACGGGGATTTTGTTATCAGTCAAAAAACCTGATGACCTACTGTCAAGTGGCATTAGTTAGGAAAAAAATCCCCAAGTTGTTTTGATTGTGTCTATCAGAAATGGGAACATGTAGTCTCTAAACCGTGCATTTTATGCTCCTAATGATTCTCATGTGATTCAATGCAGTTTATCTATCCCTTTGCCCTTTATGCCTGTTTGTAAATCTAAATGTATGATTACTTACACACTATTCCAGATCAAAATGTTTGAAACATGTTTGAACACTTTTAAAAGCTTTGGATATTAACTGGAGGAACTTGCTTTATTTGTCTTCTCATTTCTGGACACTTAGATTATGCTTTAGTGCTGGTTTTGAACTCTCCTTCATGACGTCTGGAAATGACTTTAAAATGAGAATTAGAATGCTCATGCATGGAAAAAACCACATCACTGTGGGACTTCAACGAAATTCATCAGTTTGTAACAAAAAACAGTTATCTGTTCTCAGTATTATCTGTAAAAGCTTTTCAAATGAGTTTTAAATAAAAGTGCATAGACACAAAATGCTAGTGTAGATGTGGCTTTTACAACATTCAGGAATATAAAATTGATGAGTGGGACTCATTATAAAAAATGGGACAGCACCATACTAACCAATGTATTAAAATTTTAAAATTTTATTAACCCTCTTTTAAAGCAGTTTGTGTACTTCATGCCAAAGAACAACGTTATGGTCCAAAAATTTTTCATCTACATCTCTAAATGTGGATGGATTTAACTTTCCTCTCCTTGTTTTTAACCAGTGTGACCTGGAGGTATCTTGTAGTGGAAATAAAAATATTGAAAAAAAAAGACTTAAGAGTACAAGGTAGACCCTTGGAGACTGAAGTAATACCATTAATGGACAAGTTGAAATAAAAAGGCAGCTCCAATTTAGACATGCAGCCTGGTGAAGTCCATTTACATTATAAAATATTTGTCAGAAGTACATATTTTTTTAAATAGGAAAAAAAACCCCGCTGGAAATGAAAGCAAAAAGTCTAAATTTTTTAGGTCACCCAAGAATATGGTTAGGGAAAAAAAAAAAAGGAATAACATAGGTTCAGTGCCAGCACCTGAACTAGCTCCTCTTACTTTTCCTCTCTGCAGAAAAGCTGCTATTTCTGTAGCTTTTATGTGTAGGAACATTGCTGTCAGGTGGCCAGCTTATTAATGATGTCATGTATGTGTGTACCTGGAGGACATGTCCTGCCTGGCTTCCTCTGTGGGAACAAATGCTCAAGGCCAGGCATGGGTGACACATTTTGAGGGTATTTCAAGCTGTGGTGGTGATGGGAACCAGACTGCATATGAGCAGGACGGTAAGGAGAAAATCAAAGCAAAGCACAGGTCTCACAGCTCTGAGCTGTTCTTTGGTGTAGGCTGACTTTCCACGTGTACTTTTCGTTAGCTATGCATTGGCCTTGGGCTGTGGTACACACAGACCTTTATCCCTTTAACCTGTCTTTCCTTATGTGTTTCCCTGGTATCTAACTCCTCTTTCTCTGATCACTAGCAAGAATGAAGAAAACCCCATATTAGCTTTTTAGATTCCTAGATCCAAGCTTTTTAAAGCAATCTCTGAAGTAGGAGATAGATAAATTTGTGTTTATAAATAAGTACAAATAGTACTACGGGAAAAGAAGGAGCCTTGTAAGATGGAAATTTCAGTGCCAAGATGTGAATGCAACTAGGCTTTGCATACACCTGTGCTTGCCAAACTTTTTGCATCCTGATAATGTAAACAACAGGAGCTGAGAACTTCAGGGGAAAAATGTTTCTGTGTGAATGATATCACCTGTATTCAGCTAAGCCTGGGTAAGACACAGACTGTGATGTGCCAAATAACAGGCTTGCTAGCACAGACTTGTTAGTGATAGCATTCTGCGGAAACTAGGAAATATTTATTCAGCTGAAAGATAAAATATTCACTTTCTAATAAGGAAGGCTCCTTTCTTCACGTCCTTACAGGTCTTCAGTGGTTCTTAGGCAATATTAATTTTCTCCTGATTCTGTGCCTGAGTGACTGGGTAGTCTGAAGGTCTCCTTTTGTTTTCAGAGCTGCTTGCAGTTGTGTTATCAGCACTGAACATGCCTGAGAAAATGGGGTTCAGTGAGATGTTTGATAGGCAGAACTTTCCAGGAATCCAATGGTCCTACTGTTGCCCTCTGTGTTCGCCCTTGGTGGGATAATAGTGACAGACAGACAATGATTAATGCCTCATCCCCCAGGCCCTTTCTCCCCCTGAAGTCCTCTGTTGTCTCTGGCCCAGGACATTTTTGCACAGTGGAGAGAGAAGGAGCAAGATAGGAAAAGATAACTTCTTATCCAAATGAGACATTTTCCCTTTCTAGTCCCCAGAAATTAAACCCCTCTGAGTAGCTGCAGCTCCACACGTGGTTAACCAGGCTCCCAAGAACAGCTGCACAAACCAGGAGCTCCCTGAGTGAGAGGTTTTCTGCTCTACAGGCTTTCCAGTTCATTACTGAGAACTACACAAGAAGGAGAATTTAAACCCTTTGGTTTTGCCAGTTTGATGAGAAAGCTGGCAAGTCATCTTGTCCTTTTCATTTTTTTATTTTTTTTCATACTCTTTTTGCATAGCAGGTGCACCTCTGGCATTGGCAAGACTGTGCTGTAAGCTTCAGCTAGGGCTGAGGGTTAGGGATGAAATATGTTGGTGAAATTAAACAGATCAGGGGAAGGTAACTGTGGAAAGGTTTTCTGGAGAAACATGGAAGCTTTCCTTCTTGGGCATGCGGACGAACATAACAGTGAGCAAGGTAAATAAATTGATAATGCCAAGGATTTTATTTTTAAAATGCTTTTTACCCTACATAAATATAAGTTAGAGCAGATTTCTTTTTTTAATAAAAAATCTGATCTGGTTAGCTATTTCTTCTATTTTGAGACTGCCTTTTCCATCCCAGACACTTAAGTATGAACAGCCAGTTCATATGGCATTCATTGATTCTTCAGCACTTAAATTGAAATGGGTATGTCTCTTCATGTTGTCATTATTCAGCAATATGTCACCATGGAGAGTCATTTTTACCTCAGGTGAAAGAATGGAGTATACTGAAAAGCCATCTTTTAGCCTGTCATCATCCATGACTTCTGATGCTTATTGCTTACTCACATGCTTTATTCAAACCCATGAAGCAAATGTGTTTTTCTGATTTCTGTGGTAACCCTAGTTCTTTTAATGAAGTTCAGACCTGCAGCTCTGTTGTTTTTTAAAACTGTTGGTACATTTTCAGAACCATGATGGCCTTCAAGCTAGCCTGATTAGCATACAAGAAATTAAAGAAATGTGCTTTAAACTCCTCGGAAAGTTACATCGAGTGTATGGAAGAGCAGTAACTGTGCAGAGCTGTGGTTAATGATCCACTACTCTGTTCAGCTCAGACTTTCCTTGTGTGGGAAACTACTTAGACCAAAGCTGTGTAAGGAAGTGATATGGAGAGTGGAAACATTCATAAACTATGGAAAGAAAATAAAAAGCATTTGTTAATATATTGGCACAGTCAAGTGTAGGAGACTCAAACCTAATCTCCAAAATTAAGGATAAGGATAAATAAACAGCATTCCCACAGGTAATTATCCATTACCTATTTGAACACTGGGCAATATAGTACTTAATTACTTCTAAGACAGGCCAAACTCACTTCTTTTTCTTTTGAATATATATTATTATTATTGGCTCCTGTAATAACTGTAAATGACAGAAATGTCCTCACAAAATGAAGTTTGAATTAAGCCCCGTGAGATGCCTGCAACAGCCCATCAAACCTAATGGTTCAGGTGATTAACAATAGTAGTTTTACATTTGGTTTTCACATTGAACAATGCTGGACAGCAAGAAATGGTGGAAACACAAACAGTGCTCAAACAGCGTGGTGACAAGAGACAGTGTTCAATCCTCAAACCTTCTGACTGTCCCAGAAGGCTTATGCCCCACAGGGCACAGGGCCGAACCCTGCATTCATCCAGATGAACACTTCTAGTATGAAGAAATTCCAGGTTTTAGTTTAGTAACACCAAGTCCATTGATAAAAAGTGTGGGGGAAACATCCATAGGCATAACTTTCAGACTGTGTTACAGTCTTCTAAGTAGTCTGCATGTACTTAAAATAAAATTATATTACCTCTGCATGGCAGTTCTCCATCTTCTGTGACTGGGATAATTAGGCTGTCAGTCTGGACCACTTGAAGATATCACATGCATAACTTGTAGTACGGTTGGGTGTGGCTGACAGTAAAAGTACCCCTTCAGGCTTTTTTTTTCTGTTGATAAAATTTAGAAAGTTATCATCAGCAGGAAAGAAGACATCAAGCAGAGTGACTACATGACTAGAAAAGACTTAGGCTGGAAAAGATAAACACTTGACCAGCCTCCTTTCATACTCTCTTGTCATAAAAAGGTAACGGTGACATTATCTCTGAGCTTATCTGGTTCAAAGTAGCTTCTTCAAATCTCTTTGAAGCAGTTCATGGACTCTTTGGGGTCTGAGAATGACAGGTTGAAAACTACTGCTCTGTAGCAAAGTCGTCCAGGTCTCAAAGCACTGTGAGAAACACAGATTCACATTTGTGCAACTGTGGATGATGAAGTTTGCCTCCCTGTTCCTCAGGCATGGAGGAGTGCAAAAAAGCTTTTGCAAGGGTCCACTCCACTGAGATGCAATAAACTGTGCAAATCCTCTCCTGCTTGTGAGGAGTGTTAGAGAAACATGTTTTTCTGAGATGCGTGAAACTGATGCAACTAAGATGAAGTAGGGATTCCTGGAGAATTTGTATCAATTTAAGTCCTGAAAATAGTTTCTACATATAATAATTTTGCTCCTTAATGCTATGAAGAAGTTTCAGGGAAATTATTCAGTATGTTTTTCAGTTTATGAGCTGCATCATTTCTGATGTAGTATTTTTATTTTGTAAAAATTTAATTGTGGCCAAACCTGTATAGTGAAAAGACACTTGATTTTGGATTTTGTTATACTGTGAATTATGTTACAGATTTTTTTTATTTTTCTGTATCATATACCAGGAATACCTGATTCTAAAAAATATTCCATTGATATTTTCACAGTACTTATTAATGAAAATAATCATGATAGTCTATACATTTAACTTAACTTCTATCCTTACATAAAATGGCTGAAATTAAGAGTTGAAGGACACATGAAAGGCAACTTAGTTTTATGGAATGTAGAAGCTCTACTTTTTTGATTTCTATTCTATTATCCAACAATATGTTTAAAGATTCTTAAACAATTGCTAATTTTAAAAATAAGATAACAGCATTTCTTTCAAAGGTATCCATTATGGAATAGATAACTAGTAGGGAAAAAAAATATTTGCAAGTGAAATAAAAAACATAAAGCAGCCTGATATATAAAAATTTGCATCTATTAACATTTCTGTTGGGTTCCGTGAAGTATTATATTTGTGGTAATGATGACAAGAAAACCCAACTAATGTAAGTTTATGTCAAATGTTGTCTGGAATTGCTGAATTGCTTTTCTGCTCCAAACACATAAGCCTAAGACCTTGTATCCATATAAAATTTCAAAACAATCAATCATGGAAACAGCATCTGATTGCAGAAAACATGATTTCAAAATCAATTCTTCATGCCCCTATATGGATTTCGTGCCTTTCTTGTTTTGACATTTATCATTTGCTAACTGTAGGAATGCTACTGTAATTTCTCTATGTTGTGTTACAAATTACAAGGCTGGAATGCAAGAAGTTTCATCTTAGTTTTTGAATTTGTCCTGAATATGGAATTATTTGTTCATTTTTTTTTTCTGATACATTTTTTTTGTGATGTCATAGAAATTATGCTGCCCAATTTCCATCTGAAATCCCACTGCAAAAAAATCTTGGGAATGGCTTTGACAGCCTGATTGGCTTTTAAGATCTGCTTGCTGAGAAGAAACATACTGATGCTCCTTCTAATGTTAAATTTTACAAAGGAGAGGATTGGATTTTGATGCAGCTCTTTGTGCAATTAATATACTTTAAGGCATGCTAGTTTGTGACCCTTTTAAAAAGTACTTATTTTGGGGAAATTGCTTTATAACACAAATGTATATGGTGAACTGGATACCAGTTGCTTTGAGGGAGATATGTAGCATTGTCATAGATGTGATAGGTCAGTGGTCATCATATTTCCAGAAAGGCTCAGCTTTTGTTTATGCATCAGCATGGAGATTTACTGTAGGACTTTGAAACAGTGACCATTATTAATGTTGAATGATATATCTGTTTTGCACAGCTTAAGGTTTTACAATTTTTCTAACATGGGTATCTAATGCTAGAAAATCACATGTTCAGATTCTCTTTTTTCTTCTAAGGGGTGTGGACATTGTTCCAACAACTTTTGGTATGAGTTAAAATATGTATACTTCTGTCTAGAAAGTTGTTTTAAGCCTGTGAACTATATTGCAATGCCTATGAATTATATCGAACTAGTTATCAGCCTTCCTCCCCTTAGAGCACGAGGTGTGTCTGGCCCTATTTCAAACAGTGTTACCATCTACATGACTCATCTGCAATCTTTGGCCACATTCTTGGGGGGTTTGCTAAAGGTAGTTTAAACTTGGCACAGAAATAATGTAATTCTTTATGAAAACTTGTTTACAGTTATCAACTTTTTTGATACAAGTTTGTATGCCGAGAAATCCTTTGTCATTGTTGCTATTTACTGTAATTTAGAAATCCCTCAAATGAATGCTCTTCTTTCTAGGTGCCCTCTCAGGAATTTTTCACAATTGCTATGTGCTACTGAAACTTTTTAAGTCTTGTTTCTGTGGAGGAATGAGATAACCGGTGACCAAAAGGATCAAGAAACACCTCCACCTCCCAAACTCTACTTTTCCTTCTTCCCTGACTCAGTCCAGTAACACATAGGCTTTCGGGATGCCTTCCAAGCAACACAAGAGAGGGGTTCTGACAGAGCGTATGGTTAGAAAATGACTAAGGATGGCTTTAGGTTTGATTTTAGGTAACTGGATGAATCAGCTAAATTTCTGAGTAAACTGAAACTCCAATCTGTTTTGGACTCCATCCCAGGCAGACCTATTCAGCCATCCACTTAATTGCTAGTACATCTTCATTTATGTACCTCTATTGATTTTAATCTCAGCTGATTTATACAGCACCATAAGCAGTTAACAAGCCAAAGCAATGACATTTCACTGGAGATGAAGATACTTATAAACTATCTTAATTTGTCCAAAATCTGCTCCAATATACAAGACACCTCTTGCTGTGGTGTGTTTAAAGTTTGTACTTATGGCTTCTCAACTAAACTTTTATACTCTTTCCCACTACAGGTTTATGGACTGTTTTCCCATATTTTAAAAGTAAAGTACATTTCCATTTGACTCCAAAATACATCATGGCCTGCTGCCAGAGTTCCCTGATATTTGTTTTTCTTTCTAGCTGTTTGTTATTGATACACCGTTCCTGAATGTGTATAAGATTCATTTGGCCTCAATTCACATGCCAGTGAGATAAGGACCTTCACATAGTTATGAGTGATGAGCCTTCATTGGCTTAATTCATACACATGGGGAGAAATTAAGTAGTTTCAGAAAAAGATTCATTTCACCTCTTTAGATCTTTGCTTCAGGATGAAATAAATCCTTGACAATGTTTTTGCCCAGAAAAGGGTTTATTTGTTCCTCAGATCTCTTTGTAACTGAATTAAGACTAACTATGCTCTTAGAAGGCCACAGCTGCTACTTCCTTGACTCTGCTACCTGAATGTCCTCAAGCAAGATTAGATCTCAACTCAAATGTTCCTGTATGTGTCTGTAGCACTCTTCAAATTGCTATTTAAAACAGCTTTAAACAAATGTCTCAATGGTTTTTATGCTTGAATATTAACATAACTAACACTGCAATGAAAACAAGGGAAATTAACATTGCACAGACAAGCTGTCTGTCCTACAGGTGTCTAAGCAGTCCATTAAAACAACACTTTGTGTTTTGTGATTTTATGGCAAAGTATGTGATCTAAAAGAAAAGGGCAAATGAGAGAAATCATCCTTGTTAAATGAATCCCATCTTATTTTAATTTTCCACTTCAAATCACAATTAATATGTATTATTCACACCTTTTCATTTCTCTGGCTATATTATATTAAAGTAGAACAGATGCTTTGTGCAGACGTGGAAACTGACTACTGTGATTCATGTTTTTCAGTTGTCCTTCACTATGGGCAACAACTAACGGAGCAGACTCACAGTTACTGAAAGCAAAGTAAGGTAACAATTTTAGGAGGCTGTTCACAGAGAGGATCTGACCATTCCTTTCCACAGTTACCACACATGTCATATCAGACAGCTCATCCTGGACAGTGGGAGGAGGAAACAACGGATTCAGGTGGGGATCACCCCAGGAAAGGAAAGTGTCCTTTTATATCATTTTGGCTGGAGATTTATGGCCCAGATTCTGGCATTTTATCTTCAATTGCATTGGCTGCCATGTACCAAAATGAAGTCTGGGATGAGTTTGGGGAGAACTTGCACCCAGAAAAAGTCTTTGTGATAAGAGGCCATAGTTTTAATGTAGCTTACTTGTGTAAAAGTTATTAGGATCTTAAATATGAGGTAATTTTTAAAATCAAGACATCTATGAGCTATAATTATTTTGAGGAGAGGAAAGGGAAAGGGAAAGGGAAAGGGAAAGGGAAAGGGAAAAGGACCAGCACCACTTTTGTCTGGGGCGTCTCTCTAGTTTTGAAGGCTGGTACGTACCAAAGCCCAGCATCTGGGGAATGACAAAACTTAAGTAAAAGAACTGACACAACTAACTTGGATAAGCTCAAGGTCTTGGTTAGAGGATTAGCTCTAGACTGAATTAATTCCCATGAAATGTATCTATCTCTGTGATGCATTCAGACTGTTTAAGGCCACAGAAGCTGCCTGTACAGAATGAAGCTCATTCAAAGACAAGTAGGGCACTGTTTTTCACAGATGCACAGTTATGTTGTTTCTCCAATAAACTGTGGAAAAATATAAACAAACATGTCTCTAACAATGTTGAAGAAAGATGAGAAGCTATCCAATAAATACTAAAGGACTACTGTAAATGCTGAAAAGATTTTTATAAAAGCCTGAAAATTTCAGTATCTTTTAGACTCACTGCTTAATTATGGCACTTCATAATTATGCATAATATCAAGTATCATATTGAATCCGTGGTGGAAGTAGAAATTGTCACAGTAAAGGTAGAAAAACAGAAGCATTAGAAAAATATAAAACATGCAAACTCTCAATTCTTAATCTGCATTGTAAATTGAATTACAGAAAGTCAAATTACCCCTAACTCTCTATTAGCTCAATGGAGGTCATCTTATGGAAAGCTATATTAAATTGAAAATCATTATCATAACTCTTTGTTTTCAATATGTATGTATGGCCCACTGTGAAAATCAGATAAGTTACATTCAAATGTATTGTTTAAACAACATAATATTTCCTTAGGTTTGAAAAAGTGATAGGCTGCTCTTATCTCTGATGTACAAGGATCACCTTCAAGAGATATAAACGTGGCTGAAAACTCACAGAGGAGAGATTTTTTTAGGTCATCTTCTGAAGGGATCTTTTAGAAGAAGGAAGGAAGGAATCTTTTAAAAC
Source organism: Gallinago undulata (assembly GCA_026546715.1). Lineage (NCBI taxonomy): Eukaryota > Metazoa > Chordata > Aves > Charadriiformes > Scolopacidae > Gallinago > Gallinago undulata. The sequence continues at coordinate 149,168,553 of JAOTQQ010000001.1, read as the reverse complement.
ACAAGGTTTCAAGACAAACTGCAAAAAGCTATTTCAGAAAAAAAAAATGCAGGTAATTATATATTCCCACATAACGCTCTTCTTTTGTTCACTTGTTTAATACTTCAGTGGTGCTTTTGGCTTCTCTAGTCATTTCTTGTGCTGTTCTATATACTATATATAGTTCTTGTCCCGCAGTGATAAATATCTTATTGAAAGTACTCAAAATATTTCAAGTGACAATTAATTATAAAAGTCACCCTCACCTTCTAAAACTCTGACTTTTAGTGCTAGAAGATGAATACAACCAGTTCTCATAACCCAGCTGAGGGCATTATAAATGCAGCTGAAAGAATAACACATTCCTAATCTAAATTAGCACCTTTAATTTTAAGCACTTGAGATTTTGTGATCTTCCCTCAACTGCTTTCCAGATCTGTGTTGAACCACTTTTTCAATTTTTTTAACTTATCTTTTGGTCTAAACTCCCTTTTATCTCCTGGAAAGGAAAAGGTTAACGAGTGCATGGTATGAATCACCACATGGATTGACTAGTCTTTGATTAGATTTCAAACTGTTTCTCTAAACAGGATAAATTTTGATCAAAGGATATACTTAACACTTTGTTGAACTGAATTAATTAATAGGTGTTAACACAAGTTACTCCTTCTTTTTTGATATTTTTTTAAACTGTGGGATAAATTTTCAAAGAAAATAAAAGAAAATCAGTCTTTTGCTATCTACATGAAAATGAAATTCTGCACTGAATAAAATTGGAAAGCTATGTTACTGTTTTTCCAAGTACTCAGTGGCTCAATGAAACCCAACTCAATGGCTTAATGAAACTAATGAGGCTTTATGTGAGCTCTGGAGCACAGAACTCATCTGATCACAGCTAAAATCCCTATACTTGACCTCATTATTTTGGAAAGCACTGAGATTTCTCAGTCATTCTTGATGCTTTATAAAATTAACATCAACATTTTTTGGATGAGAAACAGCTTGTAAAATACTTATTTTTATTTGCCTGCTGGTGTGTTGCTGCTTAAAATTGCACTGTATGACTAATGATAGCCTTAACAGTGGTACTAACTAATTTTAAGGATAGTATAAAAGACACCCACACGCCATCTTCTAACTGCACCCAGCCTATTAATCAAGGAACAATAGAGCTGGAGTCTGAGTATTGTAACATTGCTTTTTTTAGATCATGCCCAGCTCTGGTGTCCTCTGTGCGTGTTTGTACAGCATATAATATAGCAAGGTCCTGGGTTGCCTTTAGGGCTCAAGTGCAAAGCCAATAAATACAGACAGCCTGTCTGTATAGCTACTGTTAAGACTGTCTTCCTTCCACTAGTCAAAATAAATTATCATGAAGCTTGCAGAGAAAACCTGCTCCAACAATTTCTGTCTGGATATTTACACCACACTCATCACCGTGGTAGTGGAGTGCTTTAATAAGAGTCATGGATTTCACGGTTTAGATAGAGTTGGAAGGGACCTCTAGAGATCATCATGGTCTGAGTACCCAAAGCCCTGCTGGTAGCATCAGTTACAGAGCCATGTAGTGATCCGCCTGATCTTCTTGTTTGTCCTTTCATTGGTACCCAAAACTGAAGGGGCAGAGGAGAACATGATTTGTGCTCCTGTACCCTTGACTAGCTGTCCTAGAACACACCACCACTACCACCACCACCACCACCATCACCATGAGCTCTCCATGCCTGATGGGCTGCCGTGGACTTCTGGGTTCCCACTGGGGCTGGAGCTGGGGGTCCCTGAGCTCAGAACCCCTCTGTGCGGTGCCATCCAGCCCTTTCCCCAGCATGGTCGCCGTGCTCATCGCCGGTGCCGCCGCCTCGCCGGCCGTGTGCACAGTGAAAGGAGAATGTACTCATTAGCGTCTAATGTATTGTTCAAGGTTATACACGGGATGTAGAAGTTTAATGAGAACTTAATGGGACTTCTACTACTACTGATTAAGTGTATCTATCATTTTGAGGATGTGGGTAAAACGGCTTAACACTGTAAAGGAAAATGAATGCCCACTATGTCACTCCCTTCTGCCATTAATCACGTTCATTAGCTGCGTTCCAGTGACAAGATTCTGCCCCATTACTAGTGCAGTACTGGTAGGACCACTACCAATGGCCTGCTGATTTGAATAGTAATTAATCACATTAACTGTTATGACTGTTTTTGTTCTTTCTGTCATATATGGCTTGTAGATTAAGCTAATTGATGAAAGTCCAGTACTTTACTGTAAATTTATCATCCATGGTGCCTTGCCGAAATCCTAGATCCAGAGTAAGAGACGCAGAACTGATGAGACGGCGAGGAGGGGAAGAAGTAACATGTCGCTGCTCTGCTTGAGCGGGCTGCTTACTCCAGGCAGCAGTTCTACATCTCTAGCGGCCTATCCGCTCCTATATCCTGAAATCATGATTTATTAAATCCTGTTTTATTTAGCCTCTTTTTAATATCCAACTGTTATCTTTTGGCTTAGGGGGCAGCCAGGAAGGCATGATTAATTATCCCTGCTTTTACGATGGACTTTGTAAAGGTAGGAATGGTATTTCTGATCTGCATTGAGTCAAGCAGATTTGATCCAGCATCTTGTCGACACTTTTCTTTGTCATGGGGCACCCTACCTCTAGTAATAAAAACAATACTTTAATGTTTGAGAGACAGGAGTGGAAGAACTAAGTCCAGATCACCAGATATTCCAAACACAGAGAATTATTTCTTCTGTGTTCAATAGTAAACTGCACAGTATCTGGCCTTTGCAAGTCAGCACATGCTAACTTCAAGTTATTTCACTATGTTACTTTACTTTTAAGGGGAAAGTATTTCTCCATGTTTTTGAAGGCACTGAAGAGCCCATGTTCCCTGAACTGGTGTTATTTTGGAGGCGTAAGTTGTAACAAAAATGGCAACTCTCCCTGGGCTGCCCTACATCCTGCAGTTTCCCCAAGAACATTGCTACTATGCTGGGGCTTGCAAAAGCTTCCACTGGTGGAAGATGAGCTGCTGACTTGTACATGCCGTGCAGAAAATGTCTCCTGGAGGACACTTGATCTTGCTTTGGTCCTTTTACCTTGTGTTGAGGTTTTTCCCTATTACCAAGAAATGGTCTTTTTGCTTTTGCATCTTTTCTAACTTGCAAGAACATGTTTTTTTTTTTGTTTTTTTTTTTTTTAAGTTGAGAGGATAATAAGTAGAGAGAAAACCCTCTAATTGTACATGCCTCACATGAATGTAGAGAAACAGTCTAATTGTAGCTCTGCTGTAGTAGACGTTAATATATTTTAATCTAAATCATGGGTACAATGGCACTGTATATACTGTTTAAGAAAAAAGAAAGAAAGAAAGATATAACCCAGCTTGTTCTTGCTCAAAATGCACTTCTAGGATTGCTGTTGCTCTAATTTGTGACTTTGTCATAAGTTTTACAGAATTAGGTCTGGCAAGTTTGTTTACACAGGAAGAGAATACTTGAATATTGAATCTGAAAGATGTTTCATGTTTGATTGTTTCTCATTCATTCATAGCTCATATACAATTTTTTTTTATTTGCTTGCTGAATGCAGTTACATAATTCTTCCTAGTTTAGTGCTTCTATTGAATTCATTTGGTACACTATATAATTTTATATAATTGACATGAAACATGATTTGTCTACTGGAAGTTCTATGAATCCTTAGGACTGTTAGATTAAGGCAGATTAATTAATCATAATCTTCATCCTTAACAGTAAATATAGAAGAATAAATGATGATCTCATTATATTACAGTATTAATATTTATTTTTTATTGTTGTCTTGCTGATTTCACTTAACTCCAGTATTTGGTCTGGATCAGAGGCAAGCTGTCTATAACAAGCCCTTTGAGTGGTATCTTGAAGATATCTTTCCTTTTATTAAAGTAGGAGCATCACTGAACAAACAGCCTTTGAGAAGCAACATTGAGACTATTTACCCTACTATTTGGCCTACCATAAAAGTTTTTATAGGTTATTAATCTTAGCTGAACCATTTTAGTGCAATTATTTCTGTGTAGTGTAGAGCAACGTACATAGTTATGGCTACCTAAGTGCTCTCCTTTTAAAGAGGTTTTCCAGTTACTACTAATTATCTCAAATGATAGCTATGTGAACTTCCTTTCTTCCTGTTATAGTCTGTTTTTCCTGAAAGCTGTTTTTTAAGATTAATCTAATTCCTTCAGGCACTTCCAGGGGTTAACTTGATAAAGCAATTAAAGCCTTTCAAAATGTGTGTGAATATATGTATACTTAATGTTTCCCTGTGGCTCCACTTTTGGAAAAGTTCTAGAGGTATAGGAGTCTGGAAGGCTATAAAAACTTTTAAATTGCAGGGAGAGTTTGTGCTCAAATAACTATTTTTATGCTCAGATTTTTTGTCTTTAAGGAAGTGAAGCCATTCATCTTCATTTTTGGATCACCTGCTATCTGTTGGGTTTTGTTTGTTTCTCTGCTCCTTTTCCGTGTCCTAATGATTAGATCAAATATGTTTAGATTTCACTGTTTTCATATGCAGCCTGGAGGACATGCTCATTTCAAAGCTAGTTAGGTGGCTGCATTAACTTTCCCTTTCACCAGCTGCTCCAGGCAGCCCTGACCACTTGGGCATGGAGTATTTGAGCATTACGTGCTACAGAAATGGCATCTGTCGTCTAAAAGCCTTTGCCTTCAGGTCCAATTCTGCCTTCTCAGAAAACCCGGTAGGCTAAGTGTCTCATTTTCTAGAGTCTCGGCCTCATGAGCACTTTGCAATAGTGGTTCTTATTGAGTGCTCTTCTCCCACGCTTTTAAGGGCTTAAAAAAACCCTTCTGCTCTTTTTTTTCTTTTTTTCTCATTTTTCTTTCTGAGTGGTTTCAATTTTCCTCGTATATGTGACCTCTGAGTCTTGGAGTTTGTGTTGTTTGCTCTAGCCTCTACCTGCAGAAGCGAAATGGGATTCCTCTGCCTCTCCCTCCTTCTTCTGTGCCTGAACTACCTGGCTTTGGGTTTCTTGACCTACCTCTCAAGCTTTTAAATAGACATACACACACCATGAGTTAATCCAAACCAGCAAGGCGAGCTGCTGCTCTTGTTTTAAAGAGATGTGGACACCTCCAGCTGTAATTTAATCCTGCTGCAGCAGTAGCCAACTGACTCCTGAACAAATGGCAGCTACATTTGTCATGCTTGAAAGTACCCTTCCTCTTGATGCACAGCATGCTCACTCCTGCTCTCAGAAGCACAAGGTGCGGTTCGGATGCAGCTGTCACGGTGTGATTTGCTTCAGGCTTTTTGCCTCAGGCTTTACTTCCCTGCTGATGTGTCCCTAATCTCTGTGGTTTCAAAGACCCAGCTGTAATGCCTGAATTCTTTCTCCTGCTCCTGGGGAAAATGCTGCTGCTCCAAGTGCCCTACCTACAGGCAAACTTATCTGGACTTACTATTATCATTCTTCTATTAGTGGACTGTATTAGGTTGTTTTCTTAAAGGTGAGAATTATCCAGGTTTAGTGATCCTATATTGTTTCCACCTCAGAAGACACTTAAAATGTGCTCAGTTATACAAAAAATTTCAGAATGCCAACTCTTTGGAACATAGATAGTCTTCTCATTCTGCTGCAATCATAAAGGCTTTTTAAAATTACTAATATTTTCTTGTCAGCAGGCATAAAGGCAAAATATTTAGGGCATAGAAGATCTGAATAGCCATCTGGAAGAGCCCAACTTTTACCCTGGATGCTAAAGGGAACATAAAATAGCTGCGTTTCCATTTTTGGTGCATCACTCAGGAGTCTGTAGTTGAATGGAGTGACTCCAAGCCACAGGCTGCCGAAATTTTAAGAGGGCTGTTTAAAAGCCTGAGTCTGCTGTCTACTAAAAAACGCTCCAAAGTTGGATATATACAATTAGATGGATAGACCTAGACATCATTTGATTAAAACATATTTATTTTAACACATTATTTTTTAGATGAGTCTGTTAGAGCAGCCTATCTGTAATGTTTGGGGCTTTAATGCCCTTGATGGTTTTAAATAGGTTTAATAGCTTCCATTAGGCTTCCATTAGCAGGGTTGGAGAAAACAGGAAGATAAACATGCAGAAAGGCGATGATTTGTTTTGTTATTCAGTACATACTGTAGTGGATGAAAGCATTTGTATACACTGCCCATGAAACCAGATGGCTGTTACAGTACAGATTCCTCCTGATGTTTTTTGGTTCTTAGATATGGATTCAGAATTGAAGTTTAATAGCTTTCTAAGATTAATGTTGTAAGATCATCTGTAAAATAGAGCAAATGGTTTCCTCTTTAGCCCTTCTCTTAAATGACGTTCAGTGATGTTCACATATGCTCTTCATAAGTTTGACTGTATGCTCTCCTTACTTTTGCTCTTTGTATTTTACTATTTAGTCATGCATAGCAGGGGACCTGTAAATGTTTTTTGATGTACCTTCAGGGAAAGAATGGGATATATACTAGACTACTATTAAGTAGTTTACACAAAAGACTTTTAAAAAAATTTATTATTTCACATGACTCATATAACAGTATATTTGTATGAAAATGAATGTGAAATTTTAATCAGTTTAATTAAATAGCTGTTTCCTAGGAAACAAAGACAATGAAGATAAACTTTAGGTCCAGACCATACCTGTAAAGATGGGATCTTTTTATGCCACAATTTTATGTATTTGTAACCTGAGAAAACTGCATGTGTAAATCTGTCCTGTCACCATAGGATCAGTTTTTGACCTTGGTGGAAGGCCAAGAGTTTGGACCCTTTGAAGCCAATTTAGGTTACAGTTTACTTTGTTATTGGAAAGTACAGTGCTATTGGGACTGGCAGAGACTTGCATGGAAAACATGCAACTTTCCACATACAGAAAACTAGAGATTTGGGAAAATTTCTTAATTATCTTTTACCTAACTTTTAACGTCCTTAAGGCTTTCATTGCAATTTCTGATATGTTTTCAATGGCTCTCTTTTTTACCTACATATAAAAGTAATGTTTGAACTAAACCTGCAGTTTGCCAGACGGTGCTAGTGCGTAGCATTATTAACTGCTTGTTTAGTGCTGAAGAAATTACAGACTTCTGATTTTTTTTCCCCCCAGAGATGATTGCAGCATTCATCTTAATATCTTATGGATACAGAAGAGTGTTCCAGTAGACAGCAGGACATCAATTACAGATGTGAGGCATGCTTGCAGGCATATGGGTCTTATGTTAGCAGCGTGTTCAAAGAATTAAGTAGTGAGGATCCAAGACAGTCCAGATGTTACAAATTTCTATCAGTGGTCACTGCAGCATGAAATCTCATGTGAGTTTCCCTTCTTGGAATCATTCAAGGTGAGTTATATAACAAACCTCATAAATTATTATTATCAGGACAGGTTTAATGAGTGATTAGCAGGAAAATTGAAGGATTAATTAACTTGAAATGTTCTTGCAGAGTAGCAAACAGTCTGAGCTTTTATTATGTGAAAGGAAGGTCTTGGCTTTTATACAAGTGGTCATCCCACTTCTTCAGTGACCTAATTGGGTTTTTCAGTCTCACTGGAGGAGCAGATTCATTAAAGCAGAGAAGAACTCTTGGGCAAAAAAAAGTGCCTTAAGCACTTTACTCTTAAATTTCTGGCTATATTTTGCCTAAAGGCAGTCATTAAAACTGATGTTCAGAGTCCAAGTAAATCAGCTGAGGTTTTTCCTTTCTGAATTGAAAAAAAGAATAGGAGTACATTGAGTCCTTAATTCTCTAGATCTAATTGACAATTACTAGCACTTTTATGAGTAACACTTTTCAAAGTCTGTGGAAGTATTCGAATATTATAGATTAACATCCACTTCCTTCCAAAACAATGACAAATGAATTTTATCAGCTGGAAGCATATTTTTTTTCTTATCTCTTATGATGGGTGAAAAACATGATGGAGCACAATGGCTATGGATGCTTAGCAAAGGTGACTACCTCATTACCATAAATAATGTCAGTAGACATTCCAAGGCCAATTATGAAATATAGAATATTAAGAAACAACAAAAATGAAAGTTGAGAGTTAAAACTTTTTATAATACAAATATGGTTTTAGAGCCTATGATAAATAAGTCTTGCAGTGTTTCTTTGGACTAAGCATTAGCTATGACACTCTCTTCTCCTTGCCTTTACAGAAACGAGGGATGAAGAGAATATGAGGTACTAGGATGTCAAATGGTTTTAGCCTGTGTCCCACAAAAGAAGCAAATCTGTGCTGGAATTCAGTCCAGTATTGTAATTCCCTAGCTGTACATATAATATCAGTAGAAGTAGTTCTCCTGTACTTAAACCTAGATATTATTTGCAAAGATAACAGAATTTTCCCCCTCATAAAGAGAACATTTTGAGTTCACTGGACAAAATAAAAACAAGAAGCAGCTAATTCAAATAGCAAAGGAATGGAGAGATGCTCTTTGCAAAGGGTCAAATAAAAAGATTCAATTTTATTACTTTCTAAAAATATAACAATTTACAACTTTTTTTCTTCATCTGTTTTTCTGAGCTCAACATCAGTATACAAACACCTCAGATGGTCTATAACTGTATAATTTAAGGGGAAAAAAATGTCTGGAAGATAAAACCTTCCAAGTATAGCAAGATTGCACTTCTGAAAGATTTTATGTATTTACAAGACTGTTTCTGCATACAGGAAGACGAGTACACTTATAACTGCTTTCAAACTCAAGGTCTGTGTTAGGAATAGCAGTTAATTGAAATGTAGATTTAAACGTAAATCCATTTTTGAGTCATGAATTCTATTGCCTTTTCTTGTGTGAAATAGCACTTTTATCAGTAGAGTCAGTCCTGATTAAATAAACAATAGCTAAAATGAATCGCATTGAGTATTATGAAAACATTTTCTATTTTTTTTTTCAGTAGTTCATTAAAGTAGTCTGTAATAACTTTTTTGCTCAGGATCTTAGTATTTTTACTAGCAGCATATTTGACAGTACATATTTTTTTTATGGTGAGATTTCTCACAATTGCAATGTCTAAATTTGGATGGGTTAAAATCAAATAAGAAAGTGAAACTGTGCTCCTGAAGAGTTATGCTTAATGACAGACTTGTTATTAGTCAGTTTTGATAGTTGGAAAATTCCTTCCTAATTGTTTCCTTCTCCTGATTTTTTTTTCATTAAACGAGTCTTCTGCTTATACACAAACATGTTTTGCATTTATTGCTTGTTGAAAATATCGTGAATAAAGTGTATCTGTTGGCATAATTTTAGAAAAAAAAAGAAAAATAGGTGAGAAAATTTTTGATTACTTACTTTTTAAGATGTAGGGTGTCTGCATTTCTACAGAAGTATTAAATCACAGAACAACCTGGGTTGGAAGGGGTCTCAAAAGATCATCTGGTCCGACCCTTAAATATCATTAATTACAGTATACTAGAAAATAGAAACTGAAATTATAAGTACATCTTTTTAAAATGTCTTACTTTGAAGTGGGTTTTATGTGAAATAATCTGTCTGCTTTCCCACTGTCAGAGAAGTATTATAAAATCAGAAAATATGTACACCAAACTTGGACAGAGCTTCAACAATGAAATGTATGGTTAAACAAAATGCACAGAACAAAAAGATTTTACAAAAGACTTTACATTATTTTTTCAAAATGATTCTTCGGCCAGATCTGATGCAGATTGATCGTCTGTTTGATGGAGAACTGTTGTCACTTGGTTCCATCCTTATTGGTAACAGTGTCAGCAGCTCCTGTCCAGAAAGGAGGCCTCTAGCCTTTGCTTTGAAAGGGACTGAGAAGACTGAGCAATCCCCATTCCAACATTTTCGATCCAGATTAGGAGAGTGGAGACATATGCAAGTAATCGACATGAGCATTTCTAGTCAGACCTTGAGTACAAAGTACAAAAGAGAGAAAACTTTAGTGTATAGAGCTGAACTAAGCAAAGTCTACTTAATAAAAAAATGTTTTCTTCTGATTTTTTTTTACCTTCTGAGGTATTACAGTGTAAAAAATCCATATTCTGCTGCAATAAATATTGAAATCAAATGCTGATCCTACTATAAACCACAATGATATGAAAATGCATAAGATTAGGTGGTAACATTTCCAAAGTTGCTATCAAAACAAAAACACATGGAGTTGCGGAAAGCTTAATTAACCTTTGGTGTTTGAAATGTTACTACTTAGTTCAGCCACACTGAGGAGATTATCTGGAAAGAAGTTGGAAAGCTGATGATTTGAACACAGGCGTGCAATTATTCTCACTGGTAGATTATGTGCTGATGGGCTCCAATTATATGCCAACCAAAGCTCTCTGAATCATCAAAAAATAAATGTTAAAAATTCCCTTGGCTCCCCAGCATGATCTTTACTGCCATATGTTAGAGTGGTTTTCTGACTAATGCAAGTCCCTGGAAGACACTTTCTCGTCCTTGCATTACTACCTCTCAGAGCATCCTAAATGATTAAGTGAAAGTACAGGCCATTTCTTTGGAGTGTATGTATTAGTATGTTTGTTACCATGAAATTATTCCAATAGCCTGTTTTATTTAAAGATTACCATACTGTAGGGATGGCTAATGACATTGAAATTATGCTTTTATACAAGTGAAGGTCACTTGGAAGAGAACAGGAGTTAAATATCCAACACAAATGAGAGAATGATGACTACATATAAAGACACAGGGGGGAAAAATCAGCTTAATCTACCCATTTCAAGATACAAGCTGAAATTTTTTCTCTTTGCCTCAGTGTCTACAGCTAGTTAGCTGTATAACTGTTGTGAGCAAGTGGCTGAGATCTCAGTCCTGTTGTGTGCCTTGCGCGCATCCACAGAAGAGGAGCTGAGTCTGGGAGGCACATTATTTGCAATTTTGATCATTCCTTCAAGTCTAAATTGAGACTGTCAAAATCTTAATTTGTTCAGGGATATTTAACCTTCTCATTTTGAAGTACTAAGTGTTCCTTGTTACTTCTGATTTGCTTTTGAGTGGCTGGGATCAAGGCAAGACAGGTGCAAGCAACTCCCATGTCTGCAAAATGAAGAAAGAACCATTGCTTCTCCAGGGATTTTGTCCACGTCTGGGAAGGTAATGTACCATTTCTGTATGAAACATTTACATAAATTGTTCCTTATGTTTCACATAAATATATGCCTACTGTTATTTGTCAACACGTTAATAACTGTACATAAGTTAATAAACAGCGTTAATAAGTAGGTACATAAGACTAATGCCTTCAGATGCTGAATGAGACCAGCCTCAAAGGCAGTCATTCCTTTTGAAGCGACCATGGATTGGAGTGACTGACCTCTCACTCCCATAACCTTCCTTTTGTCAAGTGCTACCACAAGTTAATTACGCACAGAATTAGACGTTCACAGTGATTTGAGGTAGTGGGATCTGACCCTCATTAGGTTTTATTCTATTATGTCTTAGTAATAAAAAACTATTATTGCAAATAAGTAGAAATCAAGTCCCAGAGTGTTAGCACTGATAAAAGGAATATATTTATTTTTAGATGAAATCAGTTTGCTTGGTTGGATAGAAATAAATTTGATCTACTTCCTATCAGGAAATTCCTGTCAGGCCCAACCAGCAGATAAAATTCACTGACTCTTGATATGCAAGAAGGATGTGTTTCCTTGGTTATTATTACCAAATTTAAGATTACAATTTTACGTTTGAGACAATAGAATCATAGAATCATAGAATGGTTTGGATTGGAAGGGACCTTAAAGATCATCTAGTTACAACCCCCCTGCCATGGGCAGGGACACCTCCCACTAGACCAGGTTGCTCAAAGCCCCATTCAGCCTGGCCTTGAATACTTCCAGGGATGGGGCATCCACAACTTCCCTGGGCAACCTGTTCCAGTGCCTCATCACCCTCACAGGAAAGAATTTCTTTCTAGTATCTAATCTAAATCTCCCCTCTTCCAATTTAAAACCATTGACCCTTGTCCTGTCACTACACTTCCTGAGAGAGTCCCTCTTCGGCTTTCCTATAGGCTCCCTTCAGATATTGAAAGGCCATTATAAGGTCTCCCTGGAGCCTTCTCTTCTCCAAACTAAACAGCCCCAGCTCTCTCAGCCTGTCCTCATAGGGGAGGTGCTCCATCACTCTGATCATCTACGTGGCCCTCTGCTGGACCCATTCCAACAGATCCATGTCCTTCCTGCGTTGAGGACTCCAAAGCTGGACACAGTACTCCAGGTGGGGTCTCACAAGCACAGAGTAGAGGGGCAGAATCACTTCCCGTGACCTGCTGGCCACAATTCTCTTGATGCAGCCCAGGATGTGGTTGTCTTTCTGGGATGCCAGTGCACATTGCTGGCTCATGTTAAGCTTCTCATCCACCAACACTCCCAAGTCCCTCTCCTCAGGGCTGCTTTCTAGCCATTCTCTGCCCAACCTGTATTTGTGCCTGGGATTTCCATGTCCCAAGTGCAGGACTTGGCTTGGTTAAACTTCATGAGGTTTGCGTGGGCCCACCTCTGCAGCCTGTCCAGGTCCCTCTGGATGGCATCCCTTCCCTCCAGTGTGTTGACTGCACCATCGAGTTTGGCATCATTGGCAAACTTGCTGAGGGTGCACTCTACCCCACTGTCCATGTCTCCAACAAAGATGTTGAACAGCACTGGTCCCAGTACGAACCCCTGAGGACCACCACTCATCACAGGCCGCCAACTGGACATGGAGCTCTTGACCACAACCCTTTCAGTGCAGCCAGCCAACCAGCTCCTTACCCACCAAGTGGTTCATCCATTGAACCATGACTTTCTAATTTTGAGACCAGGATGTCGTGTGGGACAGTGTCGAATGCTTTGCACAAGTCCAGGTAGACGACATCTGTTGCTCTGCCCTTGTCCACCAAGTGTGTTGCAGTATCATAAAAGGCCACCAAATTTTTCAGGCACGATTTGCCCTTGGTGAAGCCATGTTGGCTGTCTCCAATCACCTTCTTATTTTCCATGTGCCTTAGCAGAGATTCCAGGAGGATCTGCTCCATAATCTTGCCAGGCACAGAGGTGAGACTGACTGACCTATAGTTCCCTGGGTCTTCCTTTTTTCCTTTTTTTGAATATTGGGGTTATGTTCCCCTTCTTCCAGTCTGCGGGAACTTCACCAGTCTGCCACTGCCACAGTATTCCATCAAATATGATTGAAAGTGGCTTAGAAACTTCATCCACCAGCTCCCTCAGGACCCATGGATGGATTTCATCAGGTCCCATGGACTTATGCAACTTCAGGTTCCTTAAGAGGTCTCAAACCTGGTCTTCTTGTACTGTGGGCAGTTCTTCACCCTCAGAGCCCCTGCTTTTGCTTTCCGTGACTTGGGCAGTGTAGTCTGAGCCCTTGCTGGTGAAGACTGAGGCAAAGAAGTTGTTCAGTAGCTCAGCCTTATCCAAATCCTGGGTGGCCAGGTCTCTGGTTTCCTTCCATAGAGGGCCCACAACTTCCCTAGTATTGCCTTTGTCCCTGACATATCTGTAGAAGTTTTTCTTATTGTCTTTGATGTTCTTGGCTAGATTTAGTTCTGCCTGGGCTTTCGCTTGCCTGATCTTGTTACTGACCACTCGGACAGTTTCTCTGTATTCTGCCCATTCTACCCATCCCTGCTTTCACTCTCTATAGGCCTCCTTTTAGGTCCTGAGCTTGTCCAGCAGTTCCCTATTCATTCACACAGGCCTGCTAGCTATTTTGCCCGACTTCTTTTTTGGGATGCAGCTCTCCTGAGCTTGGAGGAGGCGATCCTTGAAAACCAACCAGCCTTCTTGGGCCCCTCTCCCCTCCAGTTCTTTTTCCCATGCTATCCTCCCAATCAGATCTCTCAGGAGACCAAAGTCTGCTTTTCTGAAGTCCAGGGTAGCAAGCTTGCTGCACACTCTCTAACTCCTCTTGTTTGTTGCCCATGTTGCGTGCATTTGTGTAAAGGCACTTCAGCTGGGTGCCTAATGGGGCTGACTTACTGGCTGGAATGGCTCCCTTTCCTTCGAGTTGCTCTTTAGGTGGCCTTCCTTCGTGGTGTTTTTTCTGTGATTCCCATATTCCCTTAACATCAGACCATCAGGCAATCACCCCCCTCCCCCTTCACATCTAGTTTAAAGACCTGTCTATGAACCCCGCCATCTCTCGGGCCAGAACAGTTTTCCCCTTTTGAGAGAGGCATCTTCCATTACCTGCTAACAATCCCGGTGCCGTATGGACCAACCCACTATCGAAGTATCCGAAATTATGGTGGTGGCATCAACTGCAGAGCCACGTATTGATTGATTTAATCTGTCTGCTCCTCTCAGCATCATTGCCTGCCACTGGAGGGAAGGATGAAAAAATCGCCTGGATCCCAGAATCCTTTACTAAGCCTCCCATAAATAAATTTTGGTAAGTTTCCATTCTTACAAAGCTTGCAAAGCTACAAGATTAGCAGTTTTCAGAACTCCTGAGGAAGCTATGCTTTGAGACCCACACTAGAAAACCATGACATCCAATGTATATAGGTTACAGTTTTGGCCCAGGTGTGTATACGTATGCATATATGCCTGTATTGTGTACTCCAATTATTTTTTAGATAATGGTAATTTCCTGACTAGTTACTCTAAGCATTCAGAGGAATAAAGCATAACATACATGGCTGTGAGAAATTCCAGGCTTTAATTTGAAGGGGTTTGAGAGGAAGGTTAACAATATAAACGTAGAGATTTGAGTTGAGTCAAACTGTCATAAAGATCCCTTTTCTTTCTTCTCCCTATTGCAAACTTTGGATCCCTTGCAGACTTACCCTTCTTATTTCAGTATCCTTAGATAGAATCTGAAGTCTTGTTTGTAGGACAGAACAGAAATGTGGGTGACTGGACATATACCCTATAGAAACCTATCTTCCTTGCCTGTGACACTGAAGAGAGAGAAGTATTTTCTGGATGACTTTGGATTACACTGGAATAGGTGTTTTTTCATGCTTTCTTTAATAAAAATAATTACAAAAATATAAATATAGATAAACTTGAATTTTATAGACCTGTGATGTAGACTGGAATTAAAAATGTCACCTTAATTTCATATGCGCAATACAAATATGAACAGAACTCAAAAGAGCTTAATTCATCCTTGTTCTAACTCTTTTGATTTAATTAGCATTAGACCATGCATTGGTTTGTCTAAGTATTGTTTATGTCTATATAGTAAACTAAACATAACATAATCTATTATATATAAACATATTATATTCTGTAATGTATCTGAATATCACCTGGCACATATAAAATAATAGCAGGACATTAGAAAATTTATGGTTCAAATGCTTTGAATTTCCTGATTAACAATATAAAAAGTCAAAGTAAGAATTCAATTCATGCTTAAAAAAACAAAATTATGGAAACAACATCTGTTATTTTGCAAGCCTGTATTCACAGGCAGCATGTTTTTAATACCATTCTGATCTAATAAAAATAGAAATGTTTTTATACACTGTATAAACTTCAGGTTCATCTGTTAATAACAACCTCACTTTTGCTGCAAGCATATAGTTAAAGCAATAGCATAATCAGATATTCAGTGTTCTGAACAGTCACCTTGGAAATTATGAATTGAAACACAATGGTGTAATTTTTGTATGTATGTGTTTCCTCCATAGACTGAGGGACCTCACAGGGTGCCATCAAGAAGTCAGATTCTATCAGGAGTTAACCACATGATGGTTGTTGAGAAATTACAGAGCAACCCCAATGATTGGAGTACTGCAGTGCATTAACTGTTAAACAAGAGATAAATGTTCATCTGCTCCATCTGTTTCCCCAAATGTTCATGTGTAGGCATTGGGATCCTCATCTTGGTTATATTTCTTGGGTGCTAAAATAACACAAACAAATCATACAAAGGAAAAAGAAAAGCTGGTAAAATTCTGTACCTTAAAAGTTAATCTTTGTTCACTACATACATTCTTGAAATACCCATTATCTTCAGACTGCTGCTAATTATTGGCTCCAGCTCCCCCAAATAGTTGTCCTACTCCTCTCACAGAGGTTCCCAACCATCCTGAGTAGTCACTCAGCAATTCCACATTGAACAGTTCAGTGTTTTAAACCTGTTAGTGGTGTAAGTTGCTATGTTTAAAAGTAAACTAGCTATCAGCAATATCTGTTTAATTGTTTCTCTAGCAGCTCAGTTATCTCTGCACTGGTAGCATGAACCTCCTGGATGTGGGACCATCCTCTAGGTACAGCATGCAAAGGAGATGGTAATAATAATTTCCTCTGTCAGTCAGAATCTTTATTTTGTAACATTTTATCTACAATACTATAGGAAGGTGAAGTACTCTGATCAATCTGTGTGGATTTAAAAAAAAAATCCTATTTGCCTCATGTATCTGAATAAAGGATTTTTCCAAATATGCAGCCCGTTACTCAGTTCAAATGATTCTTTCTTGTTTTGGTTTCACTGTGAGATTAAAAAAAAAGCTTAAAAGCTTTCTCATCAACACCAAGCTTTCCTCCAGGCAACCTTTTTCTATCACTAATCGCAATTAGTGTTGCTTGTTTACTTAATGACAAGCTAGCAGTTTAAAATAAGTTGTCTCATAATTCCTGCTCCAGAGTAAGAATAACTAAGCTAAAACAATCAATCTGTTTCATCCCAGGTCCAGGCAGAGAGAAATGCCTTTTGAAACCTGTAATGGCAGGTGAGAGGTCAAGTAGAGTTCTGCTTTTTTTGAACAGTTTTTTCAGTAGAGTATTTCACAAACTCTAGGATCCCTTCATGAATCTTCCTCATACAGCAGGACTGTAAATTCTGTAATTCTGTAAAGAATCTAGGAGGTAAATGTAGGACTTGGAGCTGAAGTGTATAAAGCAAAAAAAAACCAACCCTTATTCAGAGCCTTTGTTGCAGTCTCTTAGGTACCTACATAACTAAACTTCTCTGTTCTGGGAACCTCATCACCTCTCTTCAGTCTTAGCCTGGAGAAAATTTTAAAAATGTCCTTTCTTTGCCTAAGTCAGCATGGCCATATCTAGATGGGATCTGAGAGCACTTCTATGGCTCTGGTGCCACAGGCAAGACTAAGTGAATGACAACCCACAGTGGAACTGGATTCTAATGTTTATTTAAGAACTAGTGAGGTGAGAGTTTTATGCTGCTTGATTATCTGAGGTACCCACTCTCTTGCCACCCTCAGTGCTATGATCTTGCCATCTTTTCCTGTCAAAGAGGTCTGGTTCTGCTGGCCTGGAACAATTGATCAGAGAGTTGGGTTGTTTCCAACTGCGCTGCTGCTTATCGTGACCCCACTTGTGTGTTAGGGGCCAAAGTCACTGGTCATCCCCCTGCATTCATCTCCATGCAGATCTGATCTCCAGAAACATCCCACACTTCTGGGACACTTCCTTCAATCAAGATCTTCACCTTCCTCTTTTCAGCCCCCAAAACCCTCTTTTTCCCCAACCTAAGGAGTCTATGTGGGGAAGCACAACACACGGTCAGTCTTCACATTGTTGGTTTTGGTTCATATCTCTTTATTAACTGGAGGATTCAAGATGTGACACTTTTGTTTAGTCCAGGTATTATCAAAGTTTATAGGCAACCGGTACTGTTTGTGGCTAGAAAGTAGGAGATTTCTGCATGAGAACTCAGAAGTTCAGCTTGGGACATCCACTCCCACACAAGGCCCAATTATCTGCCCCTTGTTTGTACTCACAATTTGAGCTATTTTTTTCTCTACCCCGCGTGTTCTTTAACTCTGCACTTGAGTGATGTGTATCATGAGAGTAGAAACACCAACACTTAAGTTCCAAGAGAATAGGAGCAATCCAGGACTCCAGTCACCGATCCCACATGTCAGTCACCCTCTGTGGGTCACTTTGGAAGCCTCTTGAGGTATCTTAACTGCTCTGTGAAACTCAAGCTCCTACTGATCTCGTAACACATTCCAAAGATAACTACTAAACTCCCACCAGATCTTGCTTACTGCTTGTTTCTTGGTTTTCTGCACATTCAAATACCTTTTACTGGTTTCTGCTACAGACAGCATCACAGTTGAAGCATTATAGCTTGACCTTGGAGACTTCTCTTGAATTTTTAGCAGTAGTACAGACTTCCAGTGGGGCTCCCCCTGTCCCTCTGCAACTCAGTTTCACCTTTGCCAAACCTGTGAAATACTCTTTTCTGCTAAGGGAATACAGCATGCATAAAGGAGGAAATTACACAGAGCAGAAAACATGAGCATACTTCAGAGTTTCTTTTTTGTGCTGCTTTATTGCAGCATTCTGGAAGAATATTTAACGTATTTTATTGTTACCCTTTTGTAGAATAACTGAAAATGATGTTAGCAAGTAAACACGTTGAGAAGTATGTGCTATCTTCAGGGAGGGCTTATAAAGCAGCTTATTTTGCTCAGGTCCTCTCTTCCAGCTCCCCTGATATCTTTGTATCTTCACTGTGCTCCAAATACCATCTGCTGCTGTTTATGTGCCTCATCACTGAAATGTAAACTGAAATTCCTCCACACTGGTACAACAAGTGTACGTTGAAGAAATATATTTCTCTATTGGTGAAAAAAACCCCACCCAGAACCACATTACCATAGCAGCTATGGGATGTAAAATATTCATGGTGACCTGTGAGGTCCTAAAAATTGTTTTCTAAGCTAAGTAATGCAGCAAACACAGCCCCCATTTTTTTGGCTTAGGCTAATTCACAGTTACGGCTTCTGCAAACTGGGTGGAATAACTCTTAACAGGGGAAAACCAGTGTAATAAACACAATAACTCTGTTTTCCCTAAAGATTAAATACAGTTTTTCTCATGCTTTACGTGTGGCAGGTTTCTGCACTCTCACAATGCTGAGAGCCGCCGTCTGTGCAGCAGAGTGGGGCCAAGCAGCTTCTCTCTTCAGGGCTCCAGGCACTCTGCTCTGAAACTACCGGATTCATGAGGCGCAAAATGCACAAAGTACAGTTTGATATTGAGCTGACTCTAAGTGGAAGATTTCAGTTAGTTCAGTAAACATTTTGATTACTGTTAAGTGTTTTGGTTTTGATTAAAAATGCCTAGAAGAAATCTTCCCGCGCTTGGGAAATGGCAACTTTGCAATCCACTGCTCTGTAAATCAGCATTATATAACTGCAGCCAGGACCTGAAGACACTTTTGTGCTGCTGAAAGACCATAATTTCTGTGACCAGTTGAGATATAGCTAGAATGGGGAAAGTGTTTCAGGACTGGGCTGGATTACTTCTGTTGTCCCTCAGGCACTGGAAGTAGGTGGTCTCTAACTGGTTTACCATGTGTCAAAGGATGCTGTTTACTTTTTGGTGGTATAGAGCACTTACTTACTTATTTAGCATAAGAAAATATTAAGTACTGAAAATTAAATACATGTGGACAAGTGGGGGTTTCTTTTCTGATGTCCTCTTTTAGGGCTCTTGTTTATTATCTTTAAGCTTTTCTCCATATTTTTATGAGTTAAGAGTAATATTTTAATTCTAGCTGGAATGTTCTGGTATTCTAAAACTCTTGAAAAAAAAAACAACTCAAAAAACCCAGCAAGTAACATGAAAATCAATACTGGTGAATAATTAGTCAATAAAACTCTGGGATCCTCTAATTTATGGGTCTATTGGCTTTTGTTTGGATGAAGAATGCAGGACGTGTAAATTGCTCTGAACAGAAAAGTGATACCTTTTTGCTTATTCTTCTGTAGAAACATCTTAATCCAGTTGCACTGAAAGCTTCCCAAATCCTTTGTTATTCGTTAAGCTACATTTAGTGGATTGGATTTGGGAGAGTACCGTCCCACACCTGAGGAATGTTACACTGATAAAATAATGCCAAGTCTTCTTATTTTATTTCCTATATCTTAATATGAAATCAGTGTTATAATTAGATAATTTGAAAATTTAATAGAACTTTCCTCCTTGAATTGGTGCAGATCACAATGACAACTCTGAGCCAGGAGATGAAATAGAGAAAGGATAGTGTAAACTGCATGGAGTCACCACATAACAGCAATTTTCAGTGTTCTTGTAATAGGCGCTGTCTAATAATTACACATTGCCTAGAGAGAATTCGTCAGCTTGGTGTAACAAATAATAAAGCACATTATCATGATAAGTGTATGAATTAAGCTAGAATCTCAAAAAGTACAGAAGTTCAGTAATTCTTCTAGGAACCTCAATCTGCATTAGCAATTTCACCAAAATGAGGGCATGTATTAGGTCCCTTATTGCAGAATAATGGAATTGTTTTAAATAAAAAATAGAGGTTTGATTGTAGAGTGAGATGGTAGACTTTCCTTGTTTTGGCTGTAACAAAGATGGATGCATGACGTTATGTATTTTAAATGAACATTTTTACTCACTAAAGCAATACACATTATATACAATATACATAGCACCAGACTGATAGATTGCTGGGAAGACAGGAAGAATGTCAGTTTGCATTACCGCAATAGCATTACTTCAAATAGTCCCTGTCAGTGTAAATGAGACAATAATCCTGGATCTCAATCTGCTATATTTAAGCTAATAGGATCTGTTTCTTCTTTTACATATGCTAACACAATATCTCCTCTGAAGTCAATGGGTCAAACTCTGCTCTTAACTAGATTTGTCCAACCCCATCCATTTCAGTGTAGCAATGGCAGAATTTAGCCCACTGGCTTGTTTGATGCAGTGACTTTCTTGCCATTTGCAGGCCAGATGGGCTGACATGTCCATTAGACCTATGGCCATTACAGCTGTACAGCGCTCCATAATTCTTTTGATCAATTAAGAAACGAAAGTGCTCCTGAAATTTAATTTCCTGTATCTTTATGTTTTTTTTCCCCCAATATAATGAATCTTGAGTAGTGTAATTATCTTTAGAAGGGGCACTAAATAAAGCTACCAATTTAAAATATTGAACAAAGTATAGATTTGTGGGCAAAATGTAGCTTGTGCAAAGAATTATTCTATCTCCCTCAGTATCTTATGAAAATGCTGCTTGTCCTTTAGTAGTATATATAATAATGTTCTTCAAATTTCTTATCCATTAGAAAAAGACATTACCATTACAAAACATTAAATGGAAGAGTCTTACATTACAAAAAGTTACAAAACCTGCCGCATGAATGTAAACAAGTGTGCATACACATCCAGCCAACAATTACTACCAACAATTGGGTAAAACATAGACAAGACTAACCAATTAAAGTTATAAAGATTATAAAAAGATAAGATTGGTGTTTCCCTTTCAATCAGACTTTAAAGATGGCTTTGCCACTTCTTTATGAAAATTTTATTTTAAAATTATGGTAGTTCTTGACCAGTAAGTATTAATTTGAGGAGTGATGTAATTACTTAGAGGAGAGAAAGATTGTTCTGTGGTTACTGTACAGAATTTTGAATTACTCTTCCTGAATTCCCGTTCTGGATACTTTATCAATTTCCCATAGCATCTAGAGAAATCCCAAATTAATTTGATAACCATTCTGTAAGTAACTCATATAGGTCTTAGAAAGAAATTGGATGTCTTGGAGTGCATGTAGGTAATACTGAATTTTTCAGAAGTACCTCACCCCTAGCTTCATCTTTATGTGCCAAAATATCTCTAAAATGTAGTTCTGAGAAACCAAGTCCCATAAAATTTAAATGATACGCACGCTATATGTGCACTGGTAGTACTTTCCTGGTATGGAAATATCAATATTCTAATGCAGATAAGTGCTCCAAGAGGAAATTCAGTAGGAACTGTAAAGTGATGCATATTAAGTCAGCACCAGTACATTAAATGACCCTCTGAGTGGAACAAGCTAAATTGTTCAGATTCCAGCTATACTGGTAAAGCAGCATTAATGCTAGGAACTCTGCTGAGGCAGCATGTCAGTCAGACATAATAGCTCTTAGTACCCTGCATTAGCTTAACTGTATCAATAGAAACTTACACAGAGAACTTGCCCTTAGTTCCAAAATGACTTGTGAAGTGTCACTTGAACTCTGAAACCATATAGACACCCTTTGGAAGGCTGCATTTTTGTTCCTAAAAAATCCCTTGCAAAAACTCTCTGTTCAAAGTTATGAGAGGCCTTTCCAGACCTAAGAATTGTGTCTTCTAGCTGCAACACAACGAGTGCAGATGATGTCTTTATAGCTCCAAGGCCAGGGCATCCTCTTGGGATAGGGGTTCAAGATCTCTCAGCTGAGAATTAAGTTGGAACACAAGTCTCCCATTTTAGCTCAGTCGTAGGCCTTTGGGTAGAAGGTTGGCAGCATCCTACCAAGGCATGAAACTGTGGTTTCCTTAGTTTCTCTTGCTTTTCCTCTTGGAAACTAACTCTATTAGTTAAAAGTCCTTGAGGAGTTGAAATTTGCAGTGTACACAGTGTGCAGATATCAGATTTATCTTAGAAATATGGCCACAATTTGATAGTGAGGTTTCCACAGAGACCAAGAAGAGATAATTAACTTTGGTGCTTGACTGTCTGTTTCAACTAGATATTATTTCATCAATTTACATGACAGTCTTAAAGGACAGAAAGCTTTCTTTTAAGGAAAAAACACATCTATGGAATGAGCAAGAAGGTTTTGGTGTCCTGCCAAGGTGCTACTGCTTGAAGTCTTTAGAGAAAAGTGCATTAAAACTGCTGGTGGTTGTTATGAAGCATAACTTCCCCCATCAAATTTTCCTCTTGCATTGTCTTTGACTATCACCTAATTTCCTATTTGGCTTCCATCCTCAGTTCTTTCTAATACAATTGCCTGTTGACAAAACTGCATTACACACTGGAACAGAAGTCTTTGTCCAGACAGTTACCAAGCACTAAACCTCCTCCTATATCACAGAAGTTTCTTCATATTTTTAGATCTATGGTAATATTTGAAAAATAGATCTTCACGGGAATATTATTCAGCCTCTTTGTAATTGACTTTGACCTACTGTCACATTTTCGTGCATGTTCTACAAACTCATGGGTACACCTGGTTTTATCTGGCTTGCTGGCTTCTGAGAGAAAAGAGAAAGATCCTGAATTCTCTGCTTCCAGCACCTGAGAGGATTTAATACCTTGCTGCAGCTGAGATTCTGGGATGGTAGTAATTATAGAATCAGAGAATTCTCTAGCTTGGAAGGGACCTTTCAGATCATCTAATTCAACCATGAAAGCACGTCTACCAATCTTTTAAATTCCTCCGGGAATGGTGACTCCACCACTTCCCTGGGAAGCCCATTCCAATGACTGACAACCCTTTCAGTGAAGAAATTTTTCCTAATATCCAATCTAAACCTCCCCTGGTGCAACTTGAGGCAGTTTCCTCTTGTCCTGTCAATTGTTACTTGGGAGAAGAGACCAACTCCTACCTCCCTACAGACTCCTTTCAGGTAGTTGTAGAGAGCAGTCAAGGTCTCCCCCCAACCTCCTTTTCTCCAGGCTGAACAACCCCAGCTCCCTCAGCTGCTCTTCATAAGATTTCTTCTCCAGACCCCTCACCAGCTGTATTCTGATTACCTAAACACAATTTACAATATTTACACAGCTTAATTTTTAAAGCAGCCATTGTCTTTCTATGCTCCTACGTGAACTAAATGCAATCCCTTTTCCTCCCTGTTCTTTGTTCAGCCTTGAAGCACAATGGGGAAAAGTGCTTAATTTTCATTAGAAATACGCAGAGCGCTTTTGGAGCTTGCTTCTCTGTGCTGCACTGCTGCATGCAGGTACTTATTCCAGCCCCTCCTGAGTGCTTAGAAGTCATCTTTATGTTAGGATATTCCTGTACCCAGATGCTTCTCTGTCTCCTGACATTACTATATTGCCCTTAACCTCCCTTTTGCAAGCTTTGCTGTTGAGGCCTGTGTCTGTTCGGGATCCCTAGCTCAGATTTTCAACACAAACACTACCACCTGAGAGAGCTGCCCGGGAGCCCTGCCTGCACCAGCTGCTGCCAGACCCCCTCCGTCAGTAGTGAACTTTAAGCACTCACTTTAGCCAGGCATTTCAGCTGGGAAAAGTTTGGCTACACATTTCCTATAAATGATGGAGAACAGCATATGCTTTCCCCCATTTATTATACAGTTTCACCTTCCTCTTCTCTTGTTGCTGAATTCACAGAATCACAGAATCACAGAATTGTGGTGGTTGGAAGGGACCTCAGAGATCATCGAGTCCAACCACAAAAA